>OU343224.1:224087162-224193863 GCA_910596185.1 Chrysanthemum makinoi
GCTCTTTGATGTTGACCCTGGCAGGAATTTCCATTCAATCACTGAGATTACAGTTTGTAACTCCCCTCATAAATGTTCTGGCAGATTGCTAAGATCTGCGTAGGACTTTATAATATATCACTTGTGTCCTTATTGATGAACAACTAGCGATGTCATGTCATGTGTTCCTATGAGATCTTTTTGATGAATCTCGTGGCTCTAGACTCAATAGTGCGTTTTGGTTTTCCTGAGCGAGACTAGGAGAGGGTCTCCTTCTTCATATCAACGATCTCCAAAAGAAGGTCGATAGATTATGTAGGTTTCCCATGAGAATGAAACAAATCCTTTTAAGAGGAATTGAGTGGCTAGAAGGTTTGGTGCAGTGCGTCACTGGGTCCATGACGTCTTTGTCTTCAATACCAGTGTCATCCTAGTGACAACCATAGCATATGTATTGAACACTGTTTTCTTCTGCCCTAAGGTTGATTATGAGGGCTATTTCTTTTTCACCCTTTCTCTCACATTTCTTTTTAATTCTTCAACCCCTTCTTTCTCCTTTCTCACATTACTCCTTTTTTCAATCATACCTAAGGACTTCTAGTACTAACTATTGGTGATGTCCTTGGGTAGATCCCTCCGGCTCTGGCGGATCATAGGACGGATTTCCTATCCTTAGTCACCTTATAACTCCATGACTGTCCCATGTTGCCATAAAACCATTTTTCTTGAAAATCTCTCAGAGTGTTTATGATTGAAAACATGGTTGAGACACTCCGCGAGTTTTATATTTTCAGAAACACTCCCCCTTCACATGTGCTTATGAGTTTTTAACAGAAATCTGCACATAGAGGGTAGAGTTTGCACTTTTTGAATTGATCGGCTCATGATAGACAATTCCCCACGAGACACGGTTACGTTTCCTAGTTAAAGAGTTCCATTGTCAGTTTTTAGGTGACAACTAGCTCTGATAACTAACTTGAAGTTGTAAACACTCCTTGAAAAGGAGGTTAGACCCATGAAGGTTCATGTCTATCACGAGTTTCTCGAAATGGTACATTGATTACTCGTCAATTCATTGGTTTCGACTGAGTCGAGCTCTTTTGAGATTCAAACAGCGATCATAAAACATTTTGATCACATTTTAATCACGTTTCTCCCCCTCAAAAATAGCATATCCATGATGTTTTTGAAACAAAATGATTAAAAGATATGTTTTTCGAAAAGCATTTGGAGAGAAACTGATTTAGCATGAATTTTGGAACAAATTTGGTTTAATACTCCCCCTTAACGAAAGCATATTTTTCATACAGAAAATTTAGAATCAATTAAGGTTTAGAGGGAGTTATCTTGGTACCAAATGTGAGAGATTTTGAAAAATCTTTTTGAAAAATTTCGAATCAATGGTACGCAAGTTGAAGATTTAAAAAAATATTTTGAAGATATTGAAGAAGAATTATCTTCATTTGTTTTAGGATAAGTGCTCGATATTTATGAAAATTGATTTTGCGTAGCACTTTCCTTTCTTTAAAGATCGGGTTACAGTCTGAAGTAACTGCAAGCCATTATGTTTTAAGGAATAGTGCTTGAAAAAATATTTAAAAACCTTTGATTTGGTTAAGCACTTTCCTTTCTTTGAAGCCGGTCCTGAATACTGATGTGTTCAAAGCCATTATTTTGAAGTCCGGTTTCGTATGAAAAAGTATACGAAAGCCATTATTTGAAAATTTTGAGAACACATGTTTTAGAAAACATTTAAGAACTCTCGCTCAAGCATCTGTACATACCCGTATCATTGTTGAATGACATTTCTAGAAACGTACGGAATATCGATTATACGAGAGACATGTCGCGAGAAGAATATTTTTGAATTTTTGATTTTATATTGTTTTTGTATTTTTTGAAAAAATTCTATTTTTGTATTTTGCTATTGTTGGTTTTATAAAAGAAATGGAAAATCAAAAATAGAAGATAGAGAGAATGAAGAGTTTACAGAATTGGAACCCTCTGATGAGCTGGGTTCTGAGATATTTGAAGCACCTGCAACCAAAGAAGAAGAGTTTTCACAAATAACAGTGTTAGAAGTACAAGATTCCTCACGGTGAGGGTGATCACTATCAACGGTTGTAGTGGTTTCTACTTCCTTATCCTGATGATTTTCACTACTATCTGTGTTTGGGGCAAGTATCAAAATCTTTCCCTGTGGGAATCCATCTAAGACCTATTGTGCTGAAAACTTTTCCCGTGGGTTTCCACCTAAAGTAAGATCTAGGAGTTGTTTTCTTATCAGATGCAGCGGAAGACTCTTTTTTAGAAAAACTACGTCCTGAAGAGATCCACCTATTAGGTTTCCTTTGGATGTTCATCTTGTCACCAGGGTTTGTTTCTATTTGGTGTCTTAGTGGATTGTGCCTCGGCACGAGAATTATCTTTCTTGAGATATTGTAAGGCACATGCATCATGATTAGCTGAAAAGACACATTTTTACATGTAGTACAGACAAATTCGATATTCTTGTTTAAAACCAGTAGCTTAACTTTGTCACTACAGTCCTTTGGAAATTGATTCTTGTTCGAAAAAGACTTAGAATTCCTAGTGATGTTTTCTAAGGGCATAGCATTTTCTTTTGCGCAACTACTCTTAGATGCAAGCCAATCCCTAGTCTTTTGTAGAGTGTTCCTAGGTAATGGTTTACTACTACTAGCAATGCCTTGAAATCTTGTAGAATTCATCACCCTAGATGTTGCACCTAGAATTCCGTCTTTTCGAGTCTGTGCCTTTTCCTAGCTTCTTCTAGATAGTGATTGTTGACCATGTCGTTAGAACCGACAGATTCTTTACTGATTTTTGGTCACATTCCGTGTACTATTCCTAGAGATGCCAGGTGTAATCACTTTTTCTTTCTCAAAAACAGTTTTTTTCAAAAGCTTTTATAATTCTCTTTTTGATAGGCAAGGACTGTGGAGTGACTGTTTTTGACAAATCATATTTCTCATTGACTTTTGGGGAGGCTGAGAATAGACATTTTTTGTTTGAAAACCGGTTTGGGAACATTTGTTTTCTCCTCAGTCAATGGTTGTGCAAACTTAGTATCCACAGCCTTTCCTTTTAGACTTTCCAGCTGAACTCTCAAAGATCATTTTGCTCTTTCATGTCCTTGTAGGCACGCTCATACGACAGTTTGTCATACTTGCATTCCTCAGATTTTTGATCAAGTTGTTTAAAATAGGACACGTTTTCTTTTTCAAGTTTTCAAGAGCTTTTTCATATTTTGAAACCATTTCGGAGGTCTCAGACTGGAGTCTTTCATGATCTTCAACAGAATATGTTTGCAAATTGATGGACATAATATCGTAGTCAGAAACATCTTCGAAGAGAGAATCATTCAAATTTTCCAAAACTTTGATGTGTTCAACACTTTCATTAGCTTGCTTTACCAGGGATTTATGGTCCTTGACAAGTCAGCGTTCTTTCAAAAACGCTGTTCGAAATGACTATTTGAATTTGAATAACCATACTCGCACTGCCAGTTAACTGAGGTTCAATTTGATTTCAAAAAACTTTTTCGTTTTCGTCATCATGACAGTAAACCAGATGTTAGTAGTAATATTGGTTTTAGATTGACAGTCTCTGAAGATACCAATTCTAGATTAACGTCATCTAAATGCTTCTAGTATCACTTGTGTTAAAAGGATTGTTTGAAGACATTTGTTTGATTTTCGAAAGAGACTTGGAAACTACAACTGGTTTTGAAACTGTTTTTGAACACTGGTGTTGACACTTTGTTTTTGAAACACTTGGTGTGGTGGAAAACGTTGATTTTCTTTTGATTAACAAAAGTAATTCCATTAATTTTGTTCCATTTGTTATAATCTATCGGTTTAAGATCTGATTCTTTGTTTCATTTTTGATCTACTCTCCTCAGATAGTTCTAACGTTTCAAGAGAATCACGAACAATAATGGGTTCATGTAAAGCTTTTCCATTGTGCAACACATTCTGAGATTTCCGAGCTTTCTTGAGAAACGAAGAGGTTCTTACCAAGTGCCATTCTATTGTTAGTATGAAAACCTGATTTACTTGATTTTTTTAGAAAGCATCTTGATTGTTTGGCAGAATGACCCGCTTTTAAAGTCAAATTTTCCAAAGTTTGGATTTTTTCATTTTTATCAAGAATTTCATCAAGAAGAGAATCTTCTCGTTTTGAAAAATCAGTAATCAACTGCTTCTTTTCTTTTTCAAGATTAGAAAACATTTCTTTTGTTTAGAAAGTTGGTTATTTAAATCAGAAATTTCCTTGTTTAGAGATTTAATTTTCAAGTTCGAATTCACATCAAGTGTGTTATACTTGATTTGCAATTCTTTTCTTTAGAAACCAAATTTCGATAACCAATTTCTAATTCTGATTCTTTGTTTTTCAGAAATTCAAAAGCTTTTTGCGTTCTCCTTGTAACTCTCAAGCTCAGCGGTCAATTTAGCATTCGCGGCCTTAACCTCGCGATTGACCTTACTCACTTTCTCAATCTCAATACCACAATTATTGATTAATGATTCAAAATAAGCACGGGTTTCCTCATCAGTCTCAGTATTTTGTGCCACACAGCCTCCATTAGGATCCACATCTGGAGTTTCAGATTTAGTATTGCTACAACTTCGGATTGTCCAGTATGTATCATAAGTAGGTCTGATGTCACGAATGCTGTTCATCATGAGTAAACTGACTAGAAACATTACTATAATTTGGTACCTCATTGAGTGGATCTGTTTCATAGACTGGAGGTGTATCAAAAGTACCACTTGATGTTGTGTCCTGCGGATTGATTCTATGACTGGAGGTTGCAGTATTTTTTGCTTTATCTGCCTGTTTTGGATTCATGAATGCGTATTCTGCATCAGTCAATTCAATTCCGACTCTTCTTTCTGGTACTAACATCAACATGTTACTGGAGCCTTTCAAGCTTCGTCAGGTCGTTTGACACTAGATTCGAACTAAAATAACCGAATTTTGTCTTAGAGGTTCGGGGTAGCATTCGAACGAAGTCATATAACAGTTATTCCCATGTTGATATCTCATATTCTGATTCATAATCTGACCCCCTTGATGTCCAACAAACTGGCCTGCATATTGCATCTGATTCCCCATTTGTATACCCGTAGCAAATCCATTCTGATTCCCAATAACATCAACCATTTGTCCTTCTTGACCCATATACTCGGTTGAGCAAGTGCGGATTATACGATGAAATCCATTGGTTGTTGTTATTTGGTGTAGTTGGACTAATGTTAACTTCATTGAAGAATCCTTTTAAGAAAGCAGTTATGAGACGATCTTTCTGGGTTGCCATTGATGAAGGTATGTATGATAAAGTTGATGTAGGATCGATTCAACGATAAAGGAGTTGTGGTTGATGAAGATTAAGCCCGGTTGAGGTGTTTCTGAAAGTCGTACTCGTAACCTTGGTTCACAAAATTTCGCCCAAAATTTGAAATTCACTATAAAAATCAATTCTAAGGTCGTATGAAAAATTTGAGTTATGACAATTTTGACGCCAAATTTGACCCGAAAAATTTGAATTTAGGCCCAAAAATTTGAATTTTTGACCAAAATTTTCACAGTTAAACCAAAATTTGAATCTCGCGTAAAAATTGAACGTTTAGTCTCCTCAAAAATTTAAATTTTACTCAAGTTTTCCCGCCAAAGAAGTTACGAGTAGGATATGGTTACGAGTAGGATGTAGTTACGAGTAGGATCTTATGCGTAGGAAGCTTAGGCGTAGGATTCCTTAGGCGTAGGATTCCTTAGGTGTAGGATCTTATGCGTAGAAAGTATCTTACGCGTAACCTTAGGCTTATGCGTAGACAAAAAAGTTACTCGTAAACCTTACGCGTAATTGTGAAGTTATGCGTAGAGTTACTCGTAAGCTTTTAGCTTATGCGTAAACTATGGTTAAGAACCAAAAATCCTTTACACTGTAACAGCGTAAGGGATATCCACAAGTCGAAGTGTTCCACACACTTATCCAAGTGAGGGAAGCAATATACCGTTATAGCTCGAAGATTCTTCACCAAAAAGTTACGAGTAGAAACTTATGAGTAGTTGACTTTCTTACGAGTAGAACTAGGGTTTTGACTTACTCATAAAAAATTTCCAACGATTCAAACAAATTCGCTTGCACAGATATCCTTAAAAACACTCGAATAACACAAAAATGTTAACCTTTTTCACCCAAAGTGCTTAGAAAAGTTATGAGCAGAAATGACCAATAACCAAATACAAGCTTAAAAATGAAGAAAAACACGTAAAGCTTGGAACTTTTTGCAAAAAACTGAAACTTTAGCACCAAATAAACCTTAAACCACAAGAATCTTGAATTTTTGAGTGCAAAAATTAAAGCTTTAAGCTTGACAAAAAAACGTATAACGAGAGCCTTTTACGCGTAACCCTTCAAAACAAACACAAACACTCCTAAACCATTGTTAGGCGATTGATACCAATTGTTAATACCCTTTTATCACGTATACCTTATCACTTTAACAAGCAAACCCAACACAAACACGTAACAGTTATGCGTATAGAAAGATTAAGATGAGAACGTGGTGACTTGATGTATATTCGTGTATATGTTTAGAGAGACAAGGAAGAGAAGATGAAGACAATAATATGTTATATTGCTTCAAGGAAAAACACACACACACACACTCAAGCACACCCCTCAAATGACATACTTGAGGGGTATTTATAGTAAGAGAGGATGATGCCCTAAGGCTTGGCCATGGGCCTTGAGATGGGCTTGGACATGGATTGGGTTACATGAACTTCTACAAGGCTAACTTAACTAAACGTCTAACCATTTAGCTTAGCCCAATCCACGAGCCCTTTGACTATTCTAGCACGATATCTAACACACGTTACAAAGTTCCTAATCGTGAATGACCATCACTTCTAATAAAAACTATTAAGGCTAACAGACTTGTCTCTATTATTTCTAGCGACTTGTCCTTATTGTTCTTAGCGAGTTGATTCTTAGCGACTTAGATACTTAGCGAGTTGTTCTTTAGCGACTTGTCTGCTTAGCGATTTGGTGCTTTAGCGACTTGTGTTCAGCGACTTGGGTCTTAGCGACTTGTGCTTAGCGACTTGATTCACAGCGACTTGAGGCTTAGCGAGTTGCTACTTAGCGAATTGGTGACTTAGCGACTTGGTTCAAGGGTTATAGCGACTTGGTTGATATTTGTTTCTAATACGGTTTTCTCTTGATTTAGTAAAATCCCGTGAAAGAATCTATTTCCCAGTTTAATCATAGAGTTATAAAATCCCGTGAAATCTGTAAACATCTCTACCAACGTTCAAGCAGCTGGTTCAGACACTCGTCCACCCATGCTTGACAGAACTGACTATGACTCATGGGCTCAACGAATTAGGTTGTATTGTCTGGGAAAGGAAAATGGAGTCAACATTCTCAAGTCAATTAATGAAGGACCTTATCAGATTGAGACTACAAGAGACATAATTGATACTGCTGCAGATGGAACAATGATCTTTGGATTGGACAGACCAAAGACATATGATGAGCTCAGTGATAAGGAGAAAAAGAGATTCGATGCTGATATCAGGGCTTCAAACATTATACTTCAGGTCTTCCAAAAGATATCTACAAGCTTATCAATCACAACACTGGAGCCAAGGCGGTTTGGGATAATGTCAAGATGCTTCTCTCGGGTTCTGAATTAACTAAGGAAGACAGAGAATCACAATTGTATGATGAATTTGAGCATTTTAAGATGAAACCAGAAGAAAGTATCTATGAATATTACGTGAGATTCCACAAGCTTGTAAATGACATGAGGAACATCAAAATCACCATGCCAAATATTCAGCTGAACTCAAAGTTTGTGAACAACATGAATCCCGAATGGCACAAATTTGTCACCTCTGTGAAGCTAACCAAAGGATTAAAGAACACCAACTATGAGCAACTGTATGCCTTCCTTCTTCAGAATGAGAGACATGCTATGTTTGAACGAAGGATTCTTGAACAGTTCAAATCTAAACAAGGAGAATCAAGCTCATCAAATGATTCAACAGCATACTACACCAATGTAGGAATCACTACTAAAGCATCACAAGTCATACCTACTGGAAATGGTAATCACAAACTCATTCCCGGTCCGAGGTTCAAACAACCTGATGCTGATGCAGTCATGGAACACTTCATCAATCAACTGGCTCTTATGGTCAAACAAAACCTGACCTTCACTCCACATACTAACAGTCTTCACACTAACAATGAAGTCAGAACTGCATCCAATCTGCACATCTCCAAAACGCCCTCAAAATGCAGAGTACTTCAGAGACAAGATGTTATTTGTGCAAGCTCAGGATAATGGAGCTGTGTTGGATGAAGAGGAGTTGCTGTTTCTTGCTGAGGGTAATGCCAAGACATATGATACAGATGTAGATGAGCATCCAATTCAGGAGATAGGTCATAATCATCAGAATGCCTTTCAAGTCGCTGACTGTGATGCATACGACTCTGACGTCGATGATGAACCTACTGCATAGACAATTTTCATGGCTAGCATTTCTCCAATGGTCTCTCCAAAGGTCTCATCATCACAGCAAGTTGGTCCATCCAAAGAATCAATCATCTTAGAGGTATTAAAATTATATGACAATGTTGATCAGCAAAAGATACATGATAAAGTTCAATCACAGGAAACTTGTGACTCAGATATTGCTAATATGGGTAATAATAATATTGTCCCATATGATCAATATGTGATCCAATGTGAGAGTGTGATTGAACCAAGTGATGCATCTTATGCAGTCAATGATGACTATATTTTTGATGAATACACTGCAAGTGTCCCTAATGATTCTGTTATCTCTGAACTTAAAGCCTATAAAGAACAAGTTGCCATTTATAAACAACGTGCTAAGTTTGAGTTAACTACCCGTGAGCAGGAGATAGATGACCAAATGTGTACAGTTATTAGAAAAAGTAATTTTAGAGAAGAAGTGTTAAAACAAGAGTTAAACTCCTTACAAGAAAAGCTTTCTAAAACTGTTAAGCAAAAGCAAGAGCTTCAAGATAATGTTAAAGTGCTTAAACAAGAATTTAATGCTAAGGAATCAAAACTTTTGAATGACTTTTCTAATCTAAAAACTTTGAAAAACAAGCTTGAAAATAAGTTGTACGTACAAGGGAATACCATTCAGACTGCTCACATGATCACTAAGCATAGAGTCTTAAGCGATAAGCATAGTATTCCCCTTGTTGAGGAACCAAATCCCGAGGTAGGTAAAAAGGCTAGAGCTGCTCATAAGGTACTATATGATGGCAATGAGATTCTTAAGCCTAGGAAAACACCATCATGTATTGGAAGCACGGAAGAGGATAGAAAATTAGATGATGCATCTAGGGAGAAAATGGATAAGAAGCTTAACGATCTTGCGTGTAAAAAGAATAACATAACGATCAAACCCCTTGATTACACTAAGGAAAATTGGATCTCCCTGAATATGTTTAAGCCTCAAACTCAATTAACCCAGAACAGATTTTTTGAAAGAAAGATATGGATAAACAAAAAGTTAATGTACTTGTTGAAACAAACACTCCCCTTAGGAAAATGCCTGCAGCTACTATGTATCCTCCAAATACACCAATGCACTTAGTTCCTAGAACTATTGCCACTAATAGCAAGACCTTAATCAGCATGTATGTTGTTTATCAACTATTCGTTGATTTTGAGAAGACATGTAAGAAGAGAATCACACCTACAGGGATAACCGAAGGGGAAAGGAGTTTTGAGCAAACTAAAGAATGTTATTTAACTGAGGTCATGCCCTTCTTTAAAAAATTAAAAGTTCAATTTGAGAGTCTTCAAAGGGATTAACTCGATATCAAAGAAATGGAAAAGGAATTTGATGCAATGATTGTTGAGGTAAATGATTATGAACGGGAACTCAAATATAATGAAATTGAAAGGAAGAACTTGCATATCTTAAATGAGAACTTAGTATTAAGTTGTGTGGCTCAAGATGTGTTTTATACTGTTACTAAGCATTCTATTACTGCCTCTCAATTTCATGAATTAACTGTTGCCTTGAAAGTTTCCCATGATCGTGTCATTGAGCTTGAAAACAAAAACTCAGAACTGAATGAGAAAATTGATCAGGATGATCACGATAATTTGGTAAAACAGTTTTCTAAGCTAGAAGTTGAACATTTTAAATTGCAACTAAAATATCAACATCTTAAAGAAAATGTCAAAACCTCAAACATCAAGACATCCTCAAATGTTCCAGATTCAAGCTCATTGTAACACGATCAGAAAGTTGAAAGCCCAAATTTCACAATTAAAGGGTGAAAAGAACAACGTTACTGGCTCCCAAATGCCTCCTCCTTTAGATTCCCAGTGTTCTCAAACGTTTCATCTTCAAAACTTGGTTAATGTTTTATAAAAGGAAAATGAGAGTTTTCAAGAAGAAAATGAAAAGGTTAAACGACACTTTAAAGAGTTATATGATTCAATGAAAGTCACTCGTGATAAGAACAATGAAAAAATAACATCTTTACAAAAGGAAATTGAGAATCTGAGGAGTCAGGAAAAAGAGAAAATGCCACTTGTCTTTAATGAGAATGTTGCATCAAAGTCATCTGCAGACGGCAAATATACTGTGACTGTTAAATACATTCCTCCTCATCTTAGAAATAACGAACTTGTGTTTCATAACTATTTCGCTCACCTTAAGGATAGTCTAGAATGTCTCCGTGAGATTGTAGAAGAGGATTTCATAAATAAGCCACTTGATAGAGAGATTAGGTTTGCTTGCATTCAGGCCAAATGATCTCAAGAGCTGCTAGAATGTTTAAGAGCAACATGTCCTAAATCCTTAGGTGAAAAAGATAAAGCTGTGATGCCTTGTTCTATGCCTAGTGCCAATTGTGCAACCCATTCTATGCCCAGTATTAAGAAAGTGAACTCTAAAGTTCCTGCAAGTAGTTCTGATCCATGCACGTCTAGTTCAGGAATGCAAAAAGTAGCCCAACCAACTAATGTTCCCATAATTCCCTCTACAGGAGTAATCAGTGACATAAAAGCAAGCGGGTCAAAGCCTCCAGGCAATACAAAGCAAGATAGGACCTCGCAAGCTAAGAATGTGCATTGGAAGAGAGTAGAAGACCACCCTAGGAATACTAAGTTTGAGTTGAATAAAATGAATCGTGTTGATTCTAGTATTAGCTATAAGCGTACTGTAATTAATTCGAATTCTGCTACTATCTGCAAACCATGTAATGATGACTGTTTGATTTCTGTTACTGATCATGAATGTGGTATGAATGTTTTGCTTAATGCTGTTAAATGCCAGTTAAAGTTGTTAATGTCAAAAATCAAGCTAAGAAGGCTAAAAGGCAAAGGCGAAAGAAAGTTAGAAAACATTGGAAACCCACAAGAAGAAAATTTTGTAATATTGGTTATCAATGGGTACCTACTGGCCGTAAGTTTAATCTTAATGATTTTTGCCCTAAATTTGCTAAGTCAATGCCCATTAGAAAATGGATGCCTACTGGTAGAACTATTCCTTTAAGAAGTGAACATACTTTGAATAGGTCAAATACGGACACTAGCACTGCATCTATTCCTGATGATTCCATTGTTTCTACTTCCGATGTGGGTGTTCCAATCACTATTACTAACCAAATGGAACCCATTCTTGCATGGGGATCCCAATTATCCAGTTATCCATTCTTGTCTGTGTTCAACTGCAGATCGTTCAAATCGTTCTGTGGTACCTGGACTCAGGCTGTTCCAAGCATATGACTGGAGATCGCTCGCGGCTCATGAACTTCATGAGTAAATTCATCGGGAATGTTAGATTCAGGAAAGACCATTTTGGAGCAATTATGGGTTATGGAGACTATGTTGTTGGCAAAAGTGTAATCTCCAGGGTATATTATGTTGAAGGTCTTGGTCATAACTTGTTTTCTGTTGGTCAATTCTGTGATTCCGATCTAGAAGTGGCATTTAGAAAACATACTTGTTTCGTTAGAGAACTTGATGGTGTGGAACTGTTAAGAGGAACTAGTGGTTCAAATCTATACACCATCTCTATCGAAGACATGATGAAGTCTTCTCCAATCTGCTTGTTGTCAAAGGCTTCAAAACAAAATCATGGTTATGGCATCGTCGTCTCAATCACTTGAACTTCGGCACCATTAATAATCTTTCCAGAAATGATCTTGTAAGAGGCCTTCCCAGATTAAAGTATGAAAAAGATCATCTTTGTTCAGCATGCCAATTGGGAAAAAGCAAAAAATATGCCCACAAACCCAAACCCACAAATTCAGTAATGGAAGTTCTTCATACCCTTCATATGGATTTGTGCGGACCAATGAGAGTGCAAACTATTAATGGGAAGAAATATATTTTAGTCGTTGTTGATGACTACTCTCGATTTACTTGGGTAAAGTTTTTGAGGACAAAGGATAAAACTCCAGATGTCATCATCAAACTTATCAAGCAGCTTCAGGTTCGACTTAACAATACGGTTAGAATTGCTCGAACAGACAATGGCACAGAGTTCGTTAACAATGACTTAAGTCAATTTTATGAAAGTGTTGGAATCAGTCATCAAAGAAGTGTTCCACGAACTCCTCAACAGAACGGTGTAGTTGAAAGACGAAATCGAACTCTTGTGGAAGCTGCAAGAACAATGCTAATTTATTCAAAGGTTCTAATGTTTCTCTAGGCTGAAGCCATTGCCACTGCTTGCTACACCCAAAATCGTTCTCTCATACACACTTCTCATGGAAAAACTCCATACGAACTTGTCCATAAACAAAAACCTGGTCTCTCCTACCTTCGTGTGTTTGGTGCTTTGTGCTATCCAACGAATGACGGTCAAGATCTAGGTAAATTAAGAGCTAAGAGGGACATTGGAGTTTTTATAGGTTATGCATCAAACAAGAAGGGTTACCGAATCTACAACAAAAGAACTCGAGATATCATGGAAACTACGCACGTTACGTTCGATGAGCTGACCGGGAAAATGGCTCTAGGACAATCCAGTTCTGGACCCGCATCTCAACCTTCATCAAGTAGTCCTATCAGTTCTACTCTTGTTCTAAATCCCACACCAGCAACTCCTTATGTACCTCCTTTAGAAGATGATTTGAAGAAATTGTTTGATCCAATGTTTGATGAAGACTATGAGCCAAGAGCTAATGATCTGTCAATTCCATCAACAGATGTTGTTCATATCCCTGTCAACGAAGTTAACCCTTCAGTTTCTATGTCATTAAGTTAAGAAGCGCCTGCTGCTGATCACTCTGTCTCATCAACAAATCATCAATCATCGAGTGTACATCATGGAATTATGTCTGGCACCTATGATGGAGATAATACCTTTGCTACTCCTGAAGATGCCCCCTTTGAAAACATATTTGCCCCTGAATCATCATCAGAACCATCTTCATCAGGAGAAATCGACTCTGCTACTTCAGTTCCTCAACAACAACCACACGAACACCTTAGAAAATGGACACATGATCATCCATTGGACAACATCATTGGAAACCTCTCTCGTCCAGTATCCACTCGTAAACAACTTGCAACCGATGCCTTATGGTGCTTCTTCAACTCCGTACTCTCTAAGATCGAACCAAAAGACGTTAAAACTGCCATGAATGAAGACAGCTGGTTCAATGCCATGCAAGAAGAAATTCATGAGTTTGATCGACTAGATGTATGGGAATTAGTACCTGCTCCTGACTGTGCTATGATCATTTCTCTAAAGTGGATCTTCAAAGTAAAACTTGATGAGCATGGTGATGTATTAAAGAACAAGGCTCGATTGGTTGCAAAAGGATACCGTCAAGAGGAGGGTATTGACTTTGAAGAATCATTTGCTCCAGTTGCTCGTATCGAGGCAATCAGAATCTTCTTGGCTAATGCTGCAAGTAAGAACATGGTAGTCTATTAGATGGATGTAAAGACGGCTTTTCTTAACGGAGATCTTAAAGAAGTCGTATACGTCAGCCAACCTGAAGGTTTTGTGAATCCAGAGCATCCTAATCATGTCTATCGCTTGAAGAAGGCCCTTTACGGTTTGAAGCAAGCTCCAAGGGCATGGTATGATACGCTATCAAAGTTTCTTCTATCTACTGGATCTAGCAAAGGAGCAGTTGATCCGACATTGTTCACCAGAAAGTCAGGCAAACATTTAATTCACGTTCAAATCTATGTTAATGATATTATTTTTGCCTCGACTGACCCCAATGAATGTGACCGTTTTTCAAATGAAATGGGTTCCAAATTTCAAATGTCAATGATGGGACAAATGTTATTTTTCTTGGGATTACAAATTTCACAAAGTCCCGGAGGCATTTTTATAAATCAATCTAAATATGCAAATGAGATTTTAAAGAAATTTGGATTTGATTCTTGTGACCCTGTTGACACTCCCATGATAGAGCGTACTAAACTGGATGAGGACCACTCAGGGATCATGGTAGACCAAACGAAATATCGTAGTATGATTGGATCCCTGATATACCTCACAGCCAGTAGAGCCCATTACATTCTGTTCGCTGTTTGCATGTGTGCTAGATACCAGGCTAAGCCTACCAAAAAGCACCTTGAAGCGGTTAAACGGGTCTTTCGGTATCTCCAAGGAACCATCAATATGGGACTTTGGTACCCGAAGGACACCGGTATGTCACTAACAGCCTATGCAGATGCTGATCATGCAGGATGTCAAGATACACGTCGAAGTACGTCTGGAGGTGCTCAGTTTTTGGGTGATAAGCTTGTGAGCTGGTCTTCTAAGAAACAAATGAGTACTTCGATATCCTCTACAGAGGCTGAATACATAGCCATGTCATCTTGTTGTGCTCAAATCCTATGGATGAGATCCCAATTATCTGACTATGGCTTTGAATTCAACAAAATCCCTCTGTATTGTGATAACAAAAGTGTCATTGCTCTCTCATGCAACAACGTACAACACTCAAGAGCAAAGCACATCGACATTCGACATCATTTCATCAGGGAGAAAGTGGAAAACGGTGTGGTGGAACTTTATTTTGTGAGGACTGAATACCAGTTAGCAGACATCTTCACCAAAGCTCTTCCTAGAGAACGTTTTAAGTTTATCCTCCCACGACTTGGTCTAAAGAGTCTACAGCTGGAAATACTTAAACGTCTTCAAGAGGAAGAAGAGGAGTAAAAGGTTTTCTTCATCAATATCTTGTAAATAATTATTCAAAAAAACAAAATACAAAATTTCAAAACCAACAAAAAGCAAATAGAAAAATATAAAATTTTCAAAATCCATAAAAATTAGAAAATCTTGAAAAATCCCAAAAATATTGTTATTTTGTCATGTTTTCCTTGTTCGATATCATCTACGGACTTTGTGTTGACATTCAAAGAATGTCACGGGTTTTTAGATGTTCTTCGAATGTACATAATTTGTTTTAAAAAAAAAAAAATTGAGAGAAAGTAAAACAAAGGCTTATAGTCATTTCAGTCTATAACCCGTTTTTTAAAGAAAGAACAGAGTCATGCTTTATCTTATTTTTCATATCTCATGCTCTGATTCTAAAAACAAATGTTTGTCACTAAAACGACAAATGTTTCCTTCACAAGTATTTTTCCTTCTAAAAATTCTTCTGAAAAATATTTGTTATCTAATTGAAAACTATTTAAAATAACTCGGTCTCAATTTTTTTAAATCATCTGGACTTGTCATTGGTCAAAATCTCTATCTCTCAATCAACAACTTATGTCATTGATTGAGGGGGAGAATGATTTCATTTAAATCAAAAGGTTATTTGTCATACAACTGGTTCGGACCAAGGTTTATGTCATGTTTTCAAAAGATACTCAAGCATGTTTTTGGAGTTTAAAGTCTCAGCTTTGATCCTCATCGGTTAAATATTTTCATAAGCAATTCTCCTCAAAAGCTTTCAAAATCAATTTAAATCTACAGAGATCACAAATCTCAAATGATTTGAAAATTGTGATCGGGGGAGAATTTGTGATTTAAATTGGATTTAAACTGATAATTCGATAAATGGTTGTATAATGATTTACAAGCTCTCCTCCCCACATGTGCCAAACGATTTCAAATCTTCCATGCACATGTTGAGGGGGAGCATCTATTTCAAATAAAAAAGGATTGAAACGTGATTGATTTGTTTCAATGTGCAGGTTTTCCCTGATATTTGAAAAACACTTCCAAATCTCTATGCACATATTGAGGGGGAGCAATTTTTTGAAAACCACATTTTTTTCAAAAATTATCCTTAACAAAGTATGAAAAATGCTAATTTTGATCAGGAAAGTGATGTTGATATCTTTTAGAAAATAGTAATCAAAGAAGTGAATCCTTCTTCTTGCCTCCGTGTGCCAAAACGATTTCAAATATATGATGCACATGTTGAGGGGGAGCTCTTTTTCTAAAAATATCAAAAACAATTCAGGTACAAAATGCTTTGATATTATATCACAAGTATCTGGATTGATTTTCAAATGGTTTTCAATTGGTTCCAATGACAGATGAACAATACCAAAAGACCGACCAATTTACTTTATGCCTGGAGTTATAAGGATGGTTAGGTTAGGTTAGGTATTCGTTCACATGATCCCGCCAGAGCCGGAGGGATCTACCCAGGGACAATCCACTAGATAGTGTAGAGTCCTTAGGTATGATGAAAAAAGGAGAAAAGTGAGATATGGGAAGAGTGCCGACTGAGACAGAGCTAGTACTGGAACAAACCCAACAAGGTTCTAGTAATGAAGTCTCGGTAAGCACTGAAGGGGTTGAAGAATGAAAAATAAATAAAATGAGAAAAGGGTGAAAAGAAATAGCCCTCCAATTATTCAACCTTAGGGCAGAAACCGGGTTCAATACATATGCTACTAGTGTTTACTAAGGTAACACTGGTATTGAAGACAAGACGTCATGGACCCAGTGACGTACTGCACTAAAACTTCCCAAGCTACACAAGTTCCTCTTAAAAGGGCTTGTTTCATTCTCACGGGGAACCTACATAATCTATCGACTTTCTCTTAGAGATTGTTGATATTGAAGAAGGAGACCCTCTCCTTAGTCTCCGGCATAGGAACCAAATGTACACAATTGAGTCTAGAACCACGAGATCATCAAATAAATCTCATTAGGACACTGTTAATGAAGACTCTCTATTTCACACAATGTGGAAAGAGAGATTATATCTTATGAGTACTACGCATTATCCTTGTGGTATTGCCAGAACATCTGAGTGATACGCAAACATATTCACAATGAAGATGGAAAGCCTTCTAGGGCCAACATCAAACAAGTTCTTGGTAGGTGGCATGTGATATCTATCCAATAGATCAACCATGTGACAACTGAATAGAAACAATGGGGCGATTCAAACTTATGAATCAATCCTGGTTCAGGTTATGGATTGACGGATACCTTTGAAAAACCGGTCGTTGTGCTTTAAAATTCTTTTCTTTAGCACATCGATTGTGTATTAATATTTCAAATATAAAAGGTGTTTATGATTGATAATTGATTTTTCTCAAAAACCCTCGATGTATTGCAAAAACACTTTATTGAGCAGTACTCGATTGTTTTTCAAATCTCTTTTCATCAATCATTGAATCTCAAATTCGCTGGTTCACTCACTCCGTGTTGTCTTCCTTGTGACGTTCCGGTTTGAGAACGGCTAGAACACCTGCGAAACCCTGTCAAGGAGATTCTTCGGAATTATACCTGATCACAGGCAGTACTTGTACTGATCAACGGGGAACCGTGGGCCGTGTACCTCAATTCAACGAAAGTGATCAAAGATACTTTCGTACGCTTTATTGCTAACTGTTGTATGCAGGTACGCCCGACGTTTGCAGCTGATCAGAATGGAGAGGTCAATCCATAGCCTCATGCTCACTCATCACATTCATTTCTAAAGAAATCATGATAAGTGCATCAATGACTCTGATATTTTCACTCCATGCTTCTGCTACGCTGCTGCAAATATCATGAATCAACTAAAGCTTCCGCTACTCAGATGAAAAGATTTCATGATCCAGAATGTGAGCATGTCGGTCCAAAAGTCACAACTTCACATAATGTCAACACCGCAATGGAAGAGTCAGAGATTTATGGTAGCTGGTGATCTCAATGCTGGCTCAAAACTCATTATCAGGTGGATTAGTTAAAGACCTCCACTTGGTTTAACCAAACATGCAAAAATGAAGAATCAATGACTATGAACTATAGAGAAAAGAACATTAACAAGAATCCAAGAACAATCTTAATGTAATATCTATTTGTATTCAATGTAATTTGAGGTGACCTCCCTTAGGGGGAGATTGTTAGGATTTAGTAAATCCAGTTATCAAAGTGTCGGTCACCTCAAGTATATGTAATCGTTAGAAAGCTCGTAGTCGTAGTTATTTAATGTTAAGTAGTATTTAGTTAAGTAACACCGTGGAGGACGGACGGGTCTTTACCCACTGTATGCCTGATCCACAGCCCGTAGGTGGCGTTTCATGTAAGACTATAAATACCCTCTACCTCCCAAGGTAGAGGGTTGGAGCTCATAATAACACTTTTACTTTCTCTCACTAAGTTCCCAAACCTCTAACTATTTCTCTCTCTAAAACCTTATATTATACGCCTATATGTGATCATGATTTGATGTGTTTGTGAAATCCAATATGTTACATGTTGTCCTCTCGAATTTGACCCCACCTGAAGTAATTGGAAGTAGGTAGACGTAGACATAACTAGCTAGGAAGATTGACTAGGTTAGCACCACTATTCCTCTATTGATTTCCCTTTATCCATTTATCTGCTTTTATTTTATTCTGCATTAGTAGTTTAATTAATTAAATCCCTATCGAAACCATTATTATTCTGTGACAATTAGACTTAGTAATAATCCAGCACACATAGCTCTTGGGATGACCTCGACTTTACCATTTACTACACTACACGCGACCGGGTACACTGCCCGTTAGTGCACTAGGGTAGACCATAGGTATAGCGAGACACTATAAATATTAAGACCTGGTCAGTAAAACCTACATCAGTTAAGTTTTACGAGGTCAAAAGACGAAGCACCAGGCATTATCATCACCTTTCTGAAGCGTATTCAAGTACTCCTACAAGCTCCAGTAAGGATACTAAGAACAGTCAACGACACAAAATTTACAAATCAGGAGTTAAGAACTTATTTTGAAGATGTTGGAATCACACATCGGACATCACTTGTTAAAAATCCACAGTAGAATGGTGTAGTTGAAAGAAGAAATCGCACTCTTGTGGAAGTTGCTCGCACAATGCTAATTTATTCTAGTGCACCGTTATTTTTATGGGTTGATGCTGTAGCCACTGCTTGTTTCACTCAGAACCGATCCCTAATCCATTCAAGATTCAATAAAACCCCATATGACCTTGTGAACAATAGAAAACATGATATCTCTTACCTTCACGTGTTTGGCGCTTTGTGCTATCCGACGAACGATAAAGAAGATCTAGGTAAACTGAAAGCTAAAGGTGATATTGGAATCTTCATTGGATACTCAGATAACTCGAGGGCATTCCATGTGTATAACAGAAGAACTAAGAAGATAATGGAGACGATGAATGTGAATTTTGACGAAATTTCACAAATGGCTTCTGAGAGACTCGCTCTAGAACCCGCGCTTAAACCGATGGTTTCTAATCAAAACAAATTAGGACCCGCACCTAACCTGCAGACTTCTGGACACATCAGTTCAGGACTCGTACCTCAAAGAGCTCCATCAACTTCTGTTGACAAACCTTCAAAACAAGAATGAGAGAATTTCTTCGAGTTAATGTTCGATGAATACTATGGTGGACTTTCGACAAATACATCAAACCATCATTCCGCTACACCGGCTCAAAATCATCAACCACCACCACCAACAGAAGATGCATCTACCACAGTCGTAACCAATGCACCAACTCCATCGACATCATCTACATCGACTCCAGCAACTTCAATTCTTGAAACCGTTCTACCAACAGTTGATGAGCAAAACCAAAACACATCATTTCAAGAAGAACCTACACAAAACCAAAGCGATGCAATGTTAGATGAAGATGTATTCGAAAACCCGTTTGCTACGGAATCTGCTGAATCATCTTTAAGCTTACATGAACCATCTAACTCGCATACGTTAAACCCACGGTATCCTTCTATACTAAAGTGGACACAAAACCACCCAATTGAACAAATTATTGGTGAACCTTCAAGGCCAATTCAGACGAGACGCCAACTTGCCACAGACTGCGACTTGTGCATTTACATATGCTCAATAAGCAATAAAGAACCAAAGAAAATTCGGGAGGCAATGGCAGATCACGCATGGATAGAAGAGATGCAGGAGGAACTTCTCCAATACCGTCTACATGACTCTTGGGATCTTGTTCCAAGACCAATTGACATACAAGTCATTGATCTCAAATGGTTATGGAAGAACAAAAAGGATGAAGAAATGACTGTAATTCGCAACAAAACTCGTCTTGTGGCCAAAGGATACAGACAGGAAGAAGGGATAGATTTTGAGGAATCATTCACGCCGGTAGCAAGACTTGAAGCAGTCAGGATTTTATTAGCCTATGCAGCTCACAAAAACATCACGGTGTATCAGATGGACATCAAGACTGCGTTCTTGAATGGAACTCTTAAAGAAGAAGTGTATGTGAGTCAACTAGAAGGCTTCATAGACATGGAACATACAGACTACGTCTACAAGCCCAAAAAGGCAATCTATGGTTTAAAGCAAGCTTCGAGAGCATGGTATGATGAACTGACTTCGTTCCTGATAAAAAACAATTTAACCAAATGAACTGTTGATCCTACCTTGTTTACTCGAAAATACAACAATGACATTTTGATTGTTCAGATTTATGTGGACGACATCATTTTTGGGTCCACTAATCCGAATCTTTCAAAACATTTTAAAAATCTCATGAAAAGCAAATTTGAAATGTCCATGATGGGGGAACTAAATTTTTTTCTTGGTTTACAAATACATCAATCCCCTTGTAGAATTTTCATTAATCAATCTAAATATACAATTGAGATTTTGAAAAAACATGGAATGGATAATTGTGATTCGGTTGGTACACCAATCGTAGCTTCACCAAAAATTGGAGCCGATCTATTTGGGAACCTATCGATCCGAAGAAATATTGGAGCATGATTGGTTCTCTTATGTACCTTACTGCTAGTCGACCCGATATTCAATTTGTTGTATGCTTATTAGCACGGTTTCAGGCAAAGCCTACCGAGCTTCACCTCAAAGAGGTTAAACAGATCTTTCGGTACCTGAAGATAGCCATTCACATGGGAATTTGGTATCCGAAGGAATACGGATTTGATCTAATAGCCTTTTCAGATGCGGACCACGCAGGTGATCAAGTTACAGCAAAAAGCACATCAGGAGGAACACAATTTTTGGGTGAAAAGTTAGTAAGCTGGTCTTTTAAGAAACAAGATTGTACTGCACTTTCAATCGCAGAACCCGAGTATGTGTCTCTATTTGCGTGTTGTTCTCAAGTTCTATGGATGAGGACACAACTCATAGATTATAGCTTTACTTTCGATAAAATACCTACGTATTGTGACTCAAAAGTTTCATAGCCATCTCGTGCAATCCGGTACATCACTCAAAGACCAAACATATCATAGTCTACTATCACTTCATCAAAGAGCACGTAGAAGAGGGTACTGTTGAATTATTTTTCATGAAGACAGATTACTAACTCGTCGATCTATTTACTAAAGCCCTTCCAAAAGAACTGTTTGACGATTTAGTTCAACGAATTGGAATGCGAAGCCTAACCCCTGAGGAGTTAGAACGTCTTCTCGAATCTTCTTAAAAATGATTTCAAAAAGCTTCGCTGTAAATATTTTTGAAAAACCAAATACAAAATTTGAAAAACCATCAAAAGCAAAATATAAAAATATAAAACTTTCAAAAATTTCAAAAACAATATAAAACCAAAAATTGAAAAATATTCTTCTCACGACATATCTCTCGTATGATCGATATTATACACATTTCTAGAAATGTCATTCAACAGATACGGACATGTACAAATGCTTGAGCGAGATTTCTTTAAATGTTTTCTAAAACATGTCGTTTCTCAAAATTTCTTTCACAATGGCTTTCGTATACTTCAGTACAAAACCCGGACTTAAAATGATGACTTTTGATTATTTCAAATAAAAACTCGTGCTTCTAAAAGAAATATCTAGTGTACGCCTCAGTGCACTACATTTAAAACTGGCGAGAAACCATCGTCATCTTGAGCACCTTTTCAAGATTGTTCACAAAGATTTTTCAAAATCTTTCAAAATATTTTGTGCTCAAGATAACTCCCCCCAAACCCTTAATTGATTATGCTTTCTTAAAGGGGGAGTATAAAACCAAAATATTCTAATTTCATGCAAAAATCAAATCCGTTTGTCTCCCCAAAAGCTTACTAAAAACATGTTGTTTAATCCGTTGATATAAAAAATATCACGAATATGCTATTTTTTAGAGGGAGAAGACGTGATTAAAATGTGATCAAATCTGTTTAAAGATCGTTGTTTGAATCTCAAAAGATCTCGACTCAGTCGCAACCAATGAATTGATGAACTTCAAATGTCAGTAATCGAAAGGACTTGTCCTAGACGGGTAATAATTTAAAGCTAGTTCACTAGTGATGTAAACGTGTCTCGAATCGGTCTTATTCATTGAAACTCGATCAATTCAAAAGTACGAACTCTTCCCTCAATGTGTAGATTTAAGATAAAACAATATAAGCACATGTGAAGGGGGAGTATTTCTAAAAATGCAAAACTCTCAAGGTGTTAACAAAATATGTTTTATAATCGTAAACACTTTGAGAGATTTTCAAAGAAAAAGGTTTTATGGCAACATAGGAATAGTCATGGAGTTATAAGGTGACTAAGGATAGGAAAATACATCCTGTGATCAGCCAGAGCCGGAGGGATCTACCCAAGGACAACACCAATGGTTTAGAACTCGAAAGTCCTTAGGTATGATTGAAAAAATGAGAAATGTGAGAAAGGAGAAAGAAGGGGTTGAAGAGTTAAAAAGAAAATTAAAGAAAAAAGGTGAAAAGAAATAGCTCTCCATGATTCAACTTAGGGTAGAAACCGGGTTCAATTCATATGCTACTGGTTGTCACCAAGATGACACCGGTATTGAAGACATATTTTTCATGGACCAGTGACGCAATGCACCTAACCTTCTAGCCACTCAATTCCTTTTAAAAGGATTTGTTTCATTCTCACTGGGAACCCTACATAATCTATCGACTTCTCACTGCGAGATGTGTTGATATTGAAACAGGAGACACCGCTCCAGTCTCCGACTACTAAAACAAAATCGCACAAATTGAGTCTAGAGCCACGAGATTCATCAAAAGATCTCTTAGGAACACTGAATATTTCTACACTTGTTGTTCATCAATAAGAACACAAGTTATAAGTTTTAGAGTCCTTCGCAAATCTTAGTAATCTTGCCAGAACATTTATGAGAGGATTTACATATGTGATCCTCAGTGATTGAACGGAAACTCCTGGCATGGTCAATATCAAACAGCCCTGACAGCAGGTCACTTCGGTAATTGTTTACGGGTTACGCTTAGTGTTCGCAGTGGTTTCAAACGGTCTACAGTCGTGGAGTGATACCTCGGTGTACTCCAGCGGCTCACAACGACAAAGTGAAGATATTGAGTACGGGAACATGCTAGTGACCATCCGGTCTGAGATTCGTCAAAGAACGCGCCAGTGATCTGGGATGTACCTGTACGAAATATATGAACTCTTACGTCGGGAACTTTATTGCTAACTGTTTTACATGCAGGATTGGAGATCCGGAGTTTTAGGATAGACCATCACCACCACCATTATCATCAACATCTATTTCCGCATGCTCAAACTCACATCATAAAGACATTCTCATCAAAGATCTACGCAAAATCAAAGTTCAGAAAGATTCTACGCCAAAGTTCAAGAATCTATAAAGTTAAAAGATAGAGATCAAAGTTAAAAGTTGAGAACTACACAAGTATGAAGATACAAAGTTATCAAGAAGTATGAGCATGTCGAAAAAGAAGATAACGCACCAGCAACAAAGACGTTGATGAAAGGCAGACAACACCATTATATGGTTACAAAGCATGAAGGAACAAAGAATTAAGACTATTCTATGTCGACACACAAAGTTCAAGCTCACGAAGACTAAAGACCTAATCAAGTGGAGCGTCATTTGAATGACCACCCCTTAGGGGGAGATTGTTAGCCTTAATATAAAGTGATGGTCATTCACGATTAGGAACTTTGTAACGTGTGTTAGATATTGTAATAGAATAGTCAATGAGCTCGTGGATTGGGCTAAGCTAATAGGTTAATAGTTATGTATAAGCTAGTCTTTTATATATCAAGTAATCCATGTCTAATCCAAGTCCAAAACAAGGCCCATGGCCAAGCCCATTAGGGCATCTCATTTGTAACTATAAATACACCTCAAATGTGTCATTTGAGGTGTGTGCTTGAATGTGTAAGTGTGTGTTTTATTTATAAGATTTCTTTTTTTCATCTCTCTACTTTATCTCTCTAAAACATACTTTATCTCAAGTCACCATATCATTGAGCTTCATATACATGATATAAGTTGATAAAAACAAGGTCCTACACTAATCAATGATGTTAGTATAGCGCAAGTCACTGGGACAGGTGCTCATTACTTGGGGTCGGGTCCTTGGGGGAGGGTCCGGTTGGCATCCTTAGGATGCATGGGACCAGGGTGATCCCACCGATCTTCACCTTTTGGAGAGTATAGCGCAAATTTAGGTATTTTCGGGATTTCCATAAATCAAAGAGTATATACATTACAATGTAGTACAAGTTAATCACTTAGAGCACATGGTGTGGGTTCGCCGTCCCTTCTCGCCGTCCGATGTGGCACTTCGTCGTGACACCACCTCTTTTCGCCGTCCCTCGCCGTCAAGCAACTCTTCGTCTGCACGACGAGGAGTTGTGTTGTACTTTTTTTTTCGTTTTTTTTTTTCTTTTTTTTAAACATGGAAGATGAATGTATTTGGAGGAAAAAAAATACAAATTGTTTTGGAAGATGAAGTGTTTTGTATAATAGAAGATGAAGTGTTTTGGAGAGAAAAAAATGCAAACATAAAATTAAAAACACAAATTACATTGAACATTTAAGTTAAAACACTACATTAATTGAAAATTAAATTGAAAACAGCAAATACATAATACGCTTAATACAAACTACCATCAAATTAATTGAAATAACAAATTAAGAATACGAATCATCTGAGTTGTAACCCTCCTCACTCGAAGAGGATCTAAACTCGCCAGCATAGTACTTTGCTTCCATGATGTCAAACCAGTTCTGCATAAGATATTCAGCTTCCCTGGCTTCCTGTTCCAAACGAGCAGCTTCCTCGCGTGCCTCGTTTTCCATAATCTCTCTAAAATTTTCCTCGTCCTGCGCAAGTTCACGAATGTAAGCCTCACTAAACCCAAATGGATTGTTTTGGAGGCCCACATGTGGACTGTTAACAGGTGGATTGTTAACAGGTGGAGTGTTAAGAGGTGGGGTGTTTACAAATACATTTTCATGTTGGAAAACCGGAAAGACATCTTCTGGTGGAGTTGAATAAACTTCAACTTCTTCTGGTGGAGTTGGAAAGGTAGTTTCCGGTAGTTGTGGTAGACTTGGAAAGGTAGTTTCCGGCACTTGTGGTGGACTTGGAAAGGTAGTTTCCGGCAGTTGTGGTGGACTTGGGAATTATTGAGAGAAATCTTTGCGAGACATTTTTGTGTGTGTGAGTTGTGTGTGTAACTTGTGTGTGTGAGTTGTTTGTGATAAACAAATCTGGTAGAGTTATATATATAGGCAGATATGATTTTGAATTTGAATTGAAATAATCCCGCTCCAATTTGAATCTGATTTTGAATTTAAATTTGAATTTGAATTTGAATATGAATTTAAATAATTTCGCTCAAACTATACCGTTTAAAAAAAATGGTGATTTTTTTAATTCAAAAGTGTAAAATTAATATTTTTTATTTTACTTGTGTTTAAATTTGAAAGTGCGTATGTTTTTTTACCGTATATTTTACGTTTCGTATATTTTTTTTTATTGTGTTGTATAATGTTTATTTTTAATTAAATGAATTTAGTTTATTTGGAAATTTGAATAAAAAAAAATAAAGTTGTAAGTGGTGGGCTCTAAATGAGTAAGTTGAGGTTTGTTGTGAGTGAGGGGGGTTAGTTGTGGTTAGTTGTGAAGGTTTGTTATAGTGATGTGGAGGTGATGTGACGGTGATGAAGAGGTGAAAGTTAGTCCCGACACCTTGTGCTCTTACTAGCATAATGCAAGAAGTTGACAGTAAATTTGAGCATAGCCTTTCAAAATGCAATTGGCATAAAGCACAAAGCATGAAAGAATAAAGATGAATGTGATGTTAGGTATTGGAGTTAATAAACAAACAAAAGAATAATGGTACCAACATTCCACTTCTAATATCCAATCAATTAAACATAGTTTCTATTATAACATAACATAGCACTAAACATGTGTGATTAAAATGGTTAAACAGATAAAGCATTGAAACGTAGCAAATTATAATTAGCACTAATCATAGTGAGTTTATAATGGCGAAAAGATTAAGGAATTGACGCATAGCACTAATCATTGTGTAATTATAATGGTAATTAGACAAGTAAGAAATGGCCATTAAGCGCCAGCAAGTCCATCACCAACACACTTGTATGATAACCTATGTCATTATTGAGGTAAACATTTGTAGCAACATATGCCTAGTAACGGAAACTCCGAATCTTCCACACAAACAAGACAAAATTACCATTAATAGTTGAAAAACGACAATCATACAATTGAACTAAATAGAGAGCTCCCATAACAAGACCATCATCATTTAGATAACTTGAAAGGGGCATGACATAGACATAGACATAGATATATATATTTAAGGTCACACACATATATCTAATTTGTCCCAAACAAAAACTTGTGTACAAAATGCATACTTTCAATACCCCATTACTTTTCTTAAACTTCCAAAAGTACCCCTACAACTAGCTTCTTCTGCCTATGGAAAATAGATAGTAATGGTACACACTTTAAGTCTTAAACAACTACTATTGTTACTAAATTCACTTAATTGACCCATCAGACTCATCAGACTCTAGCCACAGCCTTGCACACCAATGGCTTTTTCATTTCCAATGACATCTTCAAGCACTCCGACAAATCAACATCATTTGGGTCCGACCCGGTCCCGACCCAAGTAAACTTCTGAAGCAATTGTGCTAACCAAAGCTCAACCGTAGCCAAACCCATGGTTTTGCCCGGGCAAACCCTCCGGCCCGCACCAAAAGGAGCGAGCCGGAGATCTGTTCCCATCACCGAAACCTCCTCATCCATAAACCTATTTGGGTTGAACACTTCTGGTTCAGCCCAGATTTTCTCATCATGGGTTATGGCCCACATGTTGACCATAGCCGTCGTTCCAGCTGGTACCATATGTGGACCCACTTGAGTGTCGTGGATCGCTAGTCGAGCCCATGATAGAAGTGGGCCGGGCGGATGCACACGTAGAGTTTCTTTCACAATTGCATGTAAGTAAGGCAAGTTTGGAAGATCCGCACCCGTTACACCTCGACCCGACCCGACGACACTGTCTATTTCCGCTTGTGCCCTTGCTTGTATATCTGGGTGCATTACCATCCTAGCCAAAATCCACTCCAACAATATTGCAACTGTATCAGTTCCCCTAAATATCATTTCCTGCAATAAAAAATCAATTGGCATTCAAGACCTTTTAACATATACAGTAGTATAACATGTTTAAAAAACTTAGGGAGTAATATATACCCGCACTATATAACGAATATAAATTAAAGTTTATATCTGATATATGGCGCGGGTATTATGTTAATGTAAACGTACCCAAAGGACCGCAATCATATCAGCATCACTAAACTTATTCTCGGACTCCAAATCAAGCAAAACATCAACAAAATCACCACCACAAAGATCCTCAGCACCACTATTCTCAGCCCTACGTACCCGATGCTCCTTAATAATGTTTCCAACAAAAACATTAACTTTTGAAACCAAACATTTACATCTTTTCCTCACACCTTGCAAATCAAACCAACCAATGATAGGAAAATGATCACTCCAGTTAAAAATACTCAACAATTCATACCCTTCACTCACCATTTTTTCTAACTCAAAACCATCACCATTTTCATTAAAATCTTCATAACATTTTCCAAAAACAGTCATCATGACATTATTTAATGAACCATAATGTAACATCTTTTTAACTTCAACAAACTCGTTACGTTCCATAGATATTAAAACTCTTTTCACCATTTTTAAACCAATATCTTTCCTAACACTTTCAAAACCCGCTACTCGTTTATTACTGAATAAATGAGTAGTGGATATTTTTCTTAAGTTACGCCAGTATTCGCCGTACGGGGCGAACCCCATAGCACGGTGAAATAAAAGGCTATATGCTGACTCCTTAATAGGACGGTCAGCAAAAGATGTACTGTTTAATATTTCTTTTGCAGTATCGGGATGGCTAGCTATAGCAAAGCGAGTCATCCCAATAGAAAATGACATAAGTTTCTTAGCATTAAAAGCTGTTGAAAGTTTGTCAAGTAACCTATGCGTTACTTTCGATGTGAAAATGAAAACAAGTCCTAGTACAGGCAGCCCAGTGGGCCCTGGTATCGCGGTCTTGGACCGTGTTTTGGACAGAGCCCATGCGAGGCCGCCTGGAGGGAAAATGAAGGTTATGATGGAGATGAAAGCGAGCATGCATAGGAAGGGAGTTAAGGTGAGTGTTGTTGGTGTGTCATGTGGGATGAAGAGAGTTGTTGGTGAAGACATTTTCTGTCAGAGCAAGTGTGTTTTGTTTTTGTGTGTGTAATGGAGAAGAGAGGGGTGGCAGGGTATATATAGGAGAAGGAGGAAGGTAACGTATAAATAAATGACAAATTGAATGGCGGTACTTTATATTTTAGTATATTTTTATTGGTTAACAAGGGCTTTAAATAGGTTAGAATAACCGCATCTATTATTAACTTAGGGGTGTTTGTTTAAATTTACATGCATGTTTATTGAGTTTATTAGATTTTTGCTTATATTTTAGAGTAAAGTCTAAAATACATCTATGTGGTTTGTCTTTTGTCTCGCTTTACGTTTTTAAATTCTTTTTGCCATAAAATCATCATTTCGTTAGTAAAGTTGGCACAAATACATCCATCTGTTAGTAAAATCAGTTAAAAAGGACCAACGGTGCAAATATTTCTTCGTTATCTGCTAACGAAAGAGAAAATTTGCACCGTTAGTCCTTAGAACTAACGATGCAATAAAATTGCATTGTTAGTCCTTAGAACTAACGATGCAATAAAATAAATTGCATTGTTAGTCCTAAGGACTAACGGTGTACTCTACCGTCGCCTACCACCCAACGCCACCTTCACCGCCACCAACCACCTCCACCGCCACCACCACCTCCCAACGCCACCACCCCCCACCTCCACCGTCGACACCCACCGCCACCACTGCCACCACTACCCACCTCCACCGTCGCTACCCACCCACCACAACCACCACCTCCACCATCGCCATCTACGCCATCTACCGCCACCACTGCCACCACCAACCACCACCACCACCCACCACCTCCACCACCACCATCCACCGCCACCGCTGCCACCACCACCCAACGCCACCACCACCATCACCGCCACCCACCACCACCAACAAAAATAGGTGGTGGTGTAGTGGTGGCGGTGGGTGGCGTCGGTGGAGGTGGGGGGTGGTAGCGTTGGGTGGTGGTGGGTGGAGGTGGTGTAGTGATGGCAGTGGTCGCAGTGGGTGGCGGCGGTGGAGGGGGGGGTGGCGTTGGGTGGTGGTGGGTGGAGGTATTGGTAGTGTAGTGGCAGTGGTGGCGGTGGGTGGCGACGGTGGAGGTGGGGGTGGTGGGTGGAGGTGGTGGTGTAGTGGTGGTGGTGGGTGGCAGCGGTGGAGGTGGGGGGTGATGGCGTTGGGTGGTGGTGGGTGGAGGTGGCGGTGGAGGTGGTAGGTTGTGGTGGGTGGTGGCGTTGGGTGGTAGGTGGTGGTGGAGTGCACCAATTGCATCATTAGTCCTAAGGACTAACGGTGAAAATATTTTCTCATCCGTTAGGAGATAATGGAAAATATTTGCACCGTTAGTGCTCATTAACTAAATTTACTAACAGAGAGATGTATTTGTGTCAACTTTACTAACGGAAGGATGGTTTTGTGCCTAAAAAAAGTTTAGGGATGTAAAGCGAGACAAAGGGCAAATCACATAGATGTATTTTAGACTTTACTCTATATTTTATAAGGATTTTTTCAAACTTATGCCCTATATCACAAGTTAAGCGCACTAAAAAAACTGAAGGACTCATAAAAAGGATTTCAAGACTCACACAAAAGTATAAAAAAGTGTACTTTTTTATAGATTCATGAGTTCATTTTTGTAGGTCCCTGAATCATTTTGGTTTCCCTATGACACAAGTTAGACAAAAACATTTTATAATGTCTAATTTTTTTTTTGTTTATTTTTGTAACACTCTGATTTTTATGGTAATACTTACAAATGTATTATATAGTTCAAAAGCTTATTATGATATAGTCTATACTTGTTTTTTTGACTAGAAGGACCTTGGATATAATGACTTAACAAAAAATAGGACATTGCACGCGATAAATGACTAATAAGGACTAACATTACCAAAGTGATGAAAGTTGTAAGAAATGTCAAATATGCTCTAAGCATCAGTTAGAAAGTGCGGGAGTTCCTTTTAACCTCCCATTTACACGTGTTTAGTAGGTGTAACTATGTGTTCTTGATACTAATCCTATTTTACCATAACTAAGTGATTTCTTGATTGAAATTGGAATTAAGAGTTGCATAAAGGGCTGGATTTAAAGGCATTAAGCAAGTGCTTATAAAGGTAAGTTTCCCCTAATGCTTTTAGTTCATGTTATGGCTTAAACACACATCAGAAGTTTTGGTAAATTGTTATTTTAAGTGTTATAATGATATTTATGATGATACAATAAATGAATTATGATTATCTATGAAATTATAAGTTTTGCAATGAATTTGGAATCAAATATAAATTAGGTTAGGAGAATTATGGATAATCAAGTAATGGTGTTATTGTTTTGAACACCCATAAACTTAAAACTTTTATCTCATACAAACCCAACAAAATCGGCGGTTAGCAAAGCCAAACTGACGGCTTTGGCTCCAGACCGGCGGTTGGATAACCCCAACCAGCGGTTAAACTAGTCTGGTCTACACAGAATCATTTTTCGTAAAACATACTACTGCTTATCAACAATTTATAAAAATCTAGAAACACTTTTCTTTTATACTAAATAACATTTACCTCTTTTAAATATGTGTAAGCGTGATTTCTATAAAAATGAGGCTTATTTGAAACACCCCTTTAAAACTCATAACTGTCAATATTCACTTCTAAAACATATAATTTGAAATTAAACTAAACTACAAGAGTGATGGACTTGAAAGACATTTGAATACATAAACTTGAGGCGAATACAAGCTGATAACAAGAGTAGGGATGAGATGTTCGTTACCTAATTACCCACGAGCATTATCGTTCCCTCAATTCACCTTCATTCATCCATAAGTGCTAAATCCAAATCTTTAACCTACAAAAAGGATAACTGAGCACGGCAAGTCCTGATGACTTAGTGAGTAAACGATATTGAATCTCAAACATAACATAAACATCCTTTAAGTTTTGCAGGCTGCTGAACCAATATCTAATTGGTCCCTTTACTAAACATCCGTTACTAAGTTGAAACTCAAATTAAATCTAAAACTGAGACCATGCCATATTGGATTTGAGTTAATAACTGAGCTATAATGTAACTAATTTGATAACTGAGTTATACATAATTTAAACTAGTAACTAGCTACACTTAAACCTAAATTAAATTGTAACTGACTCCGATACTGAAACTGAGTTTAAACCTATATATAAAATTGATAATGAGGCTGAATATGCAATATCTGAATCGAGCTGCTACTGAATATATGAATTCCCCTGCAGGCTGGGAGTTCTCATAATGCGGCCTATACCCTCTTGCACGGATGCAATCCGGGATCATGAACTGCTAAAAGGCTACATAACTTAATTATATGTGCCTACAATGTTCTACATGATCCATATGAGAGATCTCTAATCCGATTCCATATGGGCATTATCTAAAATAGGAGTTCCTCTGGTGTACTTTAAGCATAAACATAACTACAACTGAATCTGAACCGAGCGAGACTAGAATAATAACTAAACTGTTCTGAGACTAATACCATTAACTGAACTGGACTGGGTAGGGTTGTAAATGAACTGAACATTCAGTGAACATTTCATGAACCGTTCGGTAAAAACTTCGTTTATCTTCGTTTATTTATTAAATGAACGAACATGAACAAAAGTTGTTTCCGTTCATTATGTTCGTCAATGTCCAATTATGTGTTAATTAACGTTCGTTTTTGTTTATTTATTTGTTTATGTTCGTATATCATATCTTTTAGTTTTATACTTTTAAAATTGGCTTGTTTATATAAAACAACACTTATAAAACAAAATATTATGCATAATTTAAAAAATTACGTTCATTTATGTTCAATTGTTTATATTCGTTTAGTGTCTTAATGAACAAACATGAACAACTCATTTCTTAATAAACGAACATGAACAGGAAAATTTATCCGTTTAAGCGCTCGTATCCGATTAATATTAAACAAATGAACATAAAAAAGGCTCCGTTCGTATTCGTCCGATTCGTTTACAACCATAGTACTGGGTCTAGAACCATATATGCATGATATTTCTGCTTGAATTGGAACTGAGTTCATATCACTCTAACGTGATCTAGTAACTGAATTATACCATTTCCGTAACTTTCAAAGCTAACTTGAACTTCATTCATAACAAACTTATCATATTTAGTTTGAGTTCTAGTATCATCTTATCATACTCGTATCCCTGCCATAAACTTCCACTAATCATGAAACTAGAAACAATCATAAATGCATAACTAAACTCCAAATCATGCTATTAATCTGTTACTCACCTCACATTTGGTTTAGGCTTCACAATGCTTTCCATTTGCTTCCATAATCGCCTAAACACATAATGATGATCATAACATCATAAGAAACTACTATATCATTCATAACACATAAATTCTTCATGAACTACTAAGTTTGGCTTTATTGAATCGTTATGCCAAACACTCCTTGACAACTATCATGAATTAGTTATAATCATCATATTCTAAATGACTTTACTAGTTGCTTCACGTCAAATTCATACATATATCATCATCTTAAACCAAGAATTATCATAAATTAAGGCTAGGTTTTCATAAAACCCTAATTCACATAAACCCCCAATTTGATTTCTAATTAAGATCATAACATGAACTTACCTTGATGGGAAAATTTATCAAGAACATGGTAGGGCTCCTTTTTTTCAACTCTTCATAACCTCTTGGATTCTTAATTTAATGTTGATAGACTCGTGGTCAAATTCTTTATGGTTAAGAAATCATAACTCAACCACACACACAAAACACGTGTGAAATGGAGGGAGAGATATCTCTAAGATTAGAGTTATAAGGCTTCAAGAGTATTTCTATAATTTTGCACTAAAATTATTACTTTTTCACCGTTAGTCCTTACCATTACACCGGAGATCCTTTTCTTGTTAAATATTTGCAAACTAAATTTCATTAGATACTTAACCAAACTAACATTTAATTATTCCATAAATACTATTAAAATATCTATAACTAAACCTTAAATTTTGGGGTGTTACATGTTTCAAGAAATGATTTTGGAGAATGATAATTTGTACAAGTGTGAATATTGGTTAGTCTAGTGTAACTAGCCAAACACCCCTCATTTGTTGGTTGTTATCCCAAACACTAGTTTAAAGTGATGAATTAGTGTGGTGAACGCTTGTGCAGAAAGGGATTAGTCACTCATTTTAGAAATTGTTAAGACATCCAAGGTGAGTAATGAATTATAGGTACAAGAATAATAATTGGATGTTCCAACATCCGTTTTTCATATCCATGCTACTTATTATATGTAACCCATAATTTATGCTCATTGATTATGATGATTTGTGTGTTATGCTTGTTATAGTTCATATCAACCCGAATGGACATAATTACGCATAGAGAATTTTGAAAGTGGAAGATTTGAAAAATGGAATTTGTTGGAGAGGGGGTTTGACATTCGAGATTTTTTATGGGGAAGGAGGAGTTTTTGAAATTTGTGTTTTGTTTTATTTCTGTTTAGAAAGATTAAATTTTTAGAGATTAGGTTTAGACAACACATATTGACATACCTAGGTTTAGACGGACGATGATACGTAAGCAGTTACAAGTTTTCTAGGGACACCACGGATATACCATATATATCAGATAAATAAATTAGACATTTATACGAGAAAAAAATAAGCACATAATTTCCAATTAGTGACATATATGGATCAAGCACACAAATGATTACTAATATCACTTAGAGATAAGTCTTATGAAGTTCATACCTCTATTGCAATTTGAGTGTCCTTTTGAAGAGAATTATCAATGGATAACCCTAGGTTCTTCGAGATATACTAGGTAATAGGTTTGGACAACTTTTTGAGGAAAGTTATCTTATTACCGAAGAATCTTGATGGCCTGCTTATTTTGGGATCTACTAAACAAAATAACAAGTAAGATTAGTGCATTTTGTAATATAGAAACAAAAAATAAATATAAGATAAAGTAGATAATAAAATCTAACAACATCCAACGGTATAAAAAGAATTCTTGAAACATAGTTTTTGTTTTAAGAAATTTCCTTCTTTGTAGATTTCAAACATACACGGATCGTATCAAGTTTTTAAAGTAAAATTGTGAAAAACTAGAAGGCAGGTTGAATAGTTTTGCCGATTAAAACTTTGTTTTAAAGTATTTAGATAAACTTATGTCAATCCATTTAGATCGTGTGTTGGTTATTGATAGATAGACATATACATAAATAATGCAAAGACATAAAGAGTAAAGGAACACAATACCACGATACAAGTATTTATAGTGGTTCGGCTACAAGGACTCCTTCCTTGCCCTACTACAGTCCCCGAGTATCCAACTCGAGAGCTTCTAAGAACTACACAACACAAGCTCCTTAATATAACGGGGAAGCCTTCACAACGTCGCCTACACTTTATCCGGTACAAGGATAGACACCGAGTTCTTCCACGAGGTAGAACCAAACCTATCACAACGTCGCCTACACTTTATCCGGTACAAGGCTAGATACCGAGTTCCATTACAAAGGAGGAACTACAACCCAACACTACAACCCAAAGGAGACAAAATCCTTTTTACAACACTTCAAAGGATATCAATACCCTTTAACCCAAACTGCACAAATCTACATCGACGCCCTATATCGAATGTACACCTTCGACACTATACACCAATGACTTCAACTTGACACACTAATGGAGGGAGAGAAGAACTATCAACAAGATGCGCTTCAGTGGTCTTGATGATGACAAAGCTTAGCAACTCATGACCTTGAGCTTGCACGTCTTCAAGAGGTTGTGATCTCGCCTTTAAGAGGAACCTAGAGAATCACACAAAGAGAAAACTACATAAAATGATCCTTTGGATCTAAGGCTAGAGAGGTTGGAACATAGAGAGAAGATATGTCTAAAAGGAGTTGTGAGCAAGAGATAAATGGCTAACTATTTATAGGCAAACTGCCTACAGTTCCCATGGATTCGGCGGATCCCTTACCTAAGGGATCCGGCCAGTGCATTCTAAGGAATCCGGCAACTGGGTCAGGTTAGTCCAGATTTTGGGTTGCAAATCGGGTTATGGATTATGGGTTATGGACCATGGGTCATGGAATTTGGATCATGGATGTAACACCCCCAATTTCGTGATACGCAGCGGAATTCAAAGTGGGTGTTACTCGATGGCACAACAGTCATAATAATAGAAAACGATCTCTAAAGGAGTCGTTTAAAAAGGATTTATCATTCAAATTATTTAAATATATCAGAGTTTACAAAATAGGTACCAGTTGGTTCCATTGTTTAAAAAATGTATCAATATAAAGTCTTTTGATGTCTTTCTTGAATGATACAATAATTATAGCCTTCTTGATCTAGTCCTTGCCCTTCCGTGCCAGCTTCCGACATTATGGACCTGAAATACATGCTTAAAACTGTCAACACAAAGGTTGAGTGAAATTCATAGAGTTTGTTTGATGGTTGAACACATTATGTTGGTAGTGTAAGTTAATTAGACTCACACTGATGGTTTGAAAACAAAACAGCTATTATTACACTAAGCATCATGCAACCAAGGCGTTAACGTGTTCCAAAATTAATTGGTGAAATTGTTGGTACCAGCCCTAATAGGTAAAATTGCCGTTTTTATCTAATGTTACTCAAATATAGTGCATTTTTTTGCCTTTAACTAGGCCAACACAAACGGGATTCGTCAATCCCAATAGATCTATTCACAATATTCGTGCTCACTCTCTCCAGTGATTAATGGTTCATGATTTAGGGACTTATGTTTGCCAAATGCGGTAACTTAGTGCTAATAAAACAATCAGATAAGCATACGGTTTGAAAGCAATGTGTTCGGTTAAAAATAAAGCATGTATCTCCCCCAAGGGTTTGTAAAACAATTAAGTAATAGAAAGTGGGGCTATGAACTCACTGTAGTGATCAACAGCGAAGTGTAACGATATATTGTATGTCAACAATAGAGTATAGCAAGACCACGATCTTTAACGATTACCTAAGAAAGCATAGTATTCGTGTTTTAGTATATTGTACGATATAAATGTACAAGTATATGTAGTTTGTTGGCTTTCAATATGATGTTGTACATGAATCCTTAAGTTAAAGTATTCCTTAAATGTTGTTTAGCTTATAGCCCTTTTATAAATAACCTCGTACCATCGTTCAGGCTATCAAAATCAAGAGGTCGTGAAGTAGTTTAACATGTCATATGGTCATTTACTTAGTTTGTCAAAGTCTAGTGAACAAGTTTTAAAAACAAGTTTCGGTCATTAGACTTATACTAGCCGTGCGGCTAAGTTATGGTTAAGCAATAATAATCAAGACCATATTAAGGATGTGTCTAAGTTTGACAACCTCAAGACAACAATCTTGACTCAATCTTGGCTTTATATTAGCATCAAATGATCAATATATCACTTAAAGTTCTCACTAAGGTTGTTTTCTAGTTAACAACATGTCAGTTTAGTTTTTGTAGTTTTTAGGTTTTGTCGTTCATTTTCTGCTTATGTGCTCCCGAGTTTTAGTAGAAAAATTCATTCTAAGAAACTTTTGTGTTTTACACTTTTGCTGGTTCGGACCAGAAAAGGGTCCAAATCATGATTTACAATCGTATCAGCAAGCTTTTGTTCCAACACTATATTTACCTCTAGTAACACTTAACTAGGCATAACTTTTAAACCACAAGTCTTTTTTAAGTGATTCAAAAGCTCAAATTCATATTTTTATATTCTCTAACTGCTTATTAAGCTTAATCAAGTTCAAAAGTCCAAAGTTTGCTTATATCAATAGTCTAATTACAAGTATATACTTATATTTCATTGCAGAAAGTTTGGCTGCACATTCAGTCCTGCCAAAACGACCATAAGTTGAGTTCTACAACTTTTTTTGACACGCGGCTTTCACCAGACTTCAAGTTTAGGTCTTGGCTACATTTCATAAAACTGAGTCGACTTTCAGAAATGACCAGAACCATGGGATTTTCCTAAATGAAATTTGGTGTGCAGATTTTGACATGTTTTGCCATTTTGGCTCTCATTTACTCATCGGGGTGAGTTATGAGGTGCGCCACCCGGAGAAACGACCTTAAGACATAGTTCTAAAAGCTTATCTTACTTAATTAACCTCAAGGTTTACTGAGATGATCAGTTTAATCAAACTTTGGGACTGTTGCCGGTGGCGAAACCAGAAAATTAAGATGTGGGGGGCAATATTTTATTTATTTATTTATTTATTTTTATTTTTTTTGACAATAGCAACAAAAAGCGGAAGAAAAAACTAAGATTGTAATGATAAATCAAGTATTTTTACTTAGAGATGAAGGATTTATAAGGCTTTAAAGTGTTGAATGTTGAGTTTTAGCATATGGGTGGGGGGGGGGGCAATTTGAGTTTTGGGTGGGGGGCACTTTCGTAAAAAGGTCAAAATTAAAAAGAAATTACACTAAAATCTCAACTTTTTCGGCTACCCATGGGGGGCACGTGCCCCCATACTCACTAAATAGATCCGTCCCTGACTGTTGCAGAATCCAAGTTCATAGAACTTACCTAGGACTTGTTTTAGCTTGTTTTCATGGTCACAACCTCATGTACAACATCAATTAAGCCATATTACATATACTACTTATATCAAATTACATCAAATAATTATAGAGATTATTAAAACCATATTGAATGACAAGAAAATAAACTCAAATCTTACAAGGATTAGGATGACAAGTTACTAGTACAACAAGAACAATTCAACCCTTAACCCTTTCTAATCTTTACCCTTGTCTTGAATCTTTATCCATCTTGATTCCAACCCTTGTTAGTCACCCAAGAATACCCTTAACCTTAGCCCTTGAACTCTTGATTATCTCTTAAACTAACCATGGAGTCACCAAAACAACACTTGAACTATGTAGAGCTCACCTAGGTCTTCATCTTTCTAGTGTAACTTGTTATGTGAATCAAAGTGGGTGATGATGATTTATGATGAGGGATGAACGACCAAGAGGAGGGAATGAGAGGGTTTTTGGTAACTTTTGCATGTAAGAAGATGTGTATGTGAAGTTATCATCAAGTGGTGGACAAAAGAGGGTATATGAGGAGGATTAAGAGACTTAGTGTCTTAGGCAAAGGCCAAGTGGCCTTGAGGCATGTCTTTGCACGCCACCTCCCCCATGAGGTGGTAGTGTATGTGTTAGTGTGTTAAAATCTAGTTTATGATGTGTAGTTTGGTCCCGGTAATTACTAATGTTATGCCCTTAAGTCACGAAACTTAAAAATGGGTAACATAAGAATATAATACTTACAAAAATGTCTAAACTTATCAATATACTCTAACTAGGTATATTAAATGTGTGATAAGTCGAATGGGGTTCCTTTATGTTGTTAAAACCTAATAACGTAGGTTCGAGCACGCGTATTACGTAAAGAGTAAAATATTTACTCAAAAATAACAAAGTGGCAATAGTTCATATAAAATATGACTATTGGTGAAAGTAGAGTATTTTGAACATATAGACTTATCGTAGTCTTGTGTTGGTCACAAGGAAAATTACCAGTTACTACCGGTTATCGTATTTTCTTTTATGTTACGGTAAAAGTCAAATAGTCAAAAGTCAAAGTCAAAGGTCAACATTAAAAAGTCAAAGGGTAAAATAGTCATTTTCCTTTATGAAAATTTACTGGTTGCTACAATGGATACCCAACAAGATACATTGTACCTAGTCAATGGGTCATGGGTCTTGGTCAATCGGTCATGGATCATGGATAATATCCATGATTTCATGCATGATGTCATGCAATGGATCATGGGTCATGGATCATGCTCCATGGGTATGGGTTATGGACTTTGGTATTTACCTGTCATTTACCCATTACAAGTTATTGTTAAGCACATATATAGTTTTATAAAATATATGTAAACAAAATTACTTGTAAGTGTTTTATAAAAATCGTTTTGGTTTTAGATAACTTATTTAACTAAACATGTTTTTGATGATTTTATATGTTTTGTAAAAGTGTGTTAGTAAACTATTTGCTCAAAGCTTTTACGTATTTTATTTATTTCGTTAAAATGATTTTACGTTTGTTATCGAAAAAAATTAGAAGATCGTAAAATATAAATAAATGTTTTTATTGTTTATTTGTATTAACAGAATCTTAACTAGAAAATAAAAGTCTCACATTGCCAAGATGGAAAGCGTGACAAATATGAGGAGACTTCTATTTATTACCAGAAATAAACTGATGAGAAACAAGAGAGCGTAAACAATTCTCACCGGGATGCCCGAGGCATTGGTGCCTAGGGGTGTAACCGAGCCGAGCCAAGCCCGAGCTTGACAAGGCTCGAACTCGGCTCGAAAACAAAAACTATGCTCAAGCTCGGCTCGATAGCTCGTCAAGCTTTAAACATCTAGGCTTGAGCTCGGCTCGATTCAGTTCCGAGCAAAGCTCGAACTTTGCTTGAAAAGCTCGAATATATATGTATATGAATATATGATTACACATTTACACCCCTATTCCAACTCCTGAACAAGTTGATTAAGGAGTTGAGACCTAAGACTCAAAAAGAAGAACAAATACAATACAATACCCAATGAATAAAATCATATAAAGACCCTACAAAAGGGACATACACCTGAACCAATGAATCGTATCTAACTTGGACAAAATGTGACTAAATTGTCACCTGATGCCACACATTCAAGAATCAAGAGTCAAGAAGATGAAGCAAGTCTAACATTAAAATGAAATATAATCAGTAAATATTAGATAAGGTTCAAATGTCTAAAATAGTTCAACAAAATATATTCACGAGACGTTACAAGCTTCATAGATCTTGAATACTTGAGCAAAATGATTTCCATAACTTGAATACTTATTTATAATTAGGTTAATATTCCAATTAACCCTTATTTACTTAAAACTCCAAAAAGCTCGATAAAAGCTCGAGCCGAGCCATTAAAATCTCGAGCTCGACTCATTATATGTTTCGAGCCAATATATTGGGCTTGAGCTCGGCTTGAGTTCGATAAAAGCTCGACTCGATCGAGCCAAGCTCGAGCTCGAGCTCGAGTTGCTTGATAAAAGCTCGGCTTGTTTGCACCCCTATTGGTGCCACGTAGAAGGACTAACAGAAAGCAAAGAATGAGAATTTGGAGAAGAGTGGGTGACTGGGTAGAGATCTCATGAACTATCACATCTAAATAGGATATAACGGGTCAAGAAATCCTTCACAGAGAAACCCAATGCATCGAATTCAACAATACAATTTTTATCTCTAGTAAATTAACGAACAAGATAAAGATTTTTGATGATATTAGCGGGTGACCAGAATATTATGTAAGTATAAAGGAAGATTAAGGGAATGTAAGATGCTACGGCCGATGTTGGTAAATGGTATGGATTTACCATCACCAACATAAAAAGATGGACGTAAACATTTATTATAAACAATATTTAAAATACTTGTATGAGAGTTGAGATGAATGATGCACCTGTGTCCATATTTCATGTCGGATCCTGAAAAGGCATGATACTAAATGCACTTGGAAAAGATGGAGTCTCGCCTAAAATACCTGTTTAGGACGAAGGAATATGGGTCAAATACACATACTGATGGGCCATCTGGGCTTATTGAGCCGCGACTAGTAGTTGAGCCTGCTCGACTAACTGGGCCTACTGGGTTAATAAATTTGTATGGCATGATGGGTTGGTAAAAGAGGGTTATGCTTTTTCAACGAGGTCAGAGACCTCATCCAACTGGGCCAGTTATAATTTCCATTGGGCCGAGTCATATGGGCTGTAGAGGATGTCCACGTGTGGCCTGGTTTGGGTCGGTTAATGTTCTCAAAAGCCATACGTGATATATTTGTGTTCACATAAAGTGTAATTGTGTCAGGCTAGTCATAATGGCGACCCCAAGCAAGGTCGGTCTACCCATTGAGCAGCGTCCCCCCACCCCCCATGGCAACCCAAACAGAACTCTTTCCCCTTGTTTTGGCTTGATAGGGTCGGCCAAGCGACCTTATGGAATGTAATGGTTTGTGAATGTTCTGTGTGAGTTTTTTATGGCCTTCTTATTACGAGCATATGGTCATGTGTTTGATTTTAAAGAAAATAGCTAAAAGGGCGTTGAAATGTCAAGATCATAAGGCCACCCATAGGGTCACCATTACTATTAGTCCTAGTGTTCTCACATACAATTTCTTTGTGACCAACCACTATATAATCCATAAACCAATCAAAACATAGTACCTATAGCAGTATAAAATTCCAACAGAATACTCGATCAGAATTGTAATTTGACGATTCCTTTTTTTGTCTTTTTCTTTTTCTTTGACCGACGAGAAAGGTACTTGTAGCATCAACGGATCAATATACAATCTCACTTTTTCAATGTAATATATTTTCTTTGAACGACGGGCCAGTTAGGGTTTTTGTTATTATATTAGTATATATACTAAAAGGCAGGGAAGAAAACAGTAACAAGTCAACACATTAAATGCTATCTTTAGCATCTTGGCAAAAATAGCCCCTGAAGTTTAAGTGTCATTGCAAAGTAAGTCCTTTAGCATTAATTACTATCTATAGCAATTTGGCAAAAATAGTCCCTAAGGTTTAAGTGTCGTTGCAAAGTAAGTCATGTAGAATTAATAACTATCTATAGCAATTTGGCAAAAATAGTCCATAAGGTTTAAGTGTCGTTACAAAGTAAGTCCTTTGTAGCCACGAAAATAGTCCCTAAGGTTTTAATTGTATTTGCAAAGTCGGTCCTTCAAGGACTAACCAAATAAATATCCAAACAAATTTTCCGGCCATTCATCAGTTCCAAATTCACGTCTACAAAAGCAATCCCGCTGCATCGCGCGGGTTTCCACACTCGTATATATACTAAACATCGGGGAAGAAAACAGTAACAAGCACGCATTAAATGCAAACTTTCCCAACTTGGCAGAAATAGTCCCTGAGGTTCAAGTTGGCGCCGCAAAATAAGTCTCGCATCATTAATTGCTAACTATAGCAATCTGGCAAAAATAGTCCCTAAAGTTTAAGGGGCGTTGCAAGGTAAGTCCTGTAGAATTAATTGCTAACTATAGAAACTTGGCAAAATTAGTCCCTAAGGTTTAAGTGTCGCTACAAAGTAAGTCCTTTGAAGCCAATCCCGCTGCATCGCGCGGGTTTCCACATTCGTTATTTTCTAAAACTCAGTTAGGCTAGGCCCAATAGAACCAATCGAGTGTCGATCGACTCCATGTGGCGATCGATTTCATATCAATCGGCTTGCTGTGGTGCCAGTCGATCGCCTCATGTGATTACCAATTCAATCGTCTGCAAGATCGAGTTATTAAGTTGTATCCGTTGCATATGAAAAAAAAAAAAAAAAAAGAATCCTACCGCTCTTGGCTTAAAAAAAAAACCCTACTAAACTACCCTATAAATACACAACATATTTACACACTAATTTCACAAATCTCATTTCACACATTCTCTATATTCTTTCCACACTATGAGTTTTAATTCTTACGAGCTATTCATTGCCGATTCGTCATCGGATGATGAAAATGAAGCCAGTACCGAGTTTATGATGTTTGCGGAAGAGTGTTGGGAGGCTTTTCAAGCCTCACAAAAACTCTCACGAAACACATTTACTAGGGATCATTTGGGTGCTCATAACCGTTTAGTGTACACATGCATCATATTACATAATATGATAATTCAGGACGAAGAGAGGGCAATATCTCCCGTATTCCTTTCCAGCAGAGCAGCACCGTTCTTATGATCCCATAAGAACGCATGTGGAATCGTTATTACCAAGGAGATATGCAAATGAACGTTTCATCTTAGCCTCAAAGCCGATTTGGTGGAAGACATTTGGCATCGTCATAATCAAAACTAGTTTAGTCGTTGTATTGTCGTAATGTTTTAATTTTATTTGAATTATTATGTAATGTTTTAATTATTAATGGAATTTTATTTTGTGTTAAAAATGTTAAAAAAAAAAAAAAAAAAACACTTGGTCGCCTTTATCTGAGCACCTAATCACCGGGCCGTCACTGGAGAGTGGAGAGAGAAAGCCGACGCAAAATAAAAAGTAGGGATTGAATCCCCCTACTAGGGGCAGCCTTAGGAGATAAAGGGAGAAAAATTATGAGATGATCGATTTCGCTCTTAATATCATATATGAATTATAATTTGGCTTTTTTCATTAATTAAAACATAACCCGAATGCTTTCCTAAGCAAATAATCGTCAAACAAGTACTCCATATGAAATTGTTAACTAGTTCCAAAGCACCAACTAATTGTTAGAAGGTCTGAAGGTGACCATACAAGTCACAGCCACAAACTCTTCTAGCACCAACTAATTGTTAGAAGGTCTGAAGGTGACCATACAAGTCACAGCCACAAACTCTTCTAAGTATGTTTAAAACTAAGATTGTTTTGTTTGGATACTAAATTAGTTGATTCAAAACCAAAATTATAGTCGGATAATACAAAATTTTCACTATAGTTAGGCTTTTATTTTTTACTTGTTGAATGATTTCATGTGCACATGCACCCTCTAGCCATATGTGGCTAAGCATATAACGACTACCTAGCAAATTTACCATATTAGTGTATTTTGTATAAATTGATACGCGAAAGCGTAATGTTAGGACTTTAATTACGTTGTTAAAAGATTGTTGTAGTGAATACAGTGACTGTTGAGATTAACCACACGTTTCATTATAATATTCATCTTATACACGGTCATTATATCGTCTGTGTAAGGTCTCTCCCCTACGAGCCGAAGAATGAAGGCATATTTTAGCAACGTTTTGACTTGGAGGAGCTCAAGATCAATCTGGTTTAATCAGATATTGAATAAATTAATATAATTCATCTAGTTCGATCTAATTCACATATATAAGCATTCCGGCTTGATAGATAGATATGGAATTCAAGTTCAGATTCCTATAAACTCGATATCACCGTCTTTTCTACTTGAACTGATAGCATTGGACTCATGTGACTTAAATCAAACTCGGATAACTTAACCAAATTGAGCTAAGACAATTGTCATTCACCTATTCGCAAAAGGGAACGGTGACAGACTTGCCTTCGGATTGGTGAGGTTAATATTGATGGGAATTAGCAAGGTTGTCAAGATCGGAATCCTACCCAGGATCGTTTTCGTCTTTGCAAGATCGTGATCGTAAGATCGGATCGGTATCTTAAGATCCTACTCTAATGTTATTTCTTAATAATTTATGTAATTTTATACAAATCTACAAATTCTAATACATTATAACTACAAAATACTATGAATGTTTCATATAAATATTGTCCTAAATTATGATTATAAAATGTTTAAAAAGATTAACATGTTGTTTTTGAATTCTACAAACAAACAACCCATAAATTTGTAGTTTTTTAGTTTTTAATCCGAGAAAAGTAAGACGATAAAAACGTTTATGGAATGATTTTTTTCCCTTTTACTGCGATTAGATCGCTAAATTCATTCAAGAGGCCGAAATGAAGAATTACAAACCAACATCATCGAGGTTGTATGGTCAAGATCGATCCTATAAGATCCTAAGCTTGCAAAAGATGTAAGGAAAGGTTAAGCTGTTCCCTACAAAACGGATCATGCTGCTTTGCAAAGATGTCATGGTGGATAAGAAAAAGATCATAAGATCGGACTAAAATGAAGCTCATTAAAATGTTTTGCGATCGGATGGGTGATGATTATTTTTTAACGGCGATCTTGAACTACTAAGCGCGTTTTTGGAATTAGAATCAATATTGGCATTTAGATACCGTCTCTATTATATTATGGTTCAAAAAATTTGTAATATATATACTACATGTAATGAGTGTATCTCGTTTTTTAAAAAGTGTATCTCGTTTCTTAAAAATTCAAAAATCTTGAAAACTTAAAACTAATTAAAAAATCTTGAAAATTTAAAACTAATTAACGAAACTTAAAATTAATGCAAACTTGAAAGTTGACTAATTCTATTTTAAGAGTCGAAACTTATACTTTCCTAATCATATTTTTAGTTACATTTTGATATTTTTACGTTGTATGAATAAATGTTATACGGAACACCTAACCAAAATATCACAGTCATAATTATGTTTTTAAAAAATCTCGTTGCTATGCACGAGCAGTCGTTTAATATTTATGTAGAAAAACACAAACTAAACCTTCTTTTGTTGATTTAAATCACATGAATACAAACTGTTCTCAAATAGGTACAACTCAATCAATACACAATACTTGATCTCAATCATGAATAAAGAATAACAACAGGAAAACAAGAGTATTGATCAAGATGATCAAATACACAGTTAGAGTTTTTTTTTAGAGAGGGTATGAGAGTATTATATCTTTGAGAGAGAAAATATGATAACTAGAATGAGGGATAAGCTGAGATTTCTAGCTTATATACTTCAACCAAAAAGACTTGACATATTGCAATTTGAGGTTGTAGCAACGTAGAGAGGAGGGGTGAATAGGTTTCTATTTAAAATCTAAAAATCTTTTGTATCAAATTTCCGATCAAGTGTGGCTAATTATAAATAGTGGTTACGATGTTTATAATAACTATATATGATAACATCAAATTGCCTGATCTTTTATATATCAAATTCGCATGTTTATGGCCTCATTTGCATTAATATGGTACTTAATTTTTTCATATTCGTTCATATTTGCAGTTCATGATAAATGAGGCGTTGGAGCGGAAAAGAAGTGATAAAAGGCCAAGTATATGTTCTGAAGATTGATTTACGAGGACCTTTGGATTTTATGTGAAGACTACGCCGTAACTAGCTAATAGTGTTACGGCGTAAATATGATGCTTTGAAGGATACGGCCTAACCATCTCTTATGGTTACGTCGTAATTATTTTTATGAAGGTTACGGCGTAGCATGGCAATTTAGTTACGCCGTAGAGATAATTACGGAGCAGATAAATATATACGGTTGAAGAGTTACGGCGTAATTCGGTAATTTAATTACGCCGTAATTATTACTTGGGCGCTAAGGAGTTGAAGTCCCGTGGCTAAATGAAGATAATGTTTACTCCAAGGATGAAAAGTAAAAATAACAAGTGCGATCAGGGACTAAAGGTGACAACTTATATGAAGTTTATTTACTTCAAGGACTACAATTTAAATGAAAAAGAACGATGAGGGGCCAAAAGTGACATCTAGTGCAAAAATGTTTCAATTAATGGAATGGATAATGAAAACTACGAAGTTGGAAGTTACGGTATTAGTTACGGCGTAACTTAGTTACGACGTAACTAATTATGTTAGTTACGGCGTAACTTTAGTTACGACGTAACTTTAGTTACGACGTAATCAATTTATTTAATTACGCCGTAACCATGTCGGGGCCTATAAATACAGCCCTAAATCTGCATTTTTGGGTATCTCTCTTCACCCCTCTCCCAGGGGTCGATTAGGGCACCACCTCTGGCATTTCCCACAGTCCGGGGCCAGTTTGAAGGAAGAATTCACTCGCAATCATCATCATTATTAGCTTTACATCGTAATTTGTATCAAACATTATGTTCAATTCAATTTATGATTTATTCATTTTGTTGGTATGATTTACTATATGTTTGGCTAAGCACCCTGGTGCTGGCCTTGTTATGATTCCTTAATTGTTTTGTTTACGTTTACTTTATTTCCGTACAATTATTTCTAAGCGTATGCATGCATAGTTCTTTGGTAGTCACCCCTGATTCGGTAGTTTTGAATGGCGATAGAGGCCAATTGCCTAGGAGATATGACCAACTGACCCTAGGTGAGCGGACTGAGACGGGAAGGGTAAGATATGACCAACTGATAACCCTTTCTACTTGTGCGATTTGACCAACTGATCACCTATCGTTTGGATGAACTTAAGAATTGGGGGTGTAGTGTCTAAGTTCCTAACGGCCGCGCACTCACTATTTAGAATCTAGCATGTAGCGGTACTTAATGACTCGGCTTAGGGGACCAGGAACAACAGGACTTACGACGGTGCGCCTGATTTCTCCTGTGGTGGCATCTTTGCTGATAGGTTAGGGCGAATTGACCAAATGTTGTCCTCTCGAATTTGACCCCACCTGAAGTAATTGGAAGTGAGTAGACGTAGACATAACTAGCTAGGAGGATTAACTAGGTTAGCACCACTCTCCTTTATTGATCTCAACTTTTCCTTTTATTGCTTTTAGTAGTTAATTAATTAAATCCTTATCTTAAAAGCAATTAATATCGTGTCATAGACTTAAGTTAATTTCCGATCCACGTAACTCTTGGGACGACCTCGGTTTTACCAAATACTACACTACACACGACCGGGTACACTGCCCGTTAGTGCATTAGGGTAGACCATAGGTATAACGAGTAATTATAATTATTAAAACCTGGTCAAGAAACCTGCATCAAGTTTTTGGCGCCGCTGCCGGGGAGCTATTTAGGATTTTAATTTAAGTTTTTCTTTTATTTTCTTTTTGTTTTTAGTTTCTTTTTCTCTTCTTTTCTGCTTTTTGTTTGTTTTTGATATTTCAGGATATGGAAGATTCAAATTTTGACATGCTCACTATGGAATAATACATTGCTTTGACTCAAGGTGACCAAAGATCAGGCATCATATATCCCGAGTTTAATGATGACATCGAGTTTGAGATCAGCTGCCAGTTCATGAGGGAACTTAGACAGAAGCTTTTCGCGGGAACTAACGATGATGATGCCCACCTGCATGTGCGAAGAGTATTGGAGATCGCAGATCTTTTCCATACTCCAGGAGTTTCTCAAGATGCATTAATGCTTAGAGTATTCCCTATTACACTCTCACGGTGCATCTAGAAGATGGATGAAGATGCTTCTGCGGGTCAATCAACACGTGGAATCTTTTGAAGAAAGCGTTCATTCAGAGATATTGTCCTCCTTCAAAGATTGCCAAGAAGATGGATGAGATAAGGAGTTTCGATTGAAGATGGATGAAACGCTTGATGAAGCTTGGGAAAGATATAATGACCTTCTCTATAGATGCCCAACGCATGACATCAGCAACCATCAGATGGTCCTTATTTTCTACAAAGGTTTAAACATCTCGTCCCGTCAAATGCTCGATTCTCAAGGACCTATTCCTACAATGCCACCTGCACAAGCCCTTAGATCAATTGAAATGATGGCTGACCATTCACGAAATTGGTATGATGGAGCAACCACTTGGGCCACAAATAGCAACAGCTTGGATGACTTTGGTGACATCACTAAGCAGCTTGATAGACTTGGATGTGATATGAAGATGGCCAAGGAGAGCATTCATGCTATACAAGAGCACTCTCTACAAGAAGAATATGAGCAGGTCAGGTATGTTGAGTCATTGGAGGAAGCCGTCAAGAAATTCTCAGATAATTTAAAAAGGATGCACGACTCGAATGACAAAATGATTAGGGAATTCAAGGAAGGCACGTACCTGAATTTAAATAAGCTTGATGATAAGAGGAAAAGCTTGGAGGCTAAGCTTGAAGAATTAAATCAAAAGGTCCTGGAAAGTAAAAAGAATGCGGTCGGAACTATCAAAGCAATAGTGGGAAAGATGAAAGAAGTCAACAAGGAGCCGGTTCCTCATGATTTACCTTATATCAGACCTATGTACCACCTATCCCATTTCCAGGACGTTTGAAGACTGTGAGAAAAGAAGAAACAAGCGACGATCAATTGAAGAAAATGGAAGCCAAGAACTTACAGAGTGATGAAGCAACGCCACAAGCTAATGAGGAATCAACCACAACACAAAATGGTATTACTTCTAACTCTTCTTTTATTCCTGACAATCTAGCTTGTTTTTCTATTCGGATGTGAGATTATGGATGAAATCGCGGCAACCTATCACATCACCCGATGATAGCTATGTAGCTTCGGCTACTGAACCTATTTTAGTTGATCTTGAAATGGAATTAGAGGACAAGATCTTGGACACTTCAGTGATTAACGAGATGACATACGAGCCTATTAATCAGTCACGTCACGAGGTGAACCAATCATCAATGCCATCAACTAAAACGGGTAAGGTATGGAGGGAAATGACATCTCCTTTCAAGTATGATCATAATTTATCATTTCCCCATCCCGTAGCAATTTCACACCCTCATGGTGTTTATTGCTATTTTCACCCACACTTGATTTCAAGTGAGGGGATGAACACCCTTTTACGTAGTAAATAAGGGTGGAGTCAAGCTCGTGACTCGAACAAAAACAAGCGCTTCGGGGGAGGCACCCCATGCCTATCTTTTCTTTTTCATTTTATTAGTATAGTTGGGTTTTGTGTTTTCTAACCATTTTGGCAGGAAACGAGGAAGTAATTGCTGCTGCAGTTTGTCGATTCGACCAAGTTACGGCAGAACTCATCTTAGTGATTACGCCGTAACCAACTTTTAGCAGCAGAATTTTGACGCATTAATAATTACAGTAATACCATCTCGTGGTTACGCCAGTAGCCACTCGCTTTGCACTTATGTCGTTTTGCTAGTTACGCGTAACTCCTCATAAGAGTTACGACGTAACCTTCCTCTGCTTTAATTCTTTCATTTTAAAACACAATAACCTTGTATTAGTATTTTAAATAAACTTTGTGGGTGTGTTCCCTGTAAACCCTCACGAGACTTCACTCGTCCACTTGGGACACCAAGTGGTTTAAAAGGCTTGTTGCATATGCTAAATGCAACCGTGATTCCTACGAAAGTGAGTTAGGTTTTTCATTTTATTTTTATACTTGTTGTTCTAGTATGATGCGTTTGGTTGTCTTAAGTGAATTCAGGTTATTAAAGTTTGCTCATGAATCTCTAAGCGGGACACGTTTACTCGTGAGTCTTCGATCATGCCGAGCAAATCCAGAGGAGTTTTCTGTTCCAATTCTAACCCTTCTTATCTTTCATTTATATGCTTAAGTATGACCCAAGTGGGGGGAAGGGATAGACATAGACACCCGCTTGATTTTATTTGCCCTTATTTTTCTAGTTTTTGATGAAAAGTGTTTCATTAGTAAAATTTTGACATGTTTTTCATTACTTAACTAGATTAATCTAGACTGAGCACACCTACCCTATATTTCCATTGTGTGAGGATAAGCCTTTACGTTTTCCCCTTATACATAAATCCATAAAAATGAGTGTGCCGGTAGTTGTAGTAGACTTTAGAACTTGGCCTTGTATATCTTTTCGAGACCACAATAATGAGCATTACACTGAGGAAACTTGGCGTGATCGCGTCTGCAGCTAGGATGTAAGGCAATTTTAGGAGTAAACCCAAATAGCCCATATATGTTTGTGTATATTGACTTTTCACATCGATTAGTCAATCCATTGTTAAACCCTTTTTGTTTGCACTCATCATTAATGCAAGATACCCCTAGATACACCCTTCGGAGCCTTTCCTTTCATTTTGTCCACCCAATATGTTTCGTTACACCCATCGCCTAGCCTACCCTGTAGTTTCCTTATGTCCATGGTCCGGGCGCTGTTGGTTAATTTTGGTTCCACTCGTGAAAGTCGCGGGTTTTGAATAAAGGGTTTTGGAAAAAAATCGGGTTTAGATGATAGTTGATCTTAAGTGGGGGGATACTTTTTATGTTCGTATTGTTTATTCATGTATACCTTGTCTTGCATCAAAAAAAAAAAGTGAAAAAAGTAAAAAAAAAAATGATGAGAATGCAAGAAAGAGTTTATTAGTTGTTTATTGCTGATCGTAATATAAATCAGCTTGTGTGTCGTATTGTGTTGAGTATTCTCGCCTTGTTTCATCTGGCGCAAATTTTTACAAATCCGTTTTGTCTTACGGATAAAATTAGAAACCCGTACATTTCTATCTCGCCTTTCAAATTTTAATATTCGTACAATGGGGACATTGTACATTTCAAGTGGGGGGATGGGAGATAGAAATGGTCGATTTTGATAGAAATATGTGCTAAATTGACCCAAACTTTAAATTTTTTTATATAGCACATTCTTTTTTCATTGATGATGAAGGCCGAGTTAATGCATCTTATTTGCCTAGATTATGGAGTTTATGAGGCACCACATTACATGTCTTATGCATTAACTCGTGTATTGGATTATTGAAGACCACTTGACTCTTGACCCTCGATTTTTGCTACCGGATTGAATGCGACTAGTGGTGGGGCGACTGTGGACTTAGGGATCTATTTGTTTCGTGTCTTTTTGTTTACACCCATTAAAATTTCCCATGTCTTATCCTACCCTTAGTCATGAATCGAGTTTAGGTGAGGAAGCGAGCAATCATTGGTGTCTTGGCCATGGATTTGGTCATGTATCATTGGTTTTGTCCCCTTCGCCGTAGCTCGTTTGTAATGACAAAATAACCCCATAAGCCTGTGTTGTGTCAACCCATTGCCTTTTAGAATAGCTGCATCTATAGACTCTAGTGGTGGAGATTAGTATCTTTACCAAGCCTATGATAGAATACTCGCCATGACTGAGCAGTTGAGTGTGTGGAAAACTAGAAGGGGGGGGGGTTGAATAGTTTTACCAATTAAAACTTCCTTTTAATCTATTTAGATAGACTTATGTCAATCTATTTGGATGTGTGTGTTGGATGTTGATAAACAAGCATGTAGAGGTAAGTAATGAAAAGATAAGAGTAAGAAGCACAAAACCACAACGTAAGTATTTATAGTGGTTCGGCTACAAGGTCACCTTCCTTGCCCTACTCCACTCCCCGAGTCACCTACTCGAGAGTTCGTAATCACTACACCAATATCCTTATGGCGGAGAAGCCTTCACAACGTCGCCTACTCTTTTTCCGGTACTAGGCTAACCACCGGGTTCTTTCACTCTAAGGTGAACCACACCTACACAACGTCGCCTACCCTTTATAAGGTACTAGGCTAAGTACCTAGTTCTTTCACACCTTAGGTGAACTACACCTTCACAACGTCGCCTAGCCTTTATTAGGTACTAGGCTAAGCACCTAGTTCCATTGCAATGGAGGAACTACTACCACACTACACCAACGACTAATCCCAAAGGAAATCTACTCCTTTACAACATCATCAAGGACATCAATATCCTTGGATCTAATACTAGTCTAACTTGTACATCGAAACACACCATATCGAATGTACATCTAATGCACCTTTCACTAATGCCTTTGACTAGATCCACAAGACACCTTTCACTAATGTCTTGTGTCTTCACTTCTAAGCACCTTTCACTAATGCTTCTTTGTCTTGACTTCTAAGCACCTTTCACTAATGCTTCTTTGTCTTGACTTCTAAGCACCTACCACAAGTGCTTTATCCTATAGACGATAGATACCCTTCACTAATATCTTCGTCTTGACTCTTGAGACATCTTTCACTAATGTCTTCAACACTACACTTCTTTGAAGAAAGAAAGGAATCATCAACAAGAAGACTTCAGTAGCCTTGATGATGAGGAAGCATGGCAACTCATGGAGTTGAGCTTGCTCGACTTCAAAGGTGGTGATCTTGCCTTTAAGAGGAACCTAAAAGATCACACAAAAACAAAACTACAAACATAGATCTCTTGGATCTAAGGTTAGTGAGATTTAACTCAGGGGGGAAAGTGTGTTAGAGAGGGATTCAAAAGGGGTAAGAAATAATGAAGAAATGGCTCACTATTTATAAAGGAAAAATCCTTCTGTTCCCCGGATCCCACGGATCCCTACCACAAGGGATCCGGCTAGCACAAAGCTAGGGATCCGTGGTACGCTCCTCTTTGCCCATGGGTATTTTTGGTTATGGGTCATGGGTCATGGGTTATGGGTTGATCCATGGTTTTCTTTCTAGATACAATGTATCTTAAGGATACAATGAACTTGGTTAAGTGGTATAAATAAAACCATGGGTTATGGGTCAAAACCATTAGCTAGTTTTTACTTATTTAGTATATACATGTTTTTACCCATTTTAGTATTTACATGTTTTTTACCCATTTTAGTATACTTAGTTTAAGTATATGTTAACCCAATATGTAAACACTAGTTGTTGTACATATGTATCTAAATCATAACATCACTTATACTTGTTTTAGTGTTTTATGTGAAAATGTGAATATGTTAGAAACTATTAGTTCAAACCATTTACGTATTTTATTTGTTTCGTTAATATGATTTTACGTTTGTTATCGACAAAACATTAGAAGATCGTAAAATATAAATAAACGTTTTTACGGCTTATTTGTATTAACAATCTCTCCCTTTTTGTTGATGACAAAACATAAAATTATTTTAAGGAAAAGCTAAAATTCGTAAAAGTTTGAATTTGTAGTTTTTACTTTCTTCTCCCCATTTTTGTCGAAACAAAAAGTGTTTGAAGGAAGGCAACACATTGTTTTTAAGAAAAACATGTGAAAGAAAAAGTAAAAAGAGATAAATAACGGGAAAGGATCTCGTCTTTACTCCCCCTTGACGAGTCCATCCCTAAGTAAGGGCGTCAAGAAAGTAATACTAATCTAGTTTGTTTGCAAATAAGTTTGCAAAGGATATCGTCTACGAGACGAATGTGCTCACCCTTGATGATTGCAATTTTTGCAAAGGGATGTCACGAAATGTAAACCTAGTATTGCAAGTAATTTGCAATGTATTGCTTTGACATAAAGCTCCCCTAGCTTTAGGGTGTCAAAGTCTTCATATGTAAATTGAATAACTACAAAACAAAGGTTTGAAATCAAGTATAATTCACAATTTCCTGCAAATGTGATTCAAGTTAGTAGAAAGAAAGCTTTCTGTCTCACGGATCCCGCGGTTCCCTCCTAGTAGGGATCCGTCTAGGCAATTCTTAGGGATCCGTTTTAGTGTTAAATTTCAAAGAAAGGTGATATAACAAGTAATGTTATCACAAAAATGAGATATGAATACAAGGTAATCATATTCTCAGAAAAATAACAAGTAGCATGTAATTTCCATTTAATAAAACTAGAGTTATGATATACATGACTCTAAAAACTAAGAAAATAAGAAAAGACATTACTAGAAATTTCTAAACCAACTATCGCTTGATGCTAGGACACCACTAAAAATCTTCTAGCTCAAGTTTTGTTTAGGTTTGATCTCATCGAAACGTTCGAGGAGATGATAGAACATGAAACGTTGGTCTTCTCGTACTTCATGTATCAAACTTTCAACATGTTGACAATGATGGCAATCTATGTCATGGCTAGGTAGTGGTGGTGGAGGAAATGAGATGGCTTGATGCGAAGGATCAAGTGAAGCGTCTTGCGGAGCTTCAAACGATGGAGGAATTGGTGGAGGTGCATTTGAGAATGACTCAACCAAGAATGATGGTGGTGGTAGAGAAGTGTCAACTTCCATATGGTTGGGTGGTTGACTTTGATGATTTGTCATAATCCAAATGGGATTATATGATGAAAACGCCGAGAAGGAAGCCGGAGCAAGTGTTGACTCAACACCTTGATTTTGAACCATTATTCCTCCTAATGAGGAGAATGTTGTCGGCGGAAGTGGATGAGACGGCCTAGGAGGCAAGTCCTCTAAATTGTAGAGGTGTGGTGATGATAGTGGGGATGTAAATGAAATAGCTCTAGGAACCAATGGTTATGGTTTGGTGGAGATGATATTATTTGGCCTAGGAGGTATGGTGGTGTTTGGCATAGGTAGTTTTGTGGGTACTATCCTTTTAGGAATTGGTTTGATTTGATGATGAAGGTTTCTATCATTTGTTGGCTTAACCGGAGATGATTCGGTTGAAGAGATTTCGTGTACAACACGAGCCTTTTTCATAGGTGGTTCTTTGGAGGATAAGTTACTACTTGGGGATTTCCTCATGATGAGATGATTTCAAGAGGTTGCTAAAGCTGAAAGTTAGGATGAGAGTGATGACTATGGAGGTCCTAACAAGGTGGTTTATAAAGCAAGAGAATTGGAAAGTGCATTCAAGCCTTAAGCCACTAGGATTCATTGGAATGTGATGATTAACATGCACAAGAGTCAACTTCAGAGTTTACACTGATCTAGGAACTCATTTAAGATGAGATGGAGTGTTTGAGTTAGGAAGATGAGTTGAAATGATTGTTTTAGCAAGATTTGACCTAAACTGTCATCCGGATCCCACGGTTCCCTCCTCAGAGGGATCCGTCTAGGCTAATCCTAGGGATCCGTCTCTCAGCAGCTATGAAAGAGTGGAAATGATGTTTCTAAGATCTAAGACCTATATCATCTTGAGTGTTTCAGTCCTCCTAAGTGTTTTAAATGAAGGGATGCTTGAGTATTTGAAGGTAATGAATGATGTAGCTAATGATTGTCATTTATGGAAGGATTTGGAACTTTCAAGAGTATCAATGGATGAACAAGGATGGCACTTAAAGATTTAGAGTGTCAATTGAAACTAAATGATCCTAGAGATCAGGTTGTGTCTTAGGATAGTGTTTTGGAGAATATCCTAGAAGATTTGAGATGAGAAAACTAGATTTTGATCAACTTTGATTAATTTTGAGGTGAGGATGATTTATGATTAATTTTGCCATAATCGAAAGATTTCTAAGACTAGATGTGAGGGATCAAGTAAAAAAATGAAGTGTGAGTTTAAGAGCGGAAGAGTAGTGGATTAAGGACGAAACGGTAGATTTACAATCGTCTTAGAGTGTGATCTAGGTGAGTTATGTATGAGTAGAAAAGATCAACCAATCTTGATAAGGACTTAATTTTGCCTTAAGGCACTATGCTTAGCTTAGTGTGTGAGGTGTTCTAAGGATACGTTTGAAATATAATGCTTGCAATTGCATTTTCTGTTTGCCGGATCCCACGGTTCCCTAAGAGTAGGGATCCGTCTAGTGCAATCTTTGGGATCCGCCCATCTGCTAAGCAAGACCTTTACTAAAGGTATGCAATGATCTTGACAATGCATTATATCTCAAGGATAGTCTAAAGAGAGTTCTAATACCAAGATATCAAATGTAAAATGTTTTATTTCATGAAGGAAATTTGATTACATTGATAAAGCACGAGTACAAGAGATTTGATCCTATTTTGGAATACTATTAGTTTCCTTAAGTGTTTTCACTAGGAGGATCATTATGTGATTGATGAGTGTTAGTGGAATCAAGAATGAAGAAAGTCTTCATGAGAGATATGTTTAGCGGTTCCATCATCTTGTTCACAAGTACGCACAACGGACTTTGAAATTAGGGATGGAAGTGCATAACATTATGGTAGAGACGCGTTAAGAACATTCCATAAGGGATGAGTTTGTTCTTGCAGCTTTGAAGATTTACAATTCGCCTTGCAAAGAAATAGGCGAGATTATATGGTTGTTGTGTTAGCAAACAATACAACATGTGAGCACAACAAGCGGGAAGAATTTCTCGATTTCCCCTAAGGCTCCAAACATTTTCACGTAGGATGAGTGCAAGAGGCTTGTACTCTTCTCGGATATCCCTTGTAAAGATAATGTTTGGATCGGAGTAATATGGTCGAGGTTTGCGTATTATGCGATTTAAATCTTCCGGAGAGGGTATGTGTGAACAATATGGACTATTTTCTTCACGAAAGTTGAAGAGAGAATCAAGGGACCAATCTTCGGTGAAGGCACATTGTCCATGATTGGGAATCTGGAGGATGTGAGCAAAATGCCCAAGGGTTAGAGTGAACTTTTGGTTTTTGATATAAAACCAAAGAGATAGAGAGCGATCCTCGTTACGAACGAGTTCGACTTGACGGAAGAATTCCATTATGAACCTTGGACATATCTTCTCGTTGATTTCAAGAAGACATTCTAGTCCTATGGCTCGGAAGGAGGTATTGGAACCTTCTTCGAATTGTAGAGAGGTGTCTACAATACGTCCTTCATGGAAGTGACAGTTTTCGAGATTATTGAACCCACGGACATGATTGCCAGGCGTGTTGGGTTCGAGAGAGATGTTCGGAGTGTAGACGCTAGTGAGTGAAAAATCAAACTCATATTCATGCGTCATAGTTGAACCTATAGAAATGACAAGTTAATAAAAGGAGATGTTTGTGGTCAACTTATGATAATCTAATGTTTTTACTAGATTTTTATTAATAATGGTTTTTAACAAGAAATACACTTAACTCACTTATGGTTTTGACATACAAGTAGAGTATTACTCTTAGAAGAAAATAGGTTTTTGATTTGCATGAAAAACTGTTTTCCAGTAGGACGGATCCCACGGTTCCTTTTCAAAAGGGATCCGGCTTGTATAACTTCCGGGATCCGTGGATCTGTAGTAACAAAAACAGATTTTATAAAAACATAGGTTTTACAGTTTTTATACCACGAAAATATGTTTTATCCTATATTTTCCTTTAGCATGCATACATGACTTCTAATGTATCACGAAAGAAATATAAAACATATAAATCAAAATAAGTGACAAACACATTATGATAAAAGTAACCTAGATAAACTAGATTATTAATAGTATTGCATTTCAATACTAAGGATGATACAAAGGATTGGGTATATGACCCCAATATAGATTAAAAACACAAAGTAAATGTCTCCGTATATGAACTTCATCATAGGGAACACAAGTGCGATGAGTGTTATGGCGATGAGCACGAGTGCGATGTAAACCATGTTGATGATGGATCTTCTTGGTTTCAGTCGAGATGGAATGAGGAGGAAGATGAAGTTTTTAAGTGAGAGGAAATTTTTGAAATTGGATGATTTGAAAAAGGTGAGGATTTGATAGATAGGTCGACGGTGGGAGTTTTTATAGGGAAGGAGGAATTTTTGAAATTCGTGTTATGTTTTATTATTGGATTAAAAAGAAATAAAACATAAGTTTAATATACTATGACTATAGACGAGAAATATAGCACGTATGCGAGAAAAGGCTTCCTAACGAAGCTTCATGTAAACCATGTAATTTGCACAAAAGATAATCATATAAATACCTAAAAAGGTATACTTAATTATCAAGCAAAGTAAAAAGAAAGTCATACCTCTAGCGCACTTAGGAATGTCTTTACAAATGACACAACAAATGTCACTTAGACTATTCCCGCTCCTTTGCGTTTAAGATACCTTCTTAAGAGAGGTATTCTTGTTACCAAGCGACTCCTAAAGCTTGGTGGGTATGAGCTTTGACTAATCAACATGACAAAGAAGATTAGTGCATTTAAATGAAAAGAAAAAAAATGTTGTTATCAACTCAACATCCAAACATATAGTTTTGAAATACATGGTGTTTGCTTTTATGAAAAACCTTCTTTGTAGTTTTCAATTAACCATGGATCGTATCAAAATTTTAAAGTACAATATACTTCAAGGAACTTGGTAACGAAGCTCTGATGCCAATTGTGGAAAACTAGAAGGGGGGGGGGGGTTGAATAGTTTTACCAATTAAAACTTTCTTTTAATCTATTTAGATAGACTTATGTCAATCTATTTGGATGTGTGTGTTGGATGTTGATAAACAAGCATGTAGAGGTAAGTAATGAAAAGATAAGAGTAAGAAGCACAAAACCACAATGCAAGTATTTATAGTGGTTCGGCTACAAGGTCACCTTCCTTGCCCTACTCCACTCCCCGAGTCACCTACTCGAGAGTTCGTAATCACTACACCAATCTCCTTATGGCGAAGAAGCCTTCACAACGTCGCCTACTCTTTTTCCGGTACTAGGCTAACCACCGGGTTCTTTCACTCCAAGGTGAACCACACCTACACAACGTCGCCTAACCTTTATAAGGTACTAGGCTAAGTACCTAGTTCTTTCACACCTTAGGTGAACTACACCTTCACAACGTCGCCTAGCCTTTATTAGGTACTAGGCTAAGCACCTAGTTCCATTGCAATGGAGGAACTACTACCACACTACACCAACGACTAATCCCAAAGGAGATCTACTCCTTTACAACATCATCAAGGACATCAATATCCTTGGATCTAATACTAGTCTAACTTGTACATCGAAACACACCATATCGAATGTACATCTAATGCACCTTTCACTAATGCCTTTGACTAGATCTACAAGACACCTTTCACTAATGTCTTGTGTCTTAACTTCTAAGCACCTTTCACTAATGCTTCTTTGTCTTGACTTCTAAGCACCTTTCACTAATGCTTCTTTGTCTTGACTTCTAAGCACCTACCACAAGTGCTTTATCCTATAGACGATAGATACCCTTCACTAATATCTTCGTCTTGACTCTTGAGACATCTTTCACTAATGTCTTCAACACTACACTTCTTTGAAGAAAGAAAGGAATCATCAACAAGAAGACTTCAGTAGCCTTGATGATGAGGAAGCATGGCAACTCATGGACTTGAGCTTGCTCGACTTCAAAGGTGGTGATCTTGCCTTTAAGAGGAACCTAAAAGATCACACAAAAACAAAACTACAAACATAGATCTCTTGGATCTAAGGTTAGTGAGATTTAACTCAGGGGGGAAAGTGTGTTAGAGAGGGATTCAAAAGGGGTAAGAAATAATGAAGAAATGGCTCACTATTTATAAAGGAAAAATCCTACTGTTCCCCGGATCCCACGGATCCCTACCACAAGGGATCCGGCTAGCACAAAGCTAGGGATCCGTGGTACGCTCCTCTTTGCCCATGGGTATTTTTGGTTATGGGTCATGGGTCATGGGTTATGGGTTGATCCATGGTTTTCTTTCTAGATACAATGTATCTTAAGGATACAATGAACTTGGTTAAGTGGTATAAATAAAACCATGGGTTATGGGTCAAAACCATTAGCTAGTTTTTACTTATTTAGTATATACATGTTTTTACCCATTTTAGTATTTACATGTTTTTACCCATTTTAGTATACTTAGTTTAAGTATATGTTAACCCAATATGTAAACACTAGTTGTTGTACATATGTATCTAAATCATAACATCACTTATACTTGTTTTAGTGTTTTATGTGAAAATGTGAATATGTTAGAAACTATTAGTTCAAACCATTTACGTATTTTATTTGTTTCGTTAATATGATTTTACGTTTGTTATCGACAAAACATTAGAAGATCGTAAAATATAAATAAGCGTTTTTACGGCTTATTTGTATTAACAATCTCCCCCTTTTTGTTGATGACAAAACATAAAATTATTTTAAGGAAAAGCTAAAATTCGTAAAAGTTTGAATTTGTAGTTTTTACTTTCTTCTCCCCCATTTTGTCGAAACAAAAAGTGTTTGAAGGAAGGCAACACATTGTTTTTAAGAAAAACATGTGAAAGAAAAAGTAAAAAGAGATAAATAACGGGAAAGGATCTCGTCTTTACTCCCCCTTGACGAGTCCATCCCTAAGTAAGGGCGTCAAGAAAGTAATACTAATCTAGTTTGTTTGCAAATAAGTTTGCAAAGGATATCTTCTACGAGACGAATGTGCTCACCCTTGATGATTGCAATTTTTGCAAAGGGATGTCACGAAATGTAAACCTAGTATTGCAAGTAATTTGCAATGTATTGCTTTGACATAAAGCTCCCCCTAGCTTTAGGGTGTCAAAGTCTTCATATGTAAATTGAATAACTACAAAACAAAGGTTAGAAATCAAGTATAATTCACAATTTCCTGCAAATGTGATTCAAGTTAGTAGAAAGAAAGCTTTCTGTCTCACGGATCCCGCGGTTCCCTCCTAGTAGGGATCCGTCTAGGCAATTCATAGGGATCCGTTTTAGCAATTAAATTTCAGCAAAGGTGATATAACAAGTAATGTTATCACAAAAATGAGATATGAATACAAGGTAATCATATTCTCAGAAAAATAACAAGTAGCATGTAATTTCCATTTAATAAAACTAGAGTTATGATATACATGACTCTAAAAACTAAGAAAATAAGAAAAGACATTACTAGAAATTTCTAAACCAACTATCGCTTGATTCTAGGACACCACTAAAAATCTTCTAGCTCAAGTTTTGTTTAGGTTTGATCTCGTCGAAACGTTCGAGGAGATGATAGAACATGAAACGTTGGTCTTCTCGTACTTCATGTATCAAACTTCCAACATGTTGACAATGATGGCAATCTATGTCATGGCTAGGTAGTGGTGGTGGAAGAAATGAGATGGCTTGATGCGAAGGATCAAGTGAAGTGTCTTGCGGAGCTTCAAACGATGGAGGAATTGGTGGAGGTGCATTTGAGAATGACTCAACCAAGAATGATGGTGGTGGTAGAGAAGTGTCAACTTCCATATGGTTGGGTGGTTGACTTTGATGATTTGTCATAATCCAAATGGGATTATATGATGAAAACGCCGAGAAGGAAGCCGGAGCAAGTGTTGACTCAACACCTTGATTTTGAACCATTATTCCTCCTAATGAGGAGAATGTTGTCGGCGGAAGTGGATGAGACGGCCTAGGAGGCAAGTCCTCTAAATTGTAGAGGTGTGGTGATGATAGTGGGGATGTAAATGAAATAGCTCTAGGAACCAATGGTGATGGTTTGGTGGAGATGATATTATTTGGCCTAGGAGGTATGGTGGTGTTTGGCATAGGTAGTTTTGTGGGTACTATCCTTTTAGCAATTGGTTTGATTTGATGATGAAGGTTTCTATCATTTGTTGGCTTGACCGGAGATGATTCGGTTGAAGAGATTTCGTGTACAACACGAGCCTTTTTCATAGTTGGTTCTTTGGAGGATAAGTTACTACTTGGGGTTTTCCTCATGATGAGATGATTTCAAGAGGTTGCTAAAGCTGAAAGTTAGGATGAGAGTGATGACTATGGAGGTCCTAACAAGGTGGTTTATAAAGCAAGAGAATTGGAAAGTGCATTCAAGCCTTAAGCCACTAGGATTCATTGGAATGTGATGATTAACATGCACAAGAGTCAACTTCAGAGTTTACACTGATCTAGGAACTCATTTAAGATGAGATGGAGTGTTTGAGTTAGGAAGATGAGTTGAAATGATTGTTTTAGCAAGATTTGACCTAAACTGTCATCCGGATCCCACGGTTCCCTCCTCAGAGGGATCCGTCTAGGCTAATCCTAGGGATCCGTCTCTCAGCAGCTATGAAAGAGTGGAAATGATGTTTCTAAGATCTAAGACCTATATCATCTTGAGTGTTTCAGTCCTCCTAAGTGTTTTAAATGAAGGGATGCTTGAGTATTTGAAGGTAATGAATGATGTAGCTAATGATTGTCATTTATGGAAGGATTTGGAACTTTCAAGAGTATCAATGGATGAACAAGGATGGCACTTAAAGATTTAGAGTGTCAATTGAAACTAAATGATCCTAGAGATCAGGTTGTGTCTTAGGATAGTGTTTTGGAAAATATCCTAGAAGCTTTGAGATGAGAAAACTAGATTTTGATCAACTTTGATTAATTTTGAGGTGAGGATGATTTATGATCAATTTTGCCATAATCGAAAGATTTCTAAGACTAGATGTGAGGGATCAAGTAAAAAATGAAGTGTGAGTTTAAGAGCGGAAGAGTAGTGGATTAAGGACGAAACGGTAGATTTACAATCGTCTTAGAGTGTGATCTAGGTGAGTTATGTATGAGTAGAAAAGATCAACCAATCTTGATAAGGACTTAATTTTGCCTTAAGGCACTATGCTTAGCTTAGTGTGTGAGGTGTTCTAAGGATACGTTTGAAATATAATGCTTGCAATTGCATTTTCTGTTTGCCGGATCCCACGGTTCCCTAAGAGTAGGGATCCGTCTAGTGCAATCTTTGGGATCCGCCCATCTGCTCAGCAGGACCTTTACTAAAGGTATGCAATGATCTTGACAATGCATTATATCTCAAGGATAGTCTAAAGAGAGTTCTAATACCAAGATATCAAATGTAAAATGTTTTATTTCATGAAGGAAATTTGATTACATTGATAAAGCACGAGTACAAGAGATTTGATCCTATTTTGGAATACTATTAGTTTCCTTAAGTGTTTTCACTAGGAGGATCATTATGTGATTGATGAGTGTTGGTGGAATCAAGAATGAAGAAAGTCTTCATGAGAGATATGTTTAGCGGTTCCATCATCTTGTTCACAAGTACGCACAACGGACTTTGAAATTGAGGATGGAAGTGCATAACGTTATGGTAGAGACGCGTTAAGAACATTCCATAAGGGATGAGTTTGTTCTTGGAACTTTGAAGATTTACAATTCTCCTTGCAAAGAAATAGGCGAGATTGTATGGTTGTTGTGTTAGCAAACAGTATAACATGTGAGCACAACAAGCGGGAAGAATTTCTCGATTTCCCCTAAGGCTCCAAACATTTTCACGCAGGATGAGTGCAAGAGGCTTGTACTCTTCTCGGATATCCCTTGTAAAGATAATGTTTGGATCGGAGTAATATGGTCGAGGTTTGCATATTATGCGATTTAAATCTTCTGGAGAGGGTATGTGTGAACAATATGGACTATTTTCTTCACGAAAGTTGAAGAGAGAATCAAGGGACCAATCTTCGGTGAAGGCACATTGTCCATGATTGGGAATCCGGAGGATGTGAGCAAAATGCCCAAGGGTTAGAGTGAACTTTTGGTTTTTGATATAAAACCAAAGAGATAGAGAGCGATCCTCGTTACGAACGAGTTCGACTTGATAGAAGAATTCCATTATGAACCTTGGACATATCTTCTCGTTGATTTCAAGAAGACATTCTAGTCCTATGGCTCGGAAGGAGGTATTGATACCTTCTTCGAATTGTAGAGAGGTGTCTACAATACGTCCTTCATGGAAGTGACGGTTTTCGAGATTATTGAACCCACGGACATGATTGCCAGGCGTGTTGAGTTCGAGAGAGATGTGGAGTGTAGACGCTAGTGAGTGAAAAATCAAACTCATATTCATGCGTCATAGTTGAACCTATAGAAATGACAAGTTAATAAAAGGAGATGTTTGTGGTCAACTTATGATAATCTAATGTTTTTACTAGATTTTTATTAACAATGGTTTTTAACAAGAAATACACTTAACTCACTTATGGTTTTGACATACAAGTAGAGTATTACTCTTAGAAGAAAAGAGGTTTTTGATTTGCATGAAAAACTGTTTTCCAGTAGGACGGATCCCACGGTTCCTTTTCAAAAGGGATCCGGCTAGTATAACTTCCGGGATCCGTGGATCTGTAGTAACAGAGACAGATTTTATAAAAACATAGGTTTTACAGTTTTTATACCACGAAAATATGTTTTATCCTATATTTTCCTTTAGCATGCATACATGACTTCTAATGTATCACGAAAGAAATATAAAACATATAAATCAAAATAAGTGACAAACACATTATGATAAAAGTAACCTAGATAAACTAGATTATTAATAGTATTGCATTTCAATACTAAGGATGATACAAAGGATTGGGTATATGACCCCAATATAGATTAACAACACAAAGTAAATGTCTCCGTATGTGAACTTCATCATAGGGAACACAAGTGCGATGTAAACCATGTTGATGATGGATCTTCTTGGTTTCGGTTGAGATGGAATGAGGAGGAAGATGAAGTTTTTAAGTGAGAGAAAATTTTTGAAATTGGATGATTTGAAAAAGGTGAGGATTTGATAGATAGGTCGACGGTGGGAGTTTTTATAGGGAATGAGGAATTTTTGAAATTCGTGTTATGTTTTATTATTGGATTAAAAAGAAATAAAACATAAGTTTAATATACTATGACTATAGACGAGAAGTATAGCGCGTATGTGAGAAAAAGGCTTCCTAACGAAGCTTCATGTAAACCATATAATTTGCACAAAAGATAATCATATAAATACCTAAAAAGGTACACTTAATTATCAAGCAAAGTAAAAAGAAAGTCATACCTCTAGCGCACTTAGGAATGTCTTTACAAATGACACAACAAATGTCACTTAGACTATTCCCGCTCCTTTGCGTTTAAGATACCTTCTTAAGAGAGGTATTCTTGTTACCAAGCGACTCCTAAAGCTTGGTGGGTATGAGCTTTGACTAATCAACATGACAAAGAAGATTAGTGCATTTAAATGAAAAGAAAAAGAATGTTGTTATCAACTCAACATCCAAACATATAGTTTTGAAATACATGGTGTTTGCTTTTATGAAAAACCTTCTTTGTAGTTTTTAATTAACCATGGATCGTATCAAAATTTTAAAGTACAATATACTTCAAGGAACTTGGTAACGAAGCTCTGATGCCAATTGTGGAAAACTAGAATGGGGGTTGAATAGTTTTACCAATTAAAACTTCCTTTAATCTATTTAGATAGACTTATGTCAATCTATTTGGATGTGTGTGTTGGATGTTGATAAACAAGCATGTAGAGGTAAGTAATGAAAAGATAAGAGTAAGAAGCACAAAACCACAACGCAAGTATTTATAGTGGTTCGGCTACAAGGTCACCTTCCTTGCCCTACTCCACTCCCCGAGTCACCTACTCGAGAGTTCGTAATCACTACACCAATCTCCTTATGGCGGAGAAGCCTTCACAACGTCGCCTACTCTTTTTCCGGTACTAGGCTAACCACCGGGTTCTTTCACTCCAAGGTGAACCACACCTACACAACGTCGCCTACCCTTTATAAGGTACTAGGCTAAGTACCTAGTTCTTTCACACCTTAGGTGAACTACACCTTCACAACGTCTCCTACCCTTTATTAGGTACTAGGCTAAGCACCTAGTTCCATTGCAATGGAGGAACTACTACCACACTACACCAACGACTAATCCCAAAGGAGATCTACTCCTTTACAACATCATCAAGGACATCAATATCCTTGGATCTAATACTAGTCTAACTTGTACATCGAAACACACCATATCGAATGTACATCTAATGCACCTTTCACTAATGCCTTTGACTAGATCTACAAGACACCTTTCACTAATGTCTTGTGTCTTCACTTCTAAGCACCTTTCACTAATGCTTCTTTGTCTTGACTTCTAAGCACCTTTCACTAATGCTTCTTTGTCTTGACTTCTAAGCACCTACCACAAGTGCTTTATCCTATAGACGATAGATACCCTTCACTAATATCTTCGTCTTGACTCTTGAGACATCTTTCACTAATGTCTTCAACACTACACTTCTTTGAAGAAAGAAAGGAATCATCAACAAGAAGACTTCAGTAGCCTTGATGATGAGGAAGCATGGCAACTCATGGACTTGAGCTTGCTCGACTTCAAAGGTGGTGATCTTGCCTTTAAGGGGAACCTAAAAGATCACACAAAAACAAAACTACAAACATAGATCTCTTGGATCTAAGGTTAGTGAGATTTAACTCGTGGGGAAAGTGTGTTAGAGAGGGATTCAAAAGGGGTAAGAAATAATGAAGAAATGGCTCACTATTTATAGAGGAAAAATCCTACTGTTCCCGGATCCCACGGATCCCTACCACAAGGGATCCGGCTAGCACAAAGCTAGGGATCCGTGGTACGCTCCTCTTTGCCCATGGGTATTTTTGGTTATGGGTCATGGGTCATGGGTTATGGGTTGATCCATGGTTTTCTTTCTAGATACAATGTATCTTAAGGATACAATGAACTTGGTTAAGTGGTATAAATAAAACCATGGGTTATGGGTCAAAACCATTAGCTAGTTTTTACTTATTTAGTATATACATGTTTTTACCCATTTTAGTATTTACATGTTTTTACCCATTTTAGTATACTTAGTTTAAGTATATGTTAACCCAATATGTAAACACTAGTTGTTGTACATATGTATCTAAATCATAAAATCACTTATACTTGTTTTAGTGTTTTATGTGAAAATGTGAATATGTTAGAAACTATTAGTTCAAACCATTTACGTATTTTATTTGTTTCGTTAATATGATTTTACGTTTGTTATCGACAAAACATTAGAAGATCGTAAAATATAAATAAACGTTTTTACGGCTTATTTGTATTAACAATCTCCCCCTTTTTGTTGATGACAAAACATAAAATTATTTTAAGGAAAAGCTAAAATTCGTAAAAGTTTGAATTTGTAGTTTTTACTTTTTTCTCCCCCATTTTGTCGAAACAAAAAGTGTTTGAAGGAAGGCAACACATTGTTTTTAAGAAAAACATGTGAAAGAAAAAGTAAAAAGAGATAAATAACGGGAAAGGATCTCGTCTTTACTCCCCCTTGACGAGTCCATCCCTAAGTAAGGGCGTCAAGAAAGTAATACTAATCTAGTTTGTTTGCAAATAAGTTTGCAAAGGATATCGTCTACGAGACGAATGTGTTCACCCTTGATGATTGGAATTTTTGCAAAGGGATGTCACGAAATGTAAACCTAGTATTGCAAGTAATTTGCAATGTATTTCTTTGACATAAAGCTCCCCTAGCTTTAGGGTGTCAAAGTCTTCATATGTAAATTGAATAACTACAAAACAAAGGTTAGAAATCAAGTATAATTCACAATTTCCTGCAAATGTGATTCAAGTTAGTAGAAAGAAAGCTTTCCGTCTCACGGATCCCGCGGTTCCCTCCTAGTAGGGATCCGTCTAGGCAATTCTGAGGGATCCGTTTTTAGCTGTTAAATTTCAGCAAAGGTGATATAACAAGTAATGTTATCACAAAAATGAGATATGAATACAAGGTAATCATATTCTCAGAAAAATAACAAGTAGTTATGATATACATGACTCTAAAAACTAAGAAAATAAGAAAAGACATTACTAGAAATTTCTAAACCAACTATCGCTTGATACTAGGACACCACTAAAAATCTTCTAGCTCAAGTTTTGTTTAGGTTTGATCTCGTCGAAACGTTCGAGGAGATGATAGAACATGAAACGTTGGTCTTCTCGTACTTCATGTATCAAACTTTCAACATGTTGACAATGATGGCAATCTATGTCATGGCTAGGTAGTGGTGGTGGAGGAAATGAAATGGCTTGATGCGAAGGATCAAGTGAAGCTGCTTGTGGAGCTTCAAACGATGGAGGAATTGGTGGAGGTGCATTTGAGAATGACTCAACCAAGAATGATGGTGGTGGTAGAGAAGTGTCAACTTCCATATGGTCGGGTGGTTGACTTTGATGATTTGTCATAATCCAAATGGGATTATATGATGAAAACGCCGAGAAGGAAGCCGGAGCAAGTGTTGACTCAACACCTTGATTTTGAACCATTATTCCTCCTAATGAGGAGAATGTTGTCGGCGGAAGTGGATGAGACGGCCTAGGAGGCAAGTCCTCTAAATTGTAGAGGTGTGGTGATGATAGTGGGGATGTAAATGAAATAGCTCTAGGAACCAATGGTGATGGTTTAGTGGAGATGATATTATTTGGCCTAGGAGGTATGGTGGTGTTTGGCATAGGTAGTTTTGTGGGTACTATCCTTTTAGGAATTGGTTTGATTTGATGATGAAGGTTTCTATCATTTGTTGGCTTGACCGGAGATGATTCGGTTGAAGAGATTTCGTGTATAACACGAGCCTTTTTCATAGGTGGTTCTTTGGAGGATAAGTTACTACTTGGGGTTTTCCTCATGATGAGATGATTTCAAGAGGTTGCTAAAGCTGAAAGTTAGGATGAGAGTGATGACTATGGAGGTCCTAACAAGGTGGTTTATAAAGCAAGAGAATTGGCAAGTGCATTCAAGCCTTAAGCCACTAGGATTCATTGGAATGTGATGATTAACATGCACAAGAGTCAACTTCAGAGTTTACACTGATCTAGGAACTCATTTAAGATGAGATGGAGTGTTTGAGTTAGGAAGATGAGTTGAAATGATTGTTTTAGCAAGATTTGACCTAAACTGTCATCCGGATCCCACGGTTCCCTCCTCAAAGGGATCCGTCTACGCTAATCCTAGGGATCCGCTCTCGCAGCTATGAAAGAGTGGAAATGATGTTTCTAAGATCTAAGACCTATATCATCTTGAGTGTTTCAGTCCTCCTAAGTGTTTTAAATGAAGGGATACTTGAGTACTTGAAGGTAATGAATGATGTAGCTAATGATTGTCATTTATGGAAGGATTTGGAACTTTCAAGAGTACCAATGGATGAACAAGGATGACACTTAAAGATTTAGAGTGTCAATTGAAACTAAATGATCCTAGAGATCAGGTTGTGTCTTAGGATAGTGTTTTGGAGAATATCCTAGAAGCTTTGAGATGAGAAAACTAGATTTTGATCAACTTTGATTAATTTTGAGGTGAGGATGATTTATGATCAATTTTGCCATAATCGAAAGATTTCTAAGACTAGATGTGAGGGATCAAGTAAAAAAATGAAGTGTGAGTTTAAGAGCGGAAGAGTAGTGGATTAAGGACGAAACGGTAGATTTACAATCGTCTTAGAGTGTGATCTAGGTAAGTTATGTATGAGTAGAAAAGATCAACCTATCTTGATAAGGACTTAATTTTGCCTTAAGGCACTATGCTTAGCTTATTGTGTGAGGTGTTCTAAGGATACGTTTGAAATATAATGCTTGCAATTGCATTTTCTGTTTGCCGGATCCCACGGTTCCCTAAGAGTAGGGATCCGTCTAGTGCAATCTTTGGGATCCGCCCATTTGCTCAGCAGGACCTTTACTAAAGGTATGCAATGATCTTGACAATGCATTATATCTCAAGGATAGTCTAAAGAGAGTTCTAATACCAAGATATCAAATGTAAAATGTTTTATTTCATGAAGGAAATTTGATTACATTGATAAAGCACGAGTACAAGAGATTTGATCCTATTTTGGAATACTATTAGTTTCCTTAAGTGTTTTCACTAGGAGGATCATTATGTGATTGATGAGTGTTGGTGGAATCAAGAATGAAGAAAGTCTTCATGAGAGATATGTTTAGCGGTTCCATCATCTTGTTCACAAGTACGCACAACGGACTTTGAAATTGAGGATGGAAGTGCATAACGTTATGGTAGAGACGCGTTAAGAACATTCCATAAGGGATGAGTTTGTTCTTGGAGCTTTGAAGATTTACAATTCGCCTTGCAAAGAAATAGGCGAGATTGTATGGTTATTGTGTTAGCAAACAGTACAACATGTGAGCACAACAAGCGGGAAGAATTTCTTGATTTCCCCTAAGGCTCCAAACATTTTCACGTAGGATGAGTGCAAGAGGCTTGTACTCTTCTCGGATATCCCTTGTAAAGATAATGTTTGGATCGGAGTAATATGGTCGAGGTTTGCATATTATGCGATTTCAATCTTCTGGAGAGGGTATGTGTGAACAATATGGACTATTTTCTTCACGAAAGTTGAAGAGAGAATCAAGGGACCAATCTTCGGTGAAGGCACATTGTCCATGATTGGGAATCCGGAGGATATGAGCAAAATGCCCAAGGGTTAGAGTGAACTTTTGGTTTTTGATATAAAACCAAAGAGATAGAGAGCGATCCTCGTTACGAACGAGTTCGACTTGACAGAAGAATTCCATTATGAACCTTGGACATATCTTCTTGCTGATTTCAAGAAGACATTCTAGTCCTGTGGCTCGGAAGGAGGTATTGATACCTTCTTCGAATTGTAGAGAGGTGTCTACAATACGTTCTTCATGGAAGTGACGGTTTTCGAGATTATTGAACCCACAGACATGATTGCCAGGCGTGTTGGGTTCGAGAGAGATGTTCGGAGTGTAGACGCTAGTGAGTGAAAAATCAAACTCATATTCATGCGTCATAGTTGAACCTATAGAAATGACAAGTTAATAAAAGGAGATGTTTGTGGTCAACTTATGATAATCTAATGTTTTTACTAGATTTTTATTAACAATGGTTTTTAACAAGAAATACACTTAACTCACTTATGGTTTTGACATACAAGTAGAGTATTACTCTTAGAAGAAAAGAGGTTTTTGATTTGCATGAAAAACTGTTTTCCAGTAGGACGGATCCCACGGTTCCTTTTCAAAAGGGATCCGGCTAGTATAACTTCCGGGATCCGTGGATCTGTAGTAACAGAGACAGATTTTATAAAAACATAGGTTTTACAGTTTTTATACCACGAAAATATGTTTTATCCTATATTTTCCTTTAGCATGCATACATGACTTCTAATGTATCACGAAAGAAATATAAAACATATAAATCAAAATAAGTGACAAACACATTATGATAAAAGTAACCTAGATAAACTAGATTATTAATAGTATTGCATTTCAATACTAAGGATGATACAAAGGATTGGGTATATGACCCCAATATAGATTAACAACACAAAGTAAATGTCTCCGTATGTGAACTTCATCATAGGGAACACAAGTGCGATGAGTGTTATGGCGATGAGCACGAGTGCGATGTAAACCATGTTGATGATGGATCTTCTTGGTTTCGGTTGAGATGAAATGAGGAGGAAGATGAAGTTTTTAAGTGAGAGGAAATTTTTGAAATTGGATGATTTGAAAAAGGTGAGGATTTGATAGATAGGTCGATGGTGGGAGTTTTTATAGGGAAGGAGGGATTTTTGAAATTCGTGTTATGTTTTATTATTGGATTAAAAAGAAATAAAACATAAGTTTAATATACTATGACTATAGACGAGAAGTATAGCACGTATGTGAGAAAAAGGCTTCCTAACGAAGCTTCATGTAAACCATATAATTTGCACAAAAGATAATCATATAAATACCTAAAAAGGTATACTTAATTATCAAGCAAAGTAAAAAGAAAGTCATACCTCTAGCGCACTTAGGAATGTCTTTACAAATGACACAACAAATGTCACTTAGACTATTCCCGCTCCTTTGCGTTTAAGATACCTTCTTAAGAGAGGTATTCTTGTTACCAAGCGACTCCTAAAGCTTGGTGGGTATGAGCCTTGACTAATCAACATGACAAAGAAGATTAGTGCATTTAAATGAAAAGAAAAAAATGTTGTTATCAACTCAACATCCAAACATATAGTTTTGAAATACATGGTGTTTGCTTTTATGAAAAACCTTCTTTGTAGTTTTCAATTAACCATGGATCGTATCAAGTTTTTAAAGTACAATATACTTCAAGGAACTTGGTAACGAAGCTCTGATGCCAATTGTGGAAAACTAGAATGGGGGGTTGAATAGTTTTACTAATTAAAACTTCCTTTTAATCTATTTAGATAGACTTATGTCAATCTATTTGGATGTGTGTGTTGGATGTTGATAAACAAGCATGTAGAGGTAAGTAATGAAAAGATAAGAGTAAGAAGCACAAAACCACAACGCAAGTATTTATAGTGGTTCGGCTACAAGGTCACCTTCCTTGCCCTACTCCACTCCCCGAGTCACCTACTCGAGAGTTCGTAATCACTACACCAATCTCCTTATGGCGAAGAAGCCTTCACAACGTCGCATACTCTTTTTCCGGTACTAGGCTAACCACCGGGTTCTTTCACTCCAAGGTGAACCACACCTACACAACGTCGCCTAACCTTTATAAGGTACTAGGCTAAGTACCTAGTTCTTTCACACCTTAGGTGAACTACACCTTCACAACGTCGCCTAGCCTTTATTAGGTACTAGGCTAAGCACCTAGTTCCATTGCAATGGAGGAACTACTACCACACTACACCAACGACTAATCCCAAAGGAGATCTACTCCTTTACAATATCATCAAGGACATCAATATCCTTTGATCTAATACTAGTCTAACTTGTACATCGAAACACACCATATCGAATGTACATCTAATGCACCTTTCACTAATGCCTTTGACTAGATCTACAAGACACCTTTCACTAATGTCTTGTGTCTTCACTTCTAAGCACCTTTCACTAATGCTTCTTTGTCTTGACTTCTAAGCACCTTTCACTAATGCTTTTTTGTCTTGACTTCTAAGCACCTACCACAAGTGCTTTATCCTATAGACGATAGATACCCTTCACTAATATCTTCGTCTTGACTCTTGAGACATCTTTCACTAATGTCTTCAACACTACACTTCTTTGAAGAAAGAAAGGAATCATCAACAAGAAGACTTCAGTAGCCTTGATGATGAGGAAGCATGGCAACTCATGGACTTGAGCTTGCTCGACTTCAAAGGTGGTGATCTTGCCTTTAAGAGGAACCTAAAAGATCACACAAAAACAAAACTACAAACATAGATCTCTTGGATCTAAGGTTAGTGAGATTTAACTCAGGGGGTAAAGTGTGTTAGAGAGGGATTCAAAGGGTAGAAATAATAAAGAAATGGCTCACTATTTATAGAGGAAAAATCCTACTGTTCCCCGGATCCCACGGATCCCTACCACAAGGGATCCGGCTAGCACAAAGCTAGGGATCCGTGGTACGCTCCTCTTTGCTCATGGGTATTTTTGGTTATGGGTCATGGGTCATGGGTTATGGGTTGATCCATGGTTTTCTTTCTAGATACAATGTATCTTAAGGATACAATGAACTTGGTTAAGTGGTATAAATAAAACCATGGGTTATGGGTCAAAACCATTAGCTAGTTTTTACTTATTTAGTATATACATGTTTTTACCCATTTTAGTATTTATATGTTTTTACCTATTTTAGTATTGATCCGTGCTGAACCGTCAAGCTTTCTCACACAAACCGGCCACTTGTGAATGGCCGACCGTAAGAAACTTAAAACTGCTTAAAACACAAATACAATGAAGTCCTGGAGAATATAATGAATTCCCGGGTCGTTAAGTCCCACGGAGACTCAATGGTGTGTAAACACTTGATCAGACGATAGAATGATCACTAAGGATAGTGATCGGAAATGATTTGGATGGATAATTACACTACTGAAAAAGTTTATAAATTAAAGCGACTTAAATGCAAATTAAGAAAATTAAAAAGATAAAATATATTAAATAAACGCTATCACTATTTTTAAAATGATGAACGTTTAAAACTTAAAACTTACGTTTAAATAAAATTTACGTAAACGTACAAAATAAAAAGTGAGATCTAAGAAATAAAGGTCCTAAAAATATGAAAATGACATTTTTACAAACCTAATGATAAAAGAAAATTTATAGAAAAAGAAAATTATTTTTATAACTATTTAATTAACTATTATTAATTAAAAACTAATTTTAACTATTAAATAATAACCTAAAATACAAGAAAATATGAAACAAAGCTAGAAAAATAAAATTATGACTTGGAAAAATCTAAAATATCAAAAGAGAATTTTCAAAACTATTTTTGTATTTTTCTGATTATTTTTGAATTTTCTAGGAATTAAAAACTATTAAAAACTAATTAAATTATTTAAAAATATAAATTTAACTAAGAAAAATCTAGAAAAATATTTTTTTGGCTTTTTATATTTATCTTAACTGAAGAAAAATGAAAAATTATTTTTTTGAAACTTTTCTTAATTTTTTGTATTTAAAGCTAATTAAAAAGTGCTAAAAAGTAATTAAAATGCAGAAAAATAGCAAAATGACTAGGAAAAATCTGAAAAATTCAAGATAAGCTTAAAATAATACAAGGAATCTATGAAAAATATAAAAAACTGGGGTTGTGTGTAGGAATATGAAATTGATGTGGAATGTGCTAAAAAATAAGCACTTCAAATAAGCCAAGTACCACAACAAGCCACCAACTTTTCACAGAAGCTCTAATATGCTATATGTACCCAAATGCAACCAAAAACAACAAGTCTTAACCTCTGGATTTCAAGCTACCAAGATTTGATGAGATAAGCTAGTGAGCTAAAAATAGTATTAGGTAGGCAACTTTAAGCATAAGCACAAGCTACTCCATAAGCTAAAAATGAAAACCAATACTTGGGATCTAAACTAGACCTGGGTAAGTACTAATGAACCAAAACTCAGACCTAGACAAGCTCAAATGAGCTCTGTGCAATCCAAGCAAAACCCCTGTGCAGACTCAGTCAATACTGAGTCAGTTGCACAGGGCATCTAAGGCCATGTTGACAAGCCTTTTTGGGGCTTCTAAAAATTTGATAAAAATCTGAAAAAATGCTAATAAGAAATAGGACCAGCTGAAGTTATTGAATCCACAATTTGACATGATTTGGCCCAGAAATGAGTTCACTAAAAATCTTTCTAGCTTGGCCAAAACTGAGTATTTCACTATTTTGACTTTTTAACAAAACTGAAAGTTTGACTAAATTGAACTTTGATCATGATTTCTCAACTGAATAAGATGTTAATGGATGAATGAAACCTAATGCAAGCTATATCTAAGTATTTTGAACACAAATTAAGACTTGGATCTTGCAAAATCCCAACAGTAAGCAGATTAAGATGTATTAATGGTGTTTTTGACTTTGAAAGTCCTAGAGTGCAAAGTGAGTACAGAGACTGACTTAATGATGCAAGTATGGACTAATGCAGCCTAACTTATCCTAAGCTTTAAGCTAAATCTCAGATTAGGTAGCAGACCCAAACACTACTTAATGATACTAATAAGCAATTTCAACTACCTAATCTTACTTCTGGTAGTGCAATATTGAAAAAGGAGATCTAACAATAATCCTAGAGCTAGATTAAAACAAATTCAAACACTATCATGATCAAATATGGACTGAACTGAGAATGAGTACTTGGCAGTTTTATAGAAAGGGAAACCAAACTTACATGAGGTCCAACTGTAGATAAGCTTAAACAGAACCAATAACTACACTATTCTAATCTAAATATACCTAATTCCAGCTCTTCATCACCAAATATCATGACCAAATCCAACTAATGCTTATCAGGTGACTTTGTTGACTGAGTGCCAAATTGAGTGAATCTGTATCTAAAGCTCACTTGAAAGCTATCAACGGCTTCAGGAGCTTATTTGAGTTAGAAATAAACTCTTTGGAGCTTGGATTTAAGAAAATATAAACCGAATTTATAACAAGAAACATAAAAACATGAACTTAGATAAAACCTTGAAATTAATGCTTGAAATGAGTTACAAAAGACTAAGTGGCTTAGGTTCAATACAAGAAAGCTTAAAATTACAATTTAGAAAACTAATTAAGACAATAAAATGAAAAACGACATACAAGTAAACTAAAACTAAAAGAAAACTACTCTGAACTATGTCTTTCTTCCTTCTATTTATTCCCAAAAAGCTTCCCACGTGTCTTCAGATCAAATCCCACTTTTCTTTTAAGCCATTGGATCATTAGAGCCATTTTTAGCCATTGATGGTATTTTTGGCGGGAAAGTATTTTTAACAGCTGGTGGGTGTTGAGTGTTAGGGGGAGGGATCATTTAATGATTCTTGTTTTGTGTTGAGGTGGAGGGGACAAGGGAAAGGTGAAGGTGAGCTGGGGGGATGGGAGGATGGTGTGTTGCAGGTGAGGTTAGGAGGAAGGAGACGGATTTGGCGGGTTTGTGTTTGTTTGACCAGATATTGACCGGGGAGTATTAATGCCAGGGGGGTTCAAGGTCAAGGGTTAAGGGTTTTGATAGGGGGTCAAGTGGTTCAAAGGTCCAAGGTCCAAGATGGCTTAAAGGGTATTAATAAGGACCTATGTTGTAAATCCTGAAAGTCAAGGGACCACTTCTGCCATTTTGTCAAAGTTGTTCCAAGGGACCATAAGTGACAAGTTCTAATAGTATAAGGACCAAACTTGACATTTTCAAATTTCCAAGGGCCATTTATACCAATTTTCAAACTTGAGGGACCAAAGTTGTAATTTTGCAAATTTTAAACTTTGAAGGGTTTGTTTTAACAACTTTTGAATCCCATAGACCTTAAATGACATTTTTCTTTATTTTGATTTACCAAGGACTGTTTTTGACAAATTTTGAAACTTGGGGGACTAAAACTGCCAATTATGCAAATTTTGCTCATTTTTCATCTGATTTTGATATTTTTGCATTTAAAACACATAAAACACTGATTTGTGATATTTTTATCATTTTGATGCATTTTTGAGTGTTTTCAGATGATTTTGCAGTCTAGATAGTACAAAAATGATGAGTATTTAGAGACTTATCAATCCCCCACACTAAGATATTGCTAGTCCCTAGCAATGATTTGAAACTTTAATGGATTTTAAAAACTCTTTACCAAAAGCCATCACTTCTGGAGTAGCCAATTGTTTCGGTTCAAGTAAGAACCTTGGTACAACGATAACCATCTGATTTATTGGCAAATCATAAACCATATAACGGATTTGATGTGTCTTTACCCGAAGCCGTTTGCTCTGGACTAGCCAACTCTTAGATAAATTATCAGAATTATCTTTGGTGAGTTGAATACCAATTATGGATTTTCCACTGCCTTTACCACAAGCCATAACCTTGCGGGCTAGCCAACTCTTCACCTTTTAGGACATGGTGAGTTGAGAACCATACAATTTTGGGCAAATTGCAAGCCATATAAACGGATTTGAGAAATCTTTACCAAGATCCGTTTGCTCCTGGATTAGCCAATCCTTTTGTTTATTAGACAAGGCGGATTGATAACCAATTGAGTAAGTGTAAAACACTTACTCCAAAAAAAATTTGGCCAAAACGGAATTGGGTGGATAATATATGATAAAATTCGTGAGAATTCACACTTAGAAATGAATATTGCCCTCAATATTCAAAGTACCGGCGTTATGCCGAAACAAAGAACGTAAAAGGGAAATACTACGGCCATTATTTTGAAGGATTTTTTTTTTATATATATATATATATATATATATATATATATATATATATATATATATATATATATATATATATATATATATATATATATATAACATGTGGGGCATCTCCCCTGTAACACCCCAAAAAAAATGGTTTGCAGCGGAAGAAAAAGTTTTTGGGATGCTACTCAATTGGATCATGACACAAAGTGAAAAATAAAGCTTTTTCGTAAAATATTTCATTTATAGTAGTAAATCAAAGTTTACAAAGTTTGAATTGTTGCGGAAAATGGCCCATTAACAAAGTTTGGTCCCCATACGTAAATCAGAGTCATCTATGACCATGTCATGCCAATGCCCAAGCGCCTCCAGAGTTAGCTATCGCCTTTTCACCCTGAAAATACATGCTAAAAAAAGTCAACACAATGGTTGAGTGAATTCATAGGTTTAGTAATAAAGCAGTTGATCACAAGATCTTCAAGTTTAAAAGAAGCCATGGGCTACGTTGTTATACGCCCATAAAAGATAGTTGATATTATTGCACTAAGCTCATGAAACCAATACTAACTGCATACACCTAATTATTGGTGTAAGTAAATAAAATTGCCCCCAAGATGTAATAGCCAATTACATAGATATACCAAATATAGTGTAGGTTATTTCCGATAACCGAGGTCGTCAATTCCCATAGTACTATCCACGATATTTGCGTTCACTTTCATAAGTGATTAATGGTTCATGATGAAGGGACTTTTGGTGGAAACTTAGCGAGTCATAATATCAAGAGTACAACAAACAGTTTTCAAGCAATTGTGATCATAAAAGCAGTAGTAGCATGTATTCTCCCCCAAGGAGTTTATAAAATAGTTAAAAGAGTAAAAGTGGGGCTATGAACTCACCTTAGTCCGAAGTAATGCAAGAATCGATACTATCACAACTAGCATCGAGAAGTGAAACAAGGTAGAATCAGGTATGGCATCGTACAATGACCCAAGAGTCCAAGAGTACAGTCACAATGGCTCGTCTTCAGCTTAACCTAGTAGTGTATGGCTTATCTCAGGATACGTATCGTAAAGCAATTTAGTTTTCAAAAGATAAGTGTTTTAGTTTTCGTGGATTACTCGTATTAATGTTTGTTTAAAAGTATAATATATCGTATCACAAAAGTTTATCATTAATGTTTCGTGTGGTGGTAAGAAAACAAGGCTCGACAAGTAACTCACACCAAATTTAACTCAAACTAAAGCGTAATGTATATCCCCATACATTATAAGAATAGTCAAGTAGTTTTGACCAAGACTCAAGAACACACGCCAAAGCATAAAACATATATAAAGGAACTAAACAAGTAAGAATCATCTAGCAATAAAACAAGCAAATGTTTGAGCCTTAGGCATTTAGCTGGTAATCCTAGATAGTTTAGAAAAGTCAATTAGACTTTATAAGAAACTATAATTATAATAACGTTTCACAATTTTTATAAAATTGTCGGATTTTATATAAATAAAAAGATTTTCAAATAGAAGTATAAGTTTAATAAGTTTTTATAAATTCCGATATGATGCGTCCGTTCATACAATATTTCCGTGTTAATAGACTTTAATGAAAACTTGATTTTTAAAACAATATATCCCATCAGATTTATAATTAAACATGTGTTCTAGTTAATTAATCCAACCCGTTTCAATAATAACTTAACTAAATAGTTTTAGTAGTTAATCAAATTTTTAGATTATGTATTAGTTATTGGTTTTGCCACTTATCATTAGTTTCCTCTCATATATTGGTCCATACGAGTAGAGTCTAATTTATCACCTCCGTCTCGAGTCCAAATAGTCCGATATAAGTCCAATATACGTAAAGTTCAATAGCAAGTGTCAACCATGAGTTACCGAATGCGTGCCAAACAGTCAAGCTAAATCACTCAAGCCTGCCACTTGTGAATGGCCGACCGTAACCAGCTTAAAACTGCCTAAGCACGAATGCAATGAAGATCTGGGGAGTATAGTGTTTCCCCGGGTCGTTATGTCCCACGGAGACTCAATGGTGTGTAAAACACAAACTCAGATGATAGAATGATCACTAAGGATAGTGATCGGAAAAGATTTGGATTGGAAATTACACTACTGAAAAAGTTAATAAATTAAAGCGACTAAAATGCAAATTAAGAAAATTAAAAAGATAAAATATATTAAATAAACGCTATCACTATATTTAAAGTGATGAACGTTAAAAACTTAAAATTTACGTTTAAATAAAATTACGTAAACAAAATAAAAAGTGGAATCTAAGAAATAAAAGGCCTACAAATATGAAAAATACATTTTTACAATCCTAATTATAAAAGAAAATTATTGGAAAAAGAAAATTATTTTTATAACTATTAATTTAATTATTACTAATTAAAAACTATTTTTAACTAATAAATAATAGCTTATAATACAAGAAAATATGAAATAAAGCTAGAAAAATAAAATTAAGACTTAGAAAAATCTAAAATATCATAAAACTAATTTTAAAACTGAAAATATATTTTTAGACTTTTTATGTATTTATTATTAATTTAAAACTATTTAAAACTAATTAAAATGCTAGAAAATACTATTTAAGCTAAGAAAATTATGGAAAAATATTTTTTTGGCTTTTTATATTTATCTTGACTTAAGAAAAATGAAAAATTATTTTTTTGAAACTTTTCTTAATTATTTGTATTTAAAGCTAATTAAAAATACTTAAAAACTAATTTAAATTAAGAAAAATAGCAAACAAGCTTGGAAAAATATGAAAATTTCAGGAAAAGCTTAAAATAATATTAGGAAGCTAGGAAAAATATAAAAACAGGGGCTTGTGTGGAGGGAATAGGAACTGAAGTGCAAGTGCTTATTGAAATAAGCACTTAAATAAGCAAATGGAGTCCAAAAGCCACCAAACCAAAACAGAAGCTTAAATAAGCTAAAATTTACCAAATGCAACTAAAATCAACAAGCTACAACCACTGATATGCAAGTTTGATCAGATTTGAAGATTTGAGCTTTTGAGCTAAAACAGTGAGAGGGGGTCTACTTGCAGCTATCAATAAGTACTCAAATAAGCTGGAAACTAGAAAGCAATTATTGGAACCTCAAGATAACCTGGCTAAGAACATGTAAACCAAAAATTAGACCTAGATAAGCCAAGATGAGCCCTGCACAAGCTTGTGAAAAAGCTTATGGATCATGTGCACTATTTCGAACAGGTACCCAAAAGAAGCGTGAAATAAGCACTTAAAAAGTCGATGAACAGAGAACTAGCATTTTTATATTTTTGTTTAGCAACCAAACTTTAATAACCTAAAAGTTTTTAAGCTAAAACTTATTATTAAACCCACAGTAAAATTATCTTTTTTATTCAAAAACGACCCAAATGAAAATTTGACTTTTTGAGAAAAACTAAAAGTTTGACTTATTCCAACTTTGATCTTGATTTGTGGATTGGAAATGATATATTAAAGTGAAATGAGACTACTGCAAGATGTGTTTATGAAATTTGAACACAAAATAAGCTTTTGATAATCAAAAACCCCAACAGTTAGCTGCTAAGACAGTCTAAAGAGAGTTTTGACTTTGAGCTTATACAGGCACAAGTTGATGACAGAAATGAGCTCAAAAGTGATAAGTAGACATGAACCAACAGGTTTCCAATCCAAAACAGACCTCAAACATAAACCAAGCAACAAATCCAAACACCCTTTCAATAATATGATTTGCAAATTTAAAAAGGCTAACTAATGATTTATCATCTATCAATGATCAAACTGAGTTTAAATGATCATAATACAACTACATTAACAGGTTTACATTAATGGTGATCACAAATACACAGACAAGCATAATGTGCAAAATGGATAGAAATTGAAAATATGAAATACAAACTCACATGTGTACAAATGTTGTTGCAGGATAAACCAAACACAGAACCACCCTAACCTAATCTATTTAAACCCCATCCAAGGCTCTGCAACACCTAAATCCAATTCCATTGCAAATTGAGCTCATAGTTGACTTTTGTTGACCACGAGTGAAAAGGCCTTAAACTGTTTCCAAAGCTTGTAAAAAGCTTAAATAAGCTTGATTAAACTTGTTTAAGTGAGAAATGAGGCTATTAGAAGCTTAAATATAGGAGCATGAATTTGAAAATTCCAACAGTAAACACTAGAATAAGAACTTTAACCAAATTTTGAATTTGATTCTTAAAAACTGATTACAATGATGAAATAGATTGAGTTTTGATCATAGAAACAAAGGATTACATATTTTAAGCTACACTACTACATTGATAAAAAAACGACATTGAAGAAATTTAAAACTACTATCTACTACTCTTACTAGCCTCTCTCCTCTTTTCTTTTATACAAAATTGCTTCCACTTGTACTCTGAACCTTTCCCACCAATAAATTTGGCCGTTGGATGCTTTGAGTCGATATTGGTCGTTTGATCATTTTGGCGCCAAAATTGGTTTAACATTTGGAGAGGTTGAGTGAAGGGGTAGAGGAATCATTTAATGATTTTTGTAGTTTAGGTGAGGTGGAGGAGACATGGAAAGTGATATGAAGAGGAGGAGGGATGGGTGTGTTTGATTATTCAGAGTGGTTGAAGAAGAAAGACTTTGGCGCCAAGGCCAAGTTTGAGGGGTATTAATAAGAAAGGGGTCAAAAGTGGCAAAGGGGTCCAAATGGTTGGCAGGGTCACAATGGGTTTTGACAAGGCCAAATGATTAAAGGGTTAATAATCAAGGGACCAATTGTGTAAATTCTGAAAATAAAGGGACCATTGCTGCCATATCTGCAAAGTTGCTCCAAGGACTAAAAGTGACAAGTTTTAATAATGCAAGGACTAAACTTGACATTTTCCAATTTTCCAAGGACCATTTTTGCCAATTTTGAAACTTGGAGGACCAATCTTGTAATTTTCTCAAACTTTTGACATTTTTCACCAAAGGACTAAATTTGACAAGTTATGATTTAAAAAGGACCTTTGGTGATTTTTCTTTTGAAATTAAGGCTCAGGGACTATTTTTGACAATCTTTGAAACTTGGGGGACTGAAACTGCCAATTATGCAAACTTTGCTCATTTTTCATCTGTTTTTAAACATTTTGCATCTGAAACATATAAAATGCACTTTTGAGATATTTTAAGTATTTTGATGCATTTCTGAGCATTTTTAGACGTTTTGCAGTTCAGATTGACCCAAAAATGATGAGTATTTACACACTCATCAATCCCCACACTAAACTATTGCTAGTCCTAGCAATGATTTGAAAACTTAATGGATTTGAAACTCTTTACCAAAAGCCATTACTTCTGGAGTAGCCAAATGTTTTAGTTCAAGTAAGAATCATGGTACACCGATAACCATGTGATTTTGAGCAAACCACCGGCTTTCAACGGATTTGATTTTGTCTTTACCGAAGCCGTACCATACGGACTAGCCAACTCTTAGATAAATTATCAGTATTATCTTTGGTGAGTTGATTACCAATTATGGATTTTCCATTGCCTTTACCACAAGCCATAATCTTGCGGGCTAGCCAACTCTTCACTTTTTAGGATATGGCGAGTTGAGAACCATACAATTTTGGGCAAATTGCAAGCCATATAAACGGATTTGAGAAATCTTTACCAAGAGCCGTTTGCTCCTGGATTAGCCAATCCTTTTGTCTTACAGACATGGCGGACTGATAACCATATGAGTAAGTGCAAAACACTTACTCCAAAAAAAAATTTTGGCCAAAAACGCGGGAATTAGGCGGTATAATTACATGATAAAATTCGTGAGAATTCCCCCCCACACTTAGAAATGAATATTGCCCTCAATATTCAAAGTACCGGCTATTATGCCGAAACTGAGAACGTAAAAGGGAAATACTACGGCCATTATTTAGAAATAAGATTTTTTTTTTTTTTTTTTTTGGAACTTACTTATATACACAACATGTGGGGCAACCCCCCCACACTAGGGTGGTAGAAAGTAGAAAGAAGTCAGAAATATGGGTGAAAACCCATATGGTGTGTGCTACTGTTTTTGATTCCCGAGTCGCTAGCTTGACTCGACCCCGAATTAATTGGTTCATGGGGAAACAAAGTGGAAGGAACGATCTCCATCGGACTTTCATTCAAGATGTTTGGACAAACATTTGAAGCACGTGAAAGTTCCACACCGATGAGATATAGAGAGAACCGGCTCAAAAAATGATAATTGAAAATGCCGGGGTCAAAGATAGTGTCTTCATTCCCGAAGGAATGAAGATGAAGAGAAATGACAAGATATTTGAGGAAAGGAAGAAAGGTTCTGATAACAATCAAGATCCATTCTTCATCCTCAAATGTAGACGTATTGGGAGGAAGGGTGAAGGTATTATAATTAATAGGCAAACTCGTATGATAGAGTACACCTTCATCCGAGCTAATATCATCCTCAAGATCAAAATAGAAATGATCATGTTCCGGAGGAGATATGTCATGAGAGAGTTCACCGGAGAACTCTTTATGAAGAGAATCATTCACATGAAGTGAATTTGTGAATTCTTGTTCCATTGTAGGCTCATCACTATCCTCAATCTGAGTATCAAAGAGTGGATTCTCAGAAATTGAAGTGAATTCAGAGTCGAATTCAAATAGAGGATTAGTGAAAGCAGCTTTGAATGTTTCGGGAACAGAGTGATCAACATTCTCTATTGGACTGTTAGGGTAAGAAGTGAGTGGACGATCATTATCAATGAGACTTTCAGTCTCTCCCAGATCGACTTTCAGTCTCTCCCCGGCAGCGGCGCCAAAAATTTGATGCGTGCCAAACAGTCAAGCTAAATCACTCAAGCCTGCCACTTGTGAATGGCCGACCGTAACCAGCTTAAAACTGCCTAAGCATGAATGCAATGAAGATCTGGAGAGTATAGTGTTTCCCAGTCGTTATGTCCCACGGAGACTCAATGGTGTGTAAACACAAACTCAGATGATAGAATGATCACTAAGGATAGTGATCGGAAAAGATTTGGATTGGAAATTACACTCTTGAAAAAGTTAATAAATTAAAGCGACTAAAATGCAAATTAAGAAAATTAAAAAGATAAAATATATTAAATAAACGCTATCACTATATTTAAAGTGATGAACGTGTAAAACCTAAAACTTACGTTTAAATAAAATTACGTAAACAAAATAAAAAGTGGAATCTAAGAAATAAAAGGCCTACAAATATGAAAAATACATTTTTACAATCCTAATTATAAAAGAAAATTATTGGAAAAAGAAAATTATTTTTATAACTATTAATTTAATTATTACTAATTAAAAACTATTTTTAACTAATAAATAATAGCTTATAATACAAGAAAATATGAAATAAAGCTAGAAAAATAAAATTAAGACTTAGAAAAATCTAAAATATCATAAAACTAATTTTAAAACTGAAAAGATATTTTTTAGACATTTTATATATTTATTATTAATTTAAAACTATTTAAAACTAATTAAAATGCTAGAAAATACTATTTAAGCTAAGAAAATTATGGAAAAATATTTTTTTGGCTTTTTATATTTATCTTAACTTAAGAAAATTGAAAAATTATTTTTTTGAAACTTTTCTTAATTATTTGTATTTAAAGCTAATTAAAAATACTTAAAAACTAATTTAAATTAAGAAAAATAGCAAACAAGCTTGGAAAAATATGAAAATTTCAGGAAAAGCTTAAAATAATATTAGGAAGCTAGGAAAAATATAAAAACAGGGGCTTGTGTGGAGGGAATAGGAACTGAAGTGCAAGTGCTTATTGAAATAAGCACTTAAATAAGCAAATGGAGTCCAAAAGCCACCAAACCAAAACAGAAGCTTAAATAAGCTAAAATTTACCAAATGAAACTAAAATCAACAAGCTACAACCACTGATATGCAAGTTTGATCAGATTTGAAGATTTGAGCTTTTGAGCTAAAACAGTGAAAGGGGTGCCTACTTGCAGCCTATCAATAAGTATTCAAATAAGCTGGAAACTAGAAAGCAATTATTGGAACCTCAAGATAACCTGGCTAAGAACATGTAAACCAAAAATTAGACCTAGATAAGCCAAGATGAGCCCTGCACAAGCTTGAGAAAAAGCTTATGGATCACATTACGCAGGGCACTATTTCAGACGGTACCCAAAAGAAGCAAAATGAAATAAGCACTTAAAAAGCTGATGAACAGAGAACTAGCATTTTTATATTTTTGTTTAGCAACCAAACTTTAATAACCTAAAAGTTTTTAAGCTAAAACTTATTATTAAACCACATAAAATTATCTTTTTTATTCAAAAACGACCCAAATGAAAATTTGACTTTTTGAGAAAAACTAAAAAGTTGACTTATTTGAAGTTTGATCTTGATTTGTGGACTGGAAATGATATATTAAAGTGAAATGAGACTACTGCAAGATGTATTTATGAAATTTGAACACAAAATAAGCTTTTGATAATCAAAAACCCCAACAGTTAGCTGCTAAAAGGCAGTCTAAAGAGAGTTTTGACTTTGAGCTTATACAGGCACAAGTTGATGACAGAAATGAGCTCAAAAGTGATAAGTAGACATGAACCAACAGGTTTCCAATCCAAAACAGACCTCAAACATAAACCAAGCAACAAATCCAAACACCCTTTCAATAATATGATTTGCAAATTTAAAAAGGCTAACTAATGATTTATCATCTATCAATGATCAAACTGAGTTTAAATGATCATAATACAACTACATTAACAGGTTTACATTAATGGTGATCACAAATACACAGACAAGCATAATGTGCAAAATGGATAGAAATTGAAAATATGAAATACAAACTCACATGTGTACAAATGTTGTTGCAGGCTAAACCAAACACAGAACCACCCTAACCTAATCTATTTAAACCCCATCCAAGGCTCTGCAACACCTAAATCCAATTCCATTGCAAATTGAGCTCATGGTTGACTTTTGTTGACCCTGAGTGAAAAGGCCTTAAAGCATTTCCAAAGCTTGTAAAAAGCTTAAATAAGCTTGATTAAACTTGTTTAAGTGAGAAATGAGGCTATTAGAAGCTTAAATATAGGAGCATGAATTTGAAAATTCCAACAGTAAACACTAGAATAAGAACTTTAACCAAATTTTGAATTTGATTCTTAAAAACTGATTACAATGATGAAATAGCTTGAGTTTTGATCATAGAAACAAAGGATTACATATTTTAAGCTACACTACTACATTGATAAAAAAAAAAACGACATTGAAGAAATTTAAAACTACTATCTACTACTCTTACTAGCCTCTCTCCTCTTTTCTTTTATACAAAATTGCTTCCACTTGTACTCTGAACCTTTCCCACCAATAAATTTGGCCGTTGGATGCTTTGAGTCGATATTGGTCGTTTGATCATTTTGGCGCAAAATTGGTTTTAACATTTGGAGAGGTTGAGTGAAGGGGTAGAGGAATCATTTAATGATTTTTGTAGTTTAGGTGAGGTGGAGGAGACATGGAAAGTGATATGAAGAGGAGGGGGGATGGGTGTGTTTGATTATTGCAGACAGTGGTTGAGGAAGAAAGACTTTGGCGCCAAGGCCAAGTTTGACTGGGTATTAATAAGAAAGGGGGGGTCAAAAGTGGCAGGGGTCCAAATGGTTGGCAGGGTCACAATGGGTTTTGACAAGGCCAAATGATTAAAGGGTTAATAATCAAGGGACCAATTGTGTAAATTCTGAAAATAAAGGGACCATTGCTGCCATATCTGCAAAGTTGCTCCAAGGACTAAAAGTGACAAGTTTTAATAATGCAAGGACTAAACTTGACATTTTCCAATTTTCAAGGACCATTTTGCCAATTTTGAAACTTGGAGGACCAATCTTGTAATTTTCTCAAACTTTTGAGATTTTTCACCAAAGGACTAAATTTGACAAGTTATGATTTAAAAAGGACCTTTGGTGATTTTTCTTTTGAAATTAAGGCTCAGGGACTATTTTTGACAATCTTTGAAACTTGGGGAATGAAGCGCCAATTATGCAAACTTTGCTCATTTTTCATCTGTTTTTAAACATTTTGCATCTGAAACATATAAAATGCACTTTTGAGATATTCTCAGTATTTTGATGCATTTACGAGCATTTTAGGCGTTTTGCGATTCAGATTGACTAAAATGATGAGTATTTACACACTCATCAATCCCCCACACTAAACTATTGCTTGTCCCTAGCAATGATTTGAGAAAACTTAATGGATTTGAAACTCTTTACCAAAAGCCATTACTTCTGGAGTAGCCAAATGTTTTAGTTCAAGTAAGAATCATGGTACACCGATAACCATGTGATTTTGAGCAAACCACCGACTTTCAAGCGGATTTGATTTTGTCTTTACGAGCGTACCCTTCGGACTAGCCAACTCTTAGATAAATTATCAATATTATCTTTGGTGAGCTGATTACCAATTATGGATTTTCCACTGCCTTTACCACAAGCCATAATCTTGCGGGCTAGCCAACTCTTCACTTTTTAGGATATGGCGAGTTGAGAACCATACAATTTTGGGCAAATTGCAAGCCATATAAGCGGATTTGAGAAATCTTTACCAAGAGCCGTTTGCTCTAGGATTAGCCAATCCTTTTGTCTTACAGACATGGCGGTTGATAACCATATGAGTAAGTGCAAACACTTACTCCAAAAAATTTTGGCCAAAAACGGGGAATTAGGGTATAATTACATGATAAAATTCGTGAGAATTCCCCCCTACACTTAGAAATGAATATTTCCCTCAATATTCAAAGTACTATTATGCGCTGAGAACGTAAAAAGGGAAATACTACGGCCATTATTTAGAAAGAAGATTTTTTTTTTTTTTTTTTTTTTTGGAACTTATATACACAACATGTGGGGCAACCCCCCACACTAGGGTGGTAGAAAGTAGAAAGAAGTCGGAAATATGGGTGAAAACCCATATGGTGTGCTACTGTTTTTGATTCCCAGTCGCTAGCTTGACTCGACCCAGAATAATTGGTTCATGGGGAAGCAAAGTGGAAGGAACGATCTCCATCGGACTTTCATTCAAGATGTTTGGACAAACATTTGAAGCACGTGAAAGTTCCACACCGATGAGATATAGAGAGAACCGGCTCAAAAAATGATAATTGAAAATGCCGGGGTCAAAGATAGTGTCTTCATTCCCGAAGGAATGAAGATGAAGAGAAATGACAAGATATTTGAGGAAAGGAAGAAGGTTAGATAACAATCAAGATCCATTCTTCATCCTCAAATGTAGAGCGTATTTGGGAGGAAGGGTGAAGGTATTATCATTAATAGGCAAACTCGTATGATAGAGTACACCTTCATCCGAGCTAATATCATCCTCAAGATCAAAATAGAAATGATCATGTTCAGGAGGAGATATGTCATGAGAGAGTTCACCGGAGAACTCTTTATGAAGAGAATCATTCACATGAAGTGAATTTGTGAATTCTTGTTCCATTGTAGGCTCATCACTATCCTCAATCTGAGTATCAAAGAGTGGATTCTCGGAAATTGAAGTGAATTGAGAGTCGAATTCAAATAGAGGATTAGTGGCGCTTTGAATGTTTCGGGAACAGAGTGATCAACATTCTCTATTGGACTGTTAGGGTAAGAAGTGAGTGGACGATCATTATCAATGAGACTTTCAGTCTCTCCCAGATCGACTTTCAGTCTCTCCCCGGCAGCGGCGCCAAAAATTTGATGCGTGCCAAACAGTCAAGCTAAATCACTCAAGTCTGCCACTTGTGAATGGCCGACCGTAACCACTTAAAGCGCCTAAGCACGAATGCAATGAAGATCAGGGGTATAGTGTTTCCAGTGCGTTATGTCCCACGGAAACTCAATGGTGTGTAAAACACAAACTCAGATGATAGAATGATCACTAAGGATAGTGATCGGAAAAGATTTGGATTGGAAATTACACTACTGAAAAAGTTAATAAATTAAAGCGACTAAAATGCAAATTAAGAAAATTAAAAAGATAAAATATATTAAATAAACTCTATCACTATATTTAAAGTGATGAGCGTTAAAACTTAAAATTACGTTTAAAAAATAAAATTACGTAAACGTACAAAATAAAAAGTGATATCTAAGAAATAAAAGGCCTACAAATATGAAAAATACATTTTTACAATCCTAATTATAAAATAAAATTATTGGAAAAAGAAAATTATTTTATAACTATTAATTTAATTATTACTAATTAAAAACTATTTTTAACTAATAAATAATAGCTTATAATACAAGAAAATATGAAATAAAGCTAGAAAAATAAAATTAAGACTTAGAAAAATCTAAAATATCATAAAACTAATTTTAAAACTGAAAATATATTTTTTAGACTTTTTATATATTTATTATTAATTTAAAACTATTTAAAACTAATTAAAATGCTAGAAAATACTATTTAAGCTAAGAAAATTATGGAAAAATAATTTTTAGGCTTTTTATATTTATCTTAACTTAATAAAATTGAAAAATTATTTTTTTGAAACTTTTCTTAATTATTTGTATTTAAAGCTAATTAAAAATACTTAAAAACTAATTTAAATTAAGAAAAATAGCAAACAAGCTTGGAAAAATATGAAAATTTCAGGAAAAGCTTAAAATAATATTAGGAAGCTAGGAAAAATATAAAAACAGGGGCTTGTGTGGAGGGAATAGGAACTGAAGTGCAAGTGCTTATTGAAATAAGCACTTAAATAAGCAAATGGAGTCCAAAAGCCACCAAACCAAAACAGAAGCTTAAATAAGCTAAAATTTACCAAATGCAACTAAAATCAACAAGCTACAACCACTGATATGCAAGTTTGATCAGATTTGAAGATTTGAGCTTTTGAGCTAAAACAGTGAAAGGGGTGCCTACTTGCAACTATCAATAAGTACTCAAATAAGCTGGAAACTAGAAAGCAATTATTGGAACCTCAAGATAACCTGGCTAAGAACATGTAAACCAAAAATTAGACCTAGATAAGCCAAGATGAGCCCTGCACAAGCTTGTGAAAAAGCTTATGGATCCTGTGCACAGGGCACTTATTTCAGACAGTACCCAAAAGCAGTGAAATAAGCACTTAAAAGTGATGAACAGAGAACTAGCATTTTTATATTTTTGTTTAGCAACCAAACTTTAATAACCTAAAAGTTTTTAAGCTAAAACTTATTATTAAACCAGATAAAATTATCTTTTTATTCAAAAGCGACCCAAATGAAAATTTGACTTTTTGAGAAAAACTAAAAAGTTGACTTATTTGAAGTTTGATCTTGATTTGTGGACTGGAAATGATATATTAAAGTGAAATGAGACTACTGCAAGATGTATTTATGAAATTTGAACACAAAATAAGCTTTTGATAATCAAAAACCCCAACAGTTAGCTGCTAAGACAGTCTAAAGAGAGTTTTGACTTTGAGCTTATACAGGGCACAAGTTGATGGCAATGAGCTCAAAAGTGATAAGTAGACATGAACCAACAGGTTTCCAATCCAAAACAGACCTCAAACATAAACCAAGCAACAAATCCAAACACCCTTTCAATAATATGATTTGCAAATTTAAAAAGGCTAACTAATGATTTATCATCTATCAATGATCAAACTGAGTTTAAATGATCATAATACAACTACATTAACAGGTTTACATTAATGGTGATCACAAATACACAGACAAGCATAATGTGCAAAATGGATAGAAATTGAAAATATGAAATACAAACTCACATGTGTACAAATGTTGTTGCAGGCTAAACCAAACACAGAACCACCCTAACCTAATCTATTTAAACCCCATCCAAGGCTCTGCAACACCTAAATCCAATTCCATTGCAAATTGAGCTCATGGTTGACTTTTGTTGACCCTGAGTGAAAAGGCCTTAAACTGTTTCCAAAGCTTGTAAAAAGCTTAAATAAGCTTGATTAAACTTGTTTAAGTGAGAAATGAGGCTATTAGAAGCTTAAATATAGGAGCATGAATTTGAAAATTCCAACAGTAAACACTAGAATAAGAACTTTAACCAAATTTTGAATTTGATTCTTAAAAACTGATTACAATGATGAAATAGCTTGAGTTTTGATCATAGAAACAAAGGATTACATATTTTAAGCTACACTACTACATTGATAAAAAAAACGACATTGAAGAAATTTAAAACTACTATCTACTACTCTTACTAGCCTCTCTCCTCTTTTCTTTTATACAAAATTGCTTCCACTTGTACTCTGAACCTTTCCCACCAATAAATTTGGCCGTTGGATGCTTTGAGTCGATATTGGCCGTTTGATCATTTTGGCGCCAAAATTGGTTTAATAGCTGGAGAGGTTGAGTGAAGGGGTAGAGGAATCATTTAATGATTTTTGTAGTTTAGGTGAGGTGGAGGAGACATGAAGAGGAGGGGGGATGGGTGTGTTTGATTATTGCAGACAGTGGTTGAGGAAGAAAGACTTTGGCGCCAAGGCCAAGTTTGACTGGGTATTAATAAGAAAGGGGGGGTCAAAAGTGGCAGGGGTCCAAATGGTTGGCAGGGTCACAATGGGTTTTGACAAGGCCAAATGATTAAAGGGTTAATAATCAAGGGACCAATTGTGTAAATTCTGAAAATAAAGGGACCATTCTTGCCATATCTGCAAAGTAGCTCCAAGGACTAAAAGTGACAAGTTTTAATAATGCAAGGACTAAACTTGACATTTTCCAATTTTCAAGGACCATTTTGCCAATTTTGAAACTTGGAGGACCATTTTTGTAATTTTCTCAAACTTTTGATATTTTTCACCAAGGACTAAATTTGACAAGTTATGATTTAAAAAGGACCTTTGGTGATTTTTCTTTTGAAATTAAGGCTCAGGGACTATTTTTGACAATCTTTGAAACTTGGGGAATTTGAAACGCCAATTATGCAAACTTTGCTCATTTTTCATCTGTTTTTAAACATTTTGCATCTGAAACATATAAAATGCACTTTTGAGATATTTTAAGTATTTTGATGCATTTCTGAGCATTTTTAGACGTTTTGCAGTTCAGATTTGACTAAAAATGATGAGTATTTACACACTCATCAGTACCAATGAACCGCGAGTCAACAATTTAAAACACGCCAGTCATATTTTTCACATTTGAAAAATATTATTTCCAATTAGCTTTACTAATATTAATCGTAACATTTTATAACTACCCAAATGCATATAACTTTTAAATTCTAGTGGCCTTGAGGCATGTAATACACACACGATTTAGATAAAGGTAAACATCATTTTACAAACACAAATATCACTAAATGCAATTTCGCCTCTTTATCTTATTTCTTACCATCTTCTTTTGAAAGAAATTATAAAATTTTCATATAAGGATATATATAAGCAAGGTTAAATAACTACAAATGCATCTAAACAGTAGACATATTTTTAGTGGGCTATGTGACCTACAAATACTTAAAGAATTATGTTGAAATGTCTTTCTCAAATATTCAATACTCAGTACAAGTCATATGATGATTTTAAACGTAATACTAAGTCACTTTGCACAAACTATACCAAACGCTAACACCTCGTGGTGTTTTCGTGGTCAACCAAACACAACACCCTCTGGGTGATTTTCTGTGAGCCGAGAAAAATGACACACGCCACAAAATCAACACCACCCGTGTGGTCTCATTAAAATTCGAACAAGCAAAGGAAAAAAAAGACAAGATGTAGCCGAAACCCATAAAATCGAGTACAAAATCTAGCATATCAAGGCCACACTTAACTGATTCATAACGAATAAAAATGCAAATCTAAAACGAGACCAGATTCAAGAAAATCCCAAGCCGGCTCGCAACTCATAACCCTTTCGGGTCGTCGACCCGACCCGACAATAAAACCCCTCAAACAACCCCTCTTGTCTCTTTACCACACGAGTATTAATTCAATCACATTTTAAAACCATGTTTTATCCACGAAACCGTTAACAAATGTTTTATAACCGGTTTCAAAACGAAGGAAATAAAAGGAGTAGGTCGAATTTTGTCATACCACGATTAAGGAACAAATAGATAGAAGAAAGGCGAGATGGTGGTGGTGTTAACTCGAACCAAACAAAACCCAAACGGAACCTTGAATGCGACCCTCGCTATAAACCCGTAGCAGCAACTCTTGGTCTCCTCTGGAAAAATGGTGACAAAATAGTGGTGGTGGTTGCCATACGAACGGACAACAATCCTCAAAGAGAATAAACATCACACTCTGAATCTTGAATTCAAGATTTAAGGAGCGTGAGTGGGCTTCGGGGCGCGTGCACCACATAGACAGAATCACGAGGGTCCGATTTATCATCATGGAGGGGCGGTGAGATATGGTGTGGTGGCCGAAAGTTGGCCGGAAAACGGGCAGCGGCGCCGGAGTGATGATTCAGGTGAGGTGGTATCAAAATGAGGAGGAAACCCTAATGGGATCTTTTATAAGGATGGAGGGACCGAAAGTGTAATTTAAAAACTTGAGGGGCGATGGTGAAAGTTTAACTGCAGGGACCAAACTCGTAATTTAGGAAGTCTTTCACAAGTATAAGCTTCGGGACACATTTGGAGGAGTAAACGGACTCGAAAAATCACGAAACTTGCGCCATCGCTCACGAAATCATTTTTCCAATAAAAATGAGTATTTACACGACTATTTTCTCATATACAAAAATCAAAATAAATCAAAACGTCGGGTGTGCCGGTACGCGTTAAGGGCAAATTTCACATTTCATGAGACAACTTTCTCGTTTTCTTGTCAAACGGGCTTAGAAAAGTCCAGGAGTGAAATTTAGTTATAAAATTACTATTAGTTTAGTTTTAAAATTTGATTGAAATTTTACGGGTTGTTATAGTACCTACCCCTTATGAGAACCTCGTCCTCGAGGTTAAGTTTGTGTTAGTCGCTTATGTGACAATAGGAAATTTTTGAAATTTTCTAGTTTTGTTCGCAAATGTGACGTGGATAAATTTATTCGAATAAAAGAATATTTCAATAGGCATAATTTCTTTGAGATGAAAATTTGGGTAAGAGATTTTCATCCTCGAAAGGATCTTATAAAACCGGTTCTTACACGTGATGCAAATAAAACAATTGCGCAAATGTTGATGTTTGATATTTCTTAGCATAAGAAGTTTTGATAAGGTTTGACTAGAAAATTTTGACTCGTTAGAATAAATCTTTCTAGAATAATATCACCACGCGTTTCATTGTTGGTACAATTGTTATTTAAAGAAAAGTTCCCGAAGGTGGAAACGTTATAGAAGAAGATGTTGTTGGGTATGTATGTTTCCAAAAGTTTTAAACGTTTATGGGCAGAGTTTAGTTGTTAGGGTTATGCTTTTCAAAAATATAAAGTCTTTAAAATTTTAAAGATAACTTGATGCATGTAAAGAAACTTGTTGGATTTCAGTTTTTGTGATGAAAACTTGTTACATAAAGTTTTAGGAGTCAATATGGAATTGGTTTTTATGTGAATTCAAAAGTTGTTTCTCAAATTCAATTAATTTCCTTAACAATTCTCATTCAAATATTTATTGTTTTCAAAACAAAGTGCGCTTTTTATTTTTTTAATTAATTTTTTTTTTTTTTTTTTTTTTGTTCCTTAACAATTCTCATTCAAATATTTATTGTTTTCAAAACAAAGTGCGCTTTTTATTTATTTATTTATTATTTATAGAGAAGTAGTGAAATCGCAGTTAACCTTGTGATATTTCGGTAAGACGGCAATTCAGGTTGTAAAACAATTCGTGAAATGATTTGTAAAATAGCTTATAAGAAAACAATTTATTGTTTGTCTAATAGTAAAAGATTTCGTAGTTCAATTAATAGCGTGGTAGTAAAATATTTAGTACGGCAAAGGCAAAATAGTGTGTGAGGTTATGGTACCAACTTTTATCGTTTTAAATTAGACAGTGGCTAAAGCAGCTCACCAAAAGGGTAAAATAGCTTATAAGACTGCAATATAACTTGCAGGAAAATTTTGTATTATAGTTTACAAATTGATATCGCAACAGTTCGTTGTTTCATAAAATAGTGGTAAGGTGATTAATCGGTTTATTACTCTATAAGAAAATAGTTTGCAAAGCATTAGTAATGTCATTGTTTATAAAGTATTAGTAAAGTCGTAAAATTTTGGTTAGGTGGCCAGTAGTAAGGCTTTTTGTAAAATGACCCTGAAATGGTCGGTAATTTAGTTGAAAGTAATTTGCGTTAGGTAACGACAGAGTTTACTATTTCATAAGAGGGTAGTAGGACCGATGGTTGGTGTTTCAAAGGGATGAGTGAAAAATTAGGGATTTGTTCGCAGAAAAAGTGGCTTAAGTTACAAGTTGACTCTTGGTATGTTTTTAGATCTTTTAGTCGTTCGTTTATTATTTATGTTTAGCGAGGGGTTCCCTTTGTAGATGTTGAGGTGTGTTGTTCCTAAAACGGCTAGAGATGTAATCCGGTTCATCGATTGAGTACGAATTTTGGGGTACAGGTGACACTGTTATAGCAGTGGATAACGAGACAGCTCCGATCTCAACGTTTGAGAAAATACTAATAGGAAGGGATGATGGAGACATGGGTTGCAACGACCCGGTAATAGAGGTTTAATGATTCCGTAACGAAGACGATAAGTCGATGGGACGGAAAACGAACATGGTATTGTAGCAACCCAAAAAGATATAACCTAGACCTATAGTAATGTCGTGCGGTAATTAAAATCTTAGTTAGTCGCGAATAATTTACTAAGCAAATCTAAAATATAATCATTAACTCGCATCATGCGACATTTCGTCGGTTATGTATTAGCTGCTCAGCAAATCTCATACATAACGTAGGCACCGAGGGCGCGAAGTGGTGGCGTAAAGTGGTTCATTTTAACATGGATCATTGTGGTGATCTTGCGCGAAGTGGTAGTGTGCATCATCTGCCAGGTAAATCTCCATGCACGTTGCTAGAAGATGTAGGCGCGGAGGTGTAAGGTAGTGGTGTAAAATGGTCAGTTTAGAGAGTGTAGTAATGAGAAAGGCGTTCCACTTAGGAGAAAAAGTGTCGTAGTGAGAAATGTTGCGACATCAGTGTGTGATGTGTAGGAGTAAACCTTTTATAACTTTGATAATGAGCACACATGAAAATTTTACCATTTTTTAAAAGTCAATCAGGAGGTCAACTGGACATACCACTATTATAACTACTTTCAGTATTGCAACATTCATCTCTGAGTCGGACATAGGTGATCAGGCTATGTCCCACTGTCCCTGGTTGAATATAGATGATCAGGCTATATTCACAGGGTTCAATGAATCTTGCAATGCTCGACTTAGTTATACTAGTAACATGTCCTAATGCTTTTAAAGTTTGGTATGAAAGATTAAACAATTATTTCACTTATGTGGGGGAGAAGTAGCGTGAGTGAATACGTAAACATACATATAGGTAAAGCAATCATAGCTAATAGTGAGACTAAGTTGTCAGTAATAAAACACATATCTTATCAAAGATGACTTCAACGAGTCATAAGTGAGGCAATCAGCTTGGCAGGCAGGCATGTGACGGTCATAGGATTAAATTTTTGTAAAAGTGGTTATAGTCTAGGTTTGAAAAATACCTAGTTCTCTATAACCTTGGCTCTGATGCCAACTGTAACACCCCAAAAAAAATGGTTTGCAGCGGAAGAAAAAGTTTTTGGGATGCTACTCAATTGGATCATGACACAAAGTGAAAAATAAAGCTTTTTCGTAAAATATTTCATTTATAGTAGTAAATCAAAGTTTACAAAGTTTGAATTGTTGCGGAAAATGGCCCATTAACAAAGTTTGGTCCCATACGTAAATGAGTCATCTATGACCATGTCATGCCAATGCCCAAGCGCCTCCAGAGTTAGCTATCGCCTTTTCACCCTGAAAATACATGCTAAAAAAAGTCAACACAATGGTTGAGTGAATTCATAGGTTTAGTAATAAAGCAGTTGATCACAAGATCTTCAAGTTTAAAAGAAGCCATGGGCTACGTTGTTATACACCCATAAAAGATAGTTGATATTATTGCACTAAGCTCATGAAACCAATACTAACTGCATACACCTAATTATTGGTGTAAGTAAATAAAATTGCCCCCAAGATGTAATAGCCAATTACATAGAGATACCAAATATAGTGCGCCCCGGTTATTTCCGATAACGCTTAGTAGTGGTCGTCAATTCCCATAGTACTATCCACGATATTTGCGTTCACTCGCAAGTGATTAATGGTTCATGATGAAGGGGACTTTTGGCTGGAAACTTAGGCAGAGTCATAATATCAAGAGTACAACAAACAGTTTTCAAGCAATTGTGATCATAAAAGCAGTAGTAGCATGTATTCTCCCCCAAGGAGTTTATAAAATAGTTAAAAGAGTAAAAGTGGGGCTATGAACTCACCTTAGTCCGAAGTAATGCAAGAATCGATACTATCACAACTAGCATCGAGAAGTGAAACAAGGTAGAATCAGGTATGGCATCGTACAATGACCCAAGAGTCCAAGAGCAGTCACATAAACAAGTCTTGACTTAACCTAGTAGTGTATGGCTTATCTCAGGATACGTATCGTAAAGCAATTTAGTTTTCAAAAGATAAGTGTTTTAGTTTTCGTGGATTACTCGTATTAATGTTTGTTTAAAAGTATAATATATCGTATCACAAAAGTTTATCATTAATGTTTCGTGTGGTGGTAAGAAAACAAGGCTCGACAAGTAACTCACGCCAAATTTAACTCACACTAAAGCGTAATGTATATGCCCATACATTATAAGAATAGTCAAGTAGTTTTGACCAAGACTCAAGAACACACGCCAAAGCATAAAACATATATAAAGGAACTAAACAAGTAAGAATCATCTAGCAATAAAACAAGCAAATGTTTGAGCCTTAGGCATTTAGCTGGTAATCCTAGATAGTTTAGAAAAGTCAATTAGACTTTATAAGAAACTCTAATTATAATAACGTTTCACAATTTTTATAAAATTGTCGGATTTTATATAAATAAAAAGATTTTCAAATAGAAGTATAAGTTTAATAAGTTTTTATAAATTCCGATATGATGCGTCCGTTCATACAATATTTCCGTGTTAATAGACTTTAATGAAAACTTGATTTTTAAAACAATATATCCCATCAGATTTATAATTAAACATGTGTTCTAGTTAATTAATCCAACCCGTTTCAATAATAACTTAACTAAATAGTTTTAGTAGTTAATCAAATTTTTAGATTATGTATTAGTTATTGGTTTTGCCACTTATCATTAGTTTCCTCTCATATATTGGTCCATACGAGTAGAGTCTAATTTATCACCTCCGTCTCGAGTCCAAATAGTCCGATATAAGTCCAATATACGTAAAGTTCAATAGCAAGTGTCAACCATGAGTTACGAAGCGTACCAATGAACAGCGAGTCAACAATTTAAAACACGCCAGTCATATTTTTCACATTTGAAAAATATTATTTCCAATTAGCTTTACTAATATTAATCGTAACATTTTATAACTACCCAAATGCATATAACTTTTAAATTCTAGTGGCCTTGAGGCATGTAATACACACACGATTTAGATAAAGGTAAACATCATTTTACAAACACAAATATCACTAAATGCAATTTCGCCTCTTTATCTTATTTCTTACCATCTTCTTTTGAAAGAAATTATAAAATTTTCATATAAGGATATATATAAGCAAGGTTAAATAACTACAAATGCATCTAAACAGTAGACATATTTTTAGTGGGCTATGTGACCTACAAATACTTAAAGAATTATGTTGAAATGTCTTTCTCAAATATTCAATACTCAGTACAAGTCATATGATGATTTTAAACGTAATACTAAGTCACTTTGCACAAACTATACCAAACGCTAACACCTCGTGGTGTTTTCGTGGTCAACCAAACACAACACCCTCTGGGTGATTTTCTGTGAGCCGAGAAAGCGACACACGCCACAAAATCAACACCACCCGTGTGGTCTCATTAAAATTCGAACAAGCAAAGGAAAAAAAAGACAAGATGTAGCCGAAACCCATAAAATCGAGTACAAAATCTAGCATATCAAGGCCACACTTAACTGATTCATAACGAATAAAAATGCAAATCTAAAACGAGACCAGATTCAAGAAAATCCCAAGCCGGCTCGCAACTCATAACCCTTTCGGGTCGTCGACCCGACCCGACAATAAAACCCCTCAAACAACTCCTTTTGTCTCTTTACCACACGAGTATTAATTCAATCACATTTTACAACCATGTTTTATCCACGAAACCGTTAACAAATGTTTTATAACCGGTTTCAAAACGAAGGAAATAAAAGGAGTAGGTCGAATTTTGTCATACCACGATTAAGGAACAAATAGATAGAAGAAAGGCGAGATGGTGGTGGTGTTAACTCGAACCAAACAAAACCCAAACGGAACCTTGAATGCGACCCTCGCTATAAACCTGTAGCAGCAACTCTTGGTCTCCTCTGGAAAAATGGTGACAAAATAGTGGTGGTGGTTGCCATACGAACGGACAACAATCCTCAAAGAGAATAAACATCACACTCCGAATCTTGAATTCAAGATTTAAGGAGCGTGAGTGGGCTTCGGGGCGCGTGCACCACATGAAGAAGAATCACGAGGGTCCGATTTATCATCATGGAGGCGGTGAGATATGGTGTGGTGGCGAAAGTTGGTAGGAGCGGCGGCTTGGCCGGAGTGATGATTGGTGAGGTGGTATCAAAATGAGGAGAAACCTAATGGGATCTTTTATAAGGATGGAGGACCGAAAGTGTAATTTAAAAACTTGAGGCGATGGTGAAAGTTTAACTGCGAGGACCAAACTCGTAATTTAGGAAGTCTTTCACAAGTATAAGCTTCGGGACACATTTGGAGGAGTAAACGGACTTGAAAAATCACGAAACTTGCGCCATCGCTCACGAAATCATTTTTCCAATAAAAATGAGTATTTATTCGACTGTTTCTCATATACAAAAATCAAAATAAATCAAAACGTCGGGTGTGCCGGTACGCGTTAAGGGCAAATTTCACATTTCATGAGACAACTTTCGTTTTTCTTGTCAAACGGGCTTAGAAAAGTCCAGGAGTGAAATTTAGTTATAAAATTACTATTAGTTTAGTTTTAAAATTTGATTGAAATTTTACGGGTTGTTATATCCCCCACACTAGGGTGGTAGAAAATAGAAAGAAGTCAGAAATATGGGTGAAAACCCATATGGTATGCTACTGTTTTTGATTACTGAGTCGCTAGCTTGACTCGACCCGCATTAATGGTTCATGGGGAAGTAAGTGGAAGAGACAATCTCCATCGGACTTTCATTCAAGCTGTTTGGATAAACATTTGAAAGCGTGAAAGTTCCACACCGATGAGATATACTGAGAGCAGACCCGGCTCACAAATGGTGAAAATAGCAGAGGTCAAAGATAGTCTGTCATTCGAAGGTGAAGATGAAGAATGACAAGATATTTGAGGAAAGGAAGAAAGGTTCGATAACAATCAAAGATCCATTCTTCATCCTCAAATGTAGGCGTATTGGGAGGAAGGGTGAAGAATATTATCATTAATAAAACTTCATGATAGAGTACACCTATAGAGCTAATATCATCCTCAAGATCAAAATAGAAATGATCATATTCCGGAGGAGATATGTCATGAGAGAGTTCACCGGAGAACTCTTCATGAAGAGAATCATTCACATGAAGTGAATTTGTGAACTCTTGTTCCATAGTGGACTCATCACTATCCTCGATTGAGTATCAAAGAGTGGATTCTAGAAATTGAAGTGAATTGAGTGAATTCAAATAGAGGATTGGTGAAAGTAGCTTTGAATGTTTCGGTAACAAAGTGATCAACATTCTCGATTGGACTGTTAGGATAAGAAGTGAGTGAATGATCATTATCGGTGAGATTTTCGGTCTCTCCCGGATCGGCCGAAATCAAAGAGTGGATTGATGTGAGTGAGTTCAGGAGAACTCCTCAAAAGAAGGATCGACATCGATTGGGAAGTGATGCCTCAGCGTTACTCGATGTTTTCATAGAAGTATAATCGTCGCCAACATGGGAGAAAGTTTCCAAATGATCATTTGAACACTCAAGAGGGAAAGAATCACACATGGTGAGAAGTTCCTGTGACTCTCTCGGGATTTGGACAAGGTCCTCAACACTAGACTTTATAAATTGTCATTCCTTTTAGGAGCAGTGTCAAGATGCTCATCCCCATGTTGAGAGTGAGTGGGAGCTTGGTGTGATAACAGCAGGGGGGAGTTTAGAAGGACTAGCATACATATGTTTAATACTTTCCATTTGTTCTTCCGCTAGTAATTCCATCATAGTCTTTTCTCCCTGATTTTTCATGGAAGGAGTTTCAACTGATGAACTTGAAGAACCGTTATAAAATTGTAGAATATCAAGGATATCTTCATCATCATCGTCATCGAGGAATGAAAGCGGAATCGAGAGCTAGATCGCTGCTTTTTCTTTTGCAATTGATTTCCTAATAGATTTTTCAAAGGCAATTTGGGAATTTAATTTATGATCGCTCTTCGTAACAAAACTTCCATGGATTTTCATTTGGATTATCTTGGGAGTGTTTAGATTCCTTCAAATCTTTCACTAAATCAAAAAGATCAAGGAGAAGATTTTGAGGAAGTGGCTTCAGTAGTCTTGTAGAGGTTGGTCATGATCTGAAGAAGCGTAATCGCTACAAAATGGATTCCTTGTTTGACAATCGAGCCTAGTGAGGACCTCCACAATACTACATATGGTAAGCGTGTGTGCAGTGGTATGTGTTGTAGTCATAATTGTTAGGAACACCTTTCATAGACAGCGTGTTTCACGATTGACAATCGAAGCGGAATGTGAACCACCACGGTACTCATGATGCTGTGAGTCTCATGATCGCGGTAGGCATGGAATCGGTTGTGTTATGGTAGGAATAGGGATCTGGTTATAGACGGACCGTTTCTGATTCCACCATGCTACAAGCTGGGCATTGCCACCATTATAAGGACCACCACACCATTGACAACCAAGAGGGTGAGGATAAGACATAGGAAGAATCAAATGGTTCAGAGGGTAGAAATGAAGAATCAAAGGGTGAGAGGGTAGAGGAATATTTTTGGTATTTTTGAAAAACATGATGTAAAACAAAAATAAAATATTTTTGGCGTTTTTAACACTTTAGGAAAAGTGTTAATGAACTTTTTGGACTAATGATAACTTCACAAAAAAAAAACTTTTTTACAAAAGATGGTATATGTGCAAGAATGGATATCTGAAAAAGGCTTAACACACGCTAAAGCCTCCACGGCCAAAATTTTGATCCCGTCTTTGAGTAGTGGCTTTCTCACCTACAGCCCACTTGTGAATGGCCGGCCGTAGAAACTTAAAGCGCTTAAAACACAAATACAATGAAGTCCTGGAGAATATAATGAATTCCGGGTAGTTTTAGTGGAGACTCAATGGTGTGTAAACACTTGATCGAACGATAGAATGATCACTAAGGATAGTGATCGGAAAGGATTTGGATGGATAATTACACTCTTGAAAAAGTTTATAAATTACAGCGGCTTAAATGCAAATTAAAGAAAATTAAAAAGATAAAAAATATATTAAATAAACGCTATCACTATTTTTAAAATGATGAACGTTTAAAACTTAAAACGTACGTTTAAATAAAATTTACATAAGCATTACAAAATAAAAAGTGAGATCTAAGAAATAAAGGTCCTAAAAATATGAAAATGACATTTTTACAAACCTAATGATAAAATAAAATTTATAGAAAAATAAAATTATTTTTATAACTATTTAATTAACTATTATTAATTAAAAACTAATTTTAACTATAAATAATAACCTAAAATACAAGAAAATATGAAACAAAGCTAGAAAAATAAAATTATGACTTGAAAAAATCTAAAATATCAAAGAACAAAAACTATTTTTGTATTTTTAGATTATTTTAATTTTCTAGGAATTAAAACTATTAAAAACTAATTAAATTATTTAAAAATACAAATTTAACTAAGAAAAATCTAGAAAAATATTTTTTGGCTTTTTATATTTATCTTAACTTAAGAAAAATGAAAAATTATTTTTTTAAACTTTTCTTAATTTTTGTATTTAAAATTTAATTAAAAAGTGCTAAAAAGTAATTAAAATCTTGAGAAAATAGCAAAATGACTAGGAAAAATCTGAAAAATTCAAGATAAGCTTAAAATAATACAAGGAATCTATGAAAAATATAAAAACAGGGGGTTGTGTGTAGGAATATGGCTGATGTGGAATGTGCTAAAAAATAAGCACTTCAAATAAGCCAAGTACCACAACAAGCCACCAACTTTTCACAGAAGCTCTAATATGCTATATGTACCCAAATGCAACCAAAAACAACAAGTCTTAACCTCTGGATTGCAAGCTACCAAGATTTGATAGGATAGCTAGTGAGCTAAAAGCAGTTTAGGTAGGCAACTTTAAGCATAAGCCTGAAGCTACTCCATAAGCTAAAAATGAAAACCAATACTTGGGATCTAAACTGGAGCCTGGTAAGTACTAATGAACCAAAACTCAGACCTAGACAAGCTCAATGGGCTACTGTGCAATCAAGCAAAACCCACATGCGGAGCTGGGGTCAATCTTGGTGGGTTACCTGGGGCATCCCATGTTGACAAGCCTTTTTGGGGCTTCTAAAATTTGATAAAAATAGAAAAAAATGCTAATAAGAAATAGGACCAGCTGAAGTTATTGAATCCACAATTTGACATGATTTGGCCAGAAATAGTTCACTAAAAATCTTTCTAGCTTGGCCAGCCCAGGTACTATTTTTGACTTTTTAACAAAGCGAGGTTTGACTAAATTGAACTTTGATCATGATTTCTCGCTGAATAAGATGTTAATGGATGAATGAAACCTAATGCAAGCTATATCTAAGTATTTTGAACACAAATTAAGACTTGGATCTTGCAAAATCCCATGATGCATGATTAAGATGTATTAATGAATGTTTTTGACTTTGAAAAGTCCTAGAGTGCAAAGTGAGTCACGAAGGCTGACTTAATGATGCAAGTATGGACTAATGCACCTAACTATCCTAAGCTTTAAGCTAAATCTCAGATTAGGTAGCAGACCCAAACACTACTTAATGATACTAATAAGCAATTTCAACTACCTAATCTTACTTCTGGTAGTGCAATATTGAAAAGGGAATCTAACAATAATCCTAGAGCTAGATTAAACAAATTCAAACACTATCATGATCAAATATGGTGAACGAGAATGAGTACTTGGCGGTTTATAGAAAGGAAACCAAACTTACATGAGGTCCAACTGTAGATAAGCTTAAACAGAACCAATAACTACACTATTCTAATCTAAATATACCTAATTCCAGCTCTTCATCACCAAATATCATGACCAAATCCAACTAATGCTTATCAAGTGACTTTTGTTGATGAGTGCCAAATTGAGTGAATCGTATCTAAGCTCACTGAAAGCTATCAAACTTTCAGTGAGCTGGAGTTAGAAATAAACTCTTTGGAGCTTGGATTTAAGAAAATATAAACCGAATTTATAACAAGAAACATAAAAACATGAACTTAGATAAAACCTTGAAATTAATGCTTGAAATGAGTTACAAAAGACTAAGTGGCTTAGGTTCAATACAAGAAAGCTTAAAATTACAATTTAGAAAACTAATTAAGACAGTAAAATGAAAAACGACATACAAGTAAACTAAAACTAAAAGAAAACTACTCTGAACTATGTCTTTCTTCCTTCTATTTATTCCCAAAAGCTTCCCGTGTCTTGGATCAAATCCCACTTTTTCTTTTTAAGCCATTGGATCATTAGAGCCATTTTTAGCCATTGATGGTATTTTTGGCGGGAGAGTATTTTTAACGGTGGTGGGTGTTGAGTGTTAGGGGAAGGGATCATTTAATGATTCTTGTTTTGTGTTGAGGTGGAGGGGACAAGGGAAAGGTGAAAGGTGAGCTTGGGGGATGGGGAGGATGGTGTGTTTTGCGAGGTGAGGTTAGGAGGGAAGAGGGCAGTTTAGCGGGTTTGTGTTTGTTTGACCAGATATTGACCGGGGAGTATTAATGCCAGGGGGGTTCAAGGTCAAGGGTTAAGGGTTTTGATAGAGAGTCAGAAGTGGTTCAAGGTCAAAGGTCAAGATGGCTTAAAGGGTATTAATAGGACCTATGTTGTAAATCACGAAAGTCAAGGGACCAGTTACGCCATTTTGTCAAAGTTGTTCCAAGGGACCATAAGACAAGTTCAACATTATAAGGACCAAACTTATGACATTTTTCAAATTTCC
>OU343224.1:224194872-224370658 GCA_910596185.1 Chrysanthemum makinoi
GTTCAGCCTTCAGCTTTTAGCACGCCAGGCACTTGCTAACATAGTCGGCTATATTTTTCTTCATTCCAGGCCACCAATATATGTCTCTAAGATCTTAGTACATCTTGTCTGCTTCTGAGTGAACGGAGTACCTCGCTGTGTGTGCTTCATCCATGATTAAGGTTCTAACATTGTCGGTCAATGGCACTCAGATTCGATCTACAAAGTATAGTCCACCGTCCTCCTTTTTCAGTTCTTGCCTCAAGTCCACATTTCAATATTCATTTAGAAGTTTGCTCACCCCGAGCTTCTATCTTGTTCTTGAGGAATTTGGAAATTCACCATAGTATAAAGTGTCGGTACCTCAAGTATATGTATTCGTTAGAAAGCTTCGTAGTCATAGTTATTTTATGTTAGTAGTATTTAGTTAAGTAACGGCACAGTGGAGGGCGACGGTCTTTACCCATGTATGCGATCCATGACCGTCGTGTGGCGTTTTGTAAGTACTATAAAATACTCTCTACCTCCCAAGGTAGAGAGTTGGAGCTCATAATAAGATTTTTCTTTCTCTCACTAAAGTTCCCAAACCTCTAACTTTCTCTCTCTAAAACTCATCTTGTGTACGCCTACTTTGGCTATGGTTTGATGTGTATGTGAAATCCAATATGTTACAAATGATTTCAAGAGCCATGGTTAGATCATCTCTTACATATCTTTGGATTTCTAGTGGGTTTTAGGTGGTTTTTGAGTTTGAGAACGTTTAGTGGTTTTTGCATCATTTGGTTGATTTCTAGTGTTAAAGTTTGGATTTTGATTGTACTTTTGTGTTTAGGATCATCATAAGTGTTTAGGTTTTGATTTGGAAGGCTTGAATCATCGTGGTTGGGTTGTTTTTGGATTGAAAAGTGGTGTTTTTGAATTTTTTCATGCTAGCGACTTGAGTCACGGTGTTATTTTCTTGGTAGCGACTTGCTTTGTAATTTGTTCAGGCGAAGTTGCAGTGTATTGTGGAGTTGGATTAGCGACTTGGTGTTTAGCGACTCTAGCCTTTAGAGACAAGCGACAAAAAGTATCACTTAGTGGATTCTCCACTACGGTTGCTTGACTTGGTAAGGTAGCGACTAGCTTTCAATTTTGATAGCTTGTTCTTAAGTTTTAGCTTACTTGGTGTTGCGATTTGGACCAGCGAAGTTGCTATTTAGCGACTTGATCTCTTAGCGACTTAAGCGACTTCTTTGTCAAAATTTTGCTAGCGATTTGGAACTTGCGAGGATTGTTAACTTGTCTTAGCAACTTGGTTTTTAGCTTACTTGATTCAAGGAATCTTGGCAGCGACTTGGTTAACTGACTTGGGTGTTTGTAATACGGTTTTCTCTTGATTTAGTAAAATCCCGTGAAAGAATCTATTTCCGGTTTAATCATAGAGTTATAAAATCCCGTGTAATCTTTAAACATGTCTACCAACGTACCTACAATCATCTCCTTTCGAGGATGTTCAAGCAATTGGTTCGCATACCGTCCACCCATGCTTGATGAAACCGACTACGACTCTTGGGCTCAAAGAATCGATTGTATCGCTTGTCTTGGAAAGGAAAATGGGGTCAACATTCTCAAATCGATTGATGAAGGACCCATTATCGGGTTGAGACTACAAGAGACTTAATTGATACAGCTGCAGAGAAGATGGTACAATGATCTATGGAATAGACAGACCAAAGGCATATGATGAGCTCAATGATAAGGAGAAAAAGAGATTCGATCGCAGATATCGAGGCTTCTAACATCATAATTCAAGGTCTTCCAAAAGATATCTACAAGCTTATCAATCACAACACCGAAGCAAAGGCAGTGTGGGATAATGTCAAGATGCTTCTTCTCTCGTTCGAATTAACTATGGAAGACTGAGAATCACAACTTTATGATGAATTTGAGCACTTCAAAATGAAACCAGATGAGAGTGTCTATGAGTACTATGTAAGATTCCATAAGCTTGTGAATGACATGAGGAACATCAGAATGACCATGCCAAACATTGGTGAACTCTAAATCAGTTAACAACATGAATCCTGAATGGCACAAGTTTGTCACCTCTATGAAGCTAACCAAAGGATTGAAGAATACAAACTATGAGCAACTCTATGCCTTCCTTCTTCGGAATGAGAGACATGCTATGTTTGAAAAAAGGATTCTTGATCAGTTCAAAACCAACCGTGGAGAGAAAAGCTCATCAAATGATTCAACCGCCTTCTACTCAAACATTGGAATTACCACCAAAGCATCTCAAGTTATACCCATGGGTGATGGCAATCACAAACTCATTCCCGATCCAAGATTCAAACAATGATCGATGCAGCCGTGACCAGGGACACTTCATTAATCAACCGGCCTTATGGTTAAACAAAACTTGACTCTCAGTTCCACATACCAACAGTCTTCACACCAACAATAACCTGACGACAGAATTCATCCATCTTCACAATCATGCTCATTAGTCGAGATGGGAAGGTTATGGTGCAACCAATTCAAGAAAGCGGTATGCAACGAACAAGGAAGAGGTGGAGTTGGTAGAGGTTATGTGGCAAATCGGAATAGGGAAGGAATGGAAACCATGATCAAGCAAAACCAATCAAATGTTACAACTGTGGAGGTGAGGGACACATTGCAAGGAACTACACATCGCCAAAACGCCTCAATCAGAATACTTCAGGGATAAGATGTTGCTTGTTCAAGCTCGAGGATAATAGTGCGCTTTGGATGAAGAAGAGTTGTTGTTTCTTGGAGGAAATGCCAAGACGTATGATGCAGATGTGGATGAGCGACCAATTAGGAGATAGGCAACAATCATCGGAATGCCTTTCAAGTAGCGATTGTGATGCATACGACTCGATGTTGATGATGACCTACTTACAAACCATTTTCATGGCTAGCATTTCTCCAATGGTCTCTCCTAAAGTCTCTTCACACCACAAGTGGTCCATCCAAAGACAAAATCATTTCTGAGGTATTAAAACTATACGATGATCCTGATGTGCAAAAGATGCATGACAAAGTACAAACAACTGAAACTATTGAGTCAAATATTGAAAATATTGGTAATATCAATGTTGTCCCATATGATCAATATGTGAAACAAAGTGAAAGTGAAGTTGTACCAAGTGATGCATCTAATCAACAATGACTATGTTTTTGATGAATACACGCATGTGCCCATGATGATTCAGTTATCTCTGAACTTAATGCCTATAAAGAACGATTTGCCATTTATGAACAACGTGCTAAGTTTGAGTTAACTACTCGTGGCGAGGAGTTGGATAACCAAATGCGTACAACTATTAGAAAAAGTAATTTTAGAGAAGAAGTATTAAAACAAGAGTTAAACTCCTTACAAGAAAAGCTTTCAAAAACCGCTAAGCAAAAACAAGAACTTCAAGAAAATGTTAAAGTGCTTAAGCAAGAATTTCATGCTAAGGAATCAAAACTTTTGAATGATTTTTCTAATCTAAAAACTTTGAAGAACAAGCTTGAAAATAAGTTGTATGCGTACAAGGAAATACCATTGGTGCTCACATGGTCACTAAGCATAGAGTTCTTAGTTTATAAGCATAGTGTTCCCATTATAAATAAACCAACACCTGATGAACGTTGTTAAGATAGCAAAATGCAACTCAAAATGTAATCTATGATGGCAATGAGATTCTTAAACCTAGACGAAACCTAGTTGCTTGAGTGCACTAGGAAGATAAGAAAATTAGATGATGCATCTAGGGAAAAGATGAACAAAAGCTAGAAGATCCGAATGCAAAAGAAAAATAACATCACGATCAAACCACATGATTACAAGAAGGAAAACTGGATCTCCTTAAACAAATTTAAGCCTCAAACGTTGTTAACACCCGAACAAGTTTTTACGGAAAAGGACTTAGATAAGCAAAAGTAGAAAATCTTGTTGAAACAAACCCTCCCTTTAGGAAAATGCCTTGGCATTGACGTGTATCCTCCAAATAAACCAATGCATTTAGTTCCTAGAACTATTGCCACTAAGAGCAAGACCTTAATCACTCAATATGTTATTCTTCAACTATTTGTCGATTTTGAGAAAACTTGTAAGAAAAGGATCACACCTTTGGGATAAGCTGAAGGGAAAAGGGGTTTTGAGCAAACAAAAGAATGCTATCTAACTGAGGTCATGCCTTTCTTTTAACAACTAAAAGATCATTTTGAGAGTCTTAAAAAGGGGATAGATTCAGATATTAAAGGAATGGAAAAGGAATTTGATGCAATGATAGTTGAGGTTAGTGACTATGAGCGAGCATTAAAATATAATGAGATTGAGAGGAAGAACTTGCATACCTTAAATGAGAATCTTATTTTTGAATGTATTGCTCAAGATGTGTTTTACACTGCTACGAATTGCTCCATTAATGCTTCTCAATTTCATGAATTATCTGTTGCTTTGAAAGTCTCTCATGATCGTGTCATTGAGCTTGAAATCAAAAACTCTAAACTAAGTGAGAAAATTGAACAGGATGATCACGATAATTTGGTAAAACATTTTTCTAAACTAGAAGTTGAACATTTTGATTTACAACTAAAATATCAACATCTCAAAGAAAATGTTAAAACCTCAAATATCAAGATATCCTCGGATGTTCCAGAAGTTTGATGCGCTTTTGAAATAAACAAACGTGATGAACAAATTCAAGCTCATTGTAACACGATCAAAAAGTTGAAAGCCCAAATTTCTCAATTAAAGGGTGAAATGAACAATGTGATTGGCTCCCAAATGCCTCCTCCTTTAGATTCTCGGAATTCTCAAAACCTTCATCTTCAAAACTTAGTTAATGCCTTACAAAAGGAAAATGAGAGTTTTCTAGAAGAAAATGAAAAGGTTAAACGCCATTTCAATGAGTTATTTGATTCAATAAAGTCACTACCGCAACAAAAATAATGAAAAAATAACTTCATTGCAAAAGGAAATTGAGAATCTGAAGAGTCGGGTAAAAGGGAAAATGCCAATGACTTGTTTTCAATAAGAATGGTGCTTCAAAGGTGCACCCTGTAATAAATATGACATGAAAATATGTTCCTCCTCATCTTAGGAATAACAAACTTGCTATTCAAACATATTTCATACCTTAAGGATAACCTAGAATGTCTCAGTGAGATTGTAGAAGAGGATTTCATTAGAGAAACCACATGATAATGCATTAATGCATGCTTATATGCCTCGAAAAGCGATCTCAAGAGCTTCTAGAATGTGTAATTACAATATGTCCTAAAACCTTAGGTGAGCAAGTCAATCCCTTGATACCTTGTTCTATGCCTAGTGCCAAGTATGCAACTCATTCAATGCCTAGTGTTAAGAAAGTGAACTTCAATGTCTAGAAATAGTTCACATCCTTGCACATCTAAATAGGGAAATGCAAAGTAGCAAAACCAACTAATGTTCCCATTCCCTCTACAGAGAGTAATCGGTGACATTAAAGTGAGAAGGTCAAAGTCTCAAGGCAATACAAGGAATGATAGGACCTGCAAGCTAAAATGTGCATTGGAAGAGTAGAAGATCAACCTAGGAGACTTTAAGCTTGAATAAAACGAATCGTGTTGATTCTAGTGTTAGCTCTGCCGCATCTTGTAATTCTAGAATTATGATACTATTTGCAAACCATGTAATGATGTTGTTGAATTCATTGCTAATCATGATTATGGTGTGAATGCTTTGTCTAATCTTGTCAAATGCCCGTTAAAATTGTTAATGCTAAAATCATGCAAAGAAGGCTAAAAGGCAAAGATGAAGATTGTTAGAAAGTTAGTGGAAACCCACGGGAAGAACATTTAGAAGGATAGGTTATCAATGGATACCTTTTGGCCATAAGAATAATCATTTGCCCTCAATGCTAAGACTATGCCTACTAGAAAATGGATGCCTATTGGTAGAACTATTCCCTTAAGAAGTGAACATACTTTGAATAGGTCAAATACGACACCACTTGCATCTATTCCTAATGATTCCATTGCTTCTACTTATATGGATGTTTCTATTTCGTGTGGGTGTTCCAATCACTGTTACCAACCAAGTGGAACCCATTCTTGCATGGGGATCCCAATTATCGCTTATCCATTCTTGTCTCGTGTTCAAGCTGCATCATTCAAATCGTTACGTAATTTTTGGACTCGTACATTCCAAGCATATATATCTGGAGACGGTCACGGCTCATGACCTTCGTGAGCAAATTCATCGGGACAGTTAGATTCGGGAATGATCATTTTGGTGCAATTATGGGTTATGGAGATTATGTTGTTGGTGATAGTGTTATCTCCGGGTATATGTGAGAAGGTCTTGGTCATAACTATTCTCTGTTGGTCAATTCGGTGATTACGATCTAGAAGTAGCCTTGAAAAACATACTTGTTTCGTTAGAGAACTTGATGGTAAGGAACTTTTAAGAGGAACACGTGGTTCAAATCTATACACCATCTCTATCGAAGATATGATGAAGTCTTCTCCAATTTGTTTGTTGTCAAAGGCTTCAAAAACCAAGTCATGGTTATGGCATCGCGTCTCAATCACTTGAACTTCGGCACCATCAATGATCTCTCCAGAAAGGACTTAGTTGTAGGGTTACCAAGACTAAAGTATGAAAAGGATCATCTTTGTTCACCAATTGGGAAAAAGCAAAAGTATGCCCACAAACCTAAACCTACAAACTCAGTAATCTGAAGTTCTTCATACAATTCATATGGACTTATGTGGACCCAATGAGAGTCTGAGAATATCTTTGGGAAGAAATATGTGTTAGTTGTGGTTGATGATTTCTCTCGATTCACTTGGGTATAAGTTCTTAAGGAAAGGATGAAACTCGATATCATCATCAAACTTATCAAACGACTTGAGTTCGACTTAACAAAACCGCCGGTCGAATCATCGAACGGACAATGGGCTGAGTTTGTTAACAAAAAACTTAGTGAGTTTTATGAAAGTGTTGGAATCAGTCATCAAAGAAGTGTTCCACTTAACTCCTCAACGAACGGTGTAGTTGAAAGACGAAATCGAACTCTTGTGGAAGCCGCAAGAACAATGCTGATTTACTCAAAGGTTCCAATGTTTCTATGGGCTGAAGCCATCATGCACATGCTACACTCAAAATCGATCTCCTTAATTCACACTTGCTCTTTCATGGAAAAACTCCAAATGAACTTGTCCACAATAGAAAACCTAATCTCTCATTCCTTCGTGTGTTTGGTGCATTGTGTTATCCAACTAATGATGGTCAAGACTTAGGTAAACTAAGAGCAAAGGAAGATATTGGAGTTTTTGTTGGTTATGCACCAAACAAGAAGGGTTACCGAATCTACAACAAGAGAACCGAAATATCATGGAAACAATTCACGTTACGTTTGATTTGAGTGATCGGTCAAATGGCTCTGGACAATCCAGTTCGGGACCCGCTCTTCAAAACATCCCATTGGTTCATCCATTGTACCAAACTTTTCAGCAACTCCATATGTACCTCCATCTGAAGATGATTTAAAGAAATTGTTTGATCCAATGTTTGATGAACACTATGAACCAAGTAACAATGATAATGTCAATTCCATCAACAGAGGTGCTCTATCCACGTGAATGAAGTTAACCCTTCTCAATTCTATCATTAAGTCAAGAAGCACTTCTGGCCGATCACTCATCTCATCAACAAATCATCAATCATCAAATGTACATCATGGAATTGTTCGATTCATCAATGATGAAGTTAATCCCTTTGCAACTCCTGAAGATGCTCCATTTGAAAATATCTTTGCTCTGAATCATCATCAGACCTTCTTCATCGAGGAGATATCAACTCTGCTACTTGAGCGGTTCCACAACAACAACCACATGAACACCTTACAAAATGGACACATGATCACCCATTGGACAACATCATTGGAAACCCTCTCGTCCGTATCCACAAGGAAACAACTTGCAACAGATGCCTTATGGTGCTTCTTCAACTCCATACTCTCTAAGGTCGAACCAAAGGACATTAAAACCGCCATGAATGAAGACATTTGGTTCAATGCCATGCAAGAAGAAATTCATGAGTTTGATCGACTTGATGTATGGGAATTAGTACTTGCCTCAGTTGTGCTATGATCATTGCTCTAAATGGATCTTCAAAGTGAAACTTGATGAGCATGGTGATGTCTTAAAGAACAAGGCTCGATTGGTGGCAAAAGGATACCGTCAAGAGGAGGGTATTGACTTTGAAGAATCATTTTGCTCCATTGCTCGTATTGAAGCAATCGAATCTTCCTTGGCTAATGCTGCTAGTAAGAATATGGTTGTGTATCGGATGGATGTTAAAGACCGCCTTTACGAATGGAGATTTAAAGAGGTGGTTTACGTCGGCAGTAACCTGAAGGGTTTTTGAATCCAGAGCATCCTACTCATGTCTATCGTTTGAAAAGGCCCTTTACGGCTTAAAGCAAGCTCCTAGAGCATGGTATGATACGCTATCAAAGTTTCTTCTATCCTTCTTCAGAAAGCTTGAGGAAGCAGTTGATCCAACATTGTTCACTAGAAGTCGGCAAACATTTAATTCACGTTCATGTTGATGATATTATCTTTGCCTCGACTGACCCCAATGAATGTGATCATTTTCAAATGAAATGGGTTCCAAATTTCAAATGTCAATGATGGACAAATGTCATTTTTCTTGGGATTACAAATTTCACAAAGTCCCGGAGGCATTTTCATAAATCAATCTAAATATGCAAATGAGATTTTAAAGAAATTTGGATTTGATTCAAGTGACCCGTTGACACTCCCATGATTGAACGAACCAAGCTTGATGAGGACCATTCAGGGATCATGGTAGACCAAACGAAATATCGTAGCATGATCGGATCCTGATGTACCTCAAACGGCCTAGAGACTGATATTTGTTCGCTATATGCATGTGTGCTAGATACCAGGCTAAGCCTACCAAAAGCACCTTGAAGCGGTTAAACGGGTCTTTCGGTATCTCCAAGGAACCATCAATATGGGACTTTGGTACCCGAAGGACACCGGTATGTCACTAACAGCATATGCAGATGCAGATCATGCAGGGATGTCAAGATACTTGTCGAAGTAGTCGGAGGTGCTCAATTTTTGGGTGATAAGCTTGTGAGCTGGTCTTCAAAGAAGCAAATAAGTACTTCTATTTCCTCTAAAGAGGCTGAATACATAGCCATGTCATCTTGTTGTGCTCAAATCCTTGGATGAGATCCCAATTATCTGACTATGGCTTTGAATTCAACAAAATCCCTCTTACTGTGATAATAAAAGTGCTATTGCTCTCTCATGCAACAACTTACAACACTCAAGAGCAAAGCACATCGACATTCGACATCATTTCATTGTGGTGGAACTTATTTTGTGATGACCCGCTTAGCGTGCGGGACGCTTTGAGTTGTTGGCTTGAATGTTTTTTTCAAAAAATATTTATTCAAAAAGCAAAAAAAACATCAAGATCGATGAGAACACAGAAACAATGGTTTATTGCATTTCGGCAATAACCCGCTCTTTAATAAAAGAACAGAGCCATGCTTTAAATTGGTTTTCAAATCTCATGCTCTGATTCTATAAAACAATCACCTACTATCTAATGAATCATCTAATTGCTTTGAAAATTTACTCGACTCAATCAATTTTTGAAAATCATCTGTACTTAACAGTTGTCAAAAAATATCTATCTCTCGATCAACAACTTGTGTCATTGATTGAGGGGGAGAATGATTTTTCAAATTAAATCAAAAAGTGTATTTTTCAAACAATGGTACTTGACCGTGGGTTACTTATTATATTTTCAAAAGATAATCATGCATGTTTAATCAATGGAGTTTAAAGTCTCATAATTCGATCCTTATCAGTTAAAACATTTTTATAATCTAGTCACAATTCTCCTTAAAAGCTTTCAAAATCAATTTAAATCTACGGAGATCACAAATCTCAATGATTTGATAATTGTGATCGGGGGAGAATTTGTGATTTAAATTGGACTTAAACTGATGATTTGGCAAATGGTTTGCAAATGTTTTATAAGGATGTATAAGTTCCTCCCCGCTGTGACAAACCATTTCAAATTTTCCATGCACATGTTAAGGGGGAGCATCTATCTTAAAACACAAAGATTTGAAACGTGATCAATGTCTAGTTCTCTCTTGTATGTTCAATAACTCTTTCAAACCTCGAGGCACATATTGAGGGGGAGCAAACTTGTGAAAACCTCATCCTTCCTCAAAATGCTTTATCTACTTGATTTGATCAAGGAAGTGATGTTGATATCTTTTAGAAAATAGAATCACAGAAGTTAATTTCTTCCTCTTTGCCTCCGTGTGCTAAAACGATTTCAAATACATGATGCACATGTTGAGGGGGAGCTCTCTTTCTAAAATTATCAAAAACAATTCAGGTACAAAATTCTTTGATAAAATATCACAAGCATCTGGATTGATTTTTCAAATGGTTTTCAATTGGTTCCAATGGCTGAACATACCAAATAGACCGACCAAATTTTACTTTATGTATGGTGATATAAGGATGATAAGGTTAGGTATATTGTTTCCCATGATCCGCCAAAATCGGAGGGATCTACCCAGGGACTATCCACTAGTTAGTGTAGAGTTCTTAGGTATGATGATAAAAGGAGAAAAATGAGATATGGGAAGAGTGCGGACTGAGACTAAGCTAGTACTGGAATAAACCCAACAAGGTTCTAGTTATGAAGTCTCGGTAAGCACTGAAGGGGTTGAAGAATGAAAAAGAATTGAATGTGAAAAAGGGTGAAAACAAATAGCCCTCCATTTATTCAACCTTAGGGCAGAAACCGGGTTCAATTCATATACTACTGATGGCAACATCGGTATTGAAGACAAGACGTCATGGACCCAGTGACGCACTGCACTTAACTTCCCAAACTACTCAAGTTCCTCTTAAAAGGACTTGTTTCATTCTCACGGGGAACCGACATTATCTATCGACTTTCTCTTAGAGATTGTTGATATTGAAGAAGGAGACCCTCTCCCTAGTCTCCGTTATAGGATCCAAATATGCACAAATTGAGTCTAGAGCCACGAGATCATCAATATATCTCATTAGGACACGTTCAATGAAGACTCTCTGTTTCACACAATGTGGAAAGAGAGATTATATCTTGAGTCCTTTGCAGTATCCTTGTGGTATTGCCAGAACATCTGAGTGATATGCAATCATATTTACAATGAAGATGGAAAGCCTTCTGGAGCCAACATCATACAAGCTCCTGGTGGGTGGCATGTGAGATATATTCTATAGATCAACCATGTAACAACTGAACAGAAACAATGGGGCGATTCAATCGTTTGAATCAATCCTGGTTCAGGTTATGGATTGACGGACACCTTTGAAAAACCGGTCGTTATGCTAAAAAACTCTTTTCTCTAGCACATCGACCGTGTACAAATATTTCAATTTAAAAGGTGTTTATGATTGATAATTGATTTTCATTAAAACCTTCGTTGTATTGCAAAAAAACAATTTCTATTGAGCGATACTCGATTGTTTTTCAAATATCTTTTCGTCAATCAGTGAATCTCTATTCGCTGGTTCACTCACTCCGTGTTGTCTTCTTTGAGACGTTCCGGTTTGAGAACGGCTAGAGCAGCTGCGAAACCCTGTTAAGGAAATTCTTCGGAATTATACCTGATCACAGGCAGTACTTGTACTGATCAACGGGGAACCGTGGGCCGTATACCTCAATTCGACGAAAGTGGTCAAAGACACTCTCGCGCACTTTATTGCTAACTGTTGTATGCAGGTACGCCCCGACGTTTGCAGCTGATCAGAATGGAGCGGTCAATCCATTGCCGCATGCTCACACATCACATTCATGTCCAAAGAAATCATGATTAGTGCATCAATGACTCTGATATTATCACTCCATGCTTCTGCTACGTTGCTGCCAATATCATGAATCAACGAAAGCCTCCGCTACTCTGATAAGAAGAAATCATGATCCAAAATGTGAGCATGTCGGTCCAAATGTCACAACATCACATATTATCAACACCACAAAGGAAGAGTCAGAGATTTAAAGTGGCTGATGATCTCAAAGCTGGCTCAAATCTCATTATCACGTGGATCAGTAAAAGACCTCCACTTGGTTTAACCAAACATGCAATGTGAAGAATCAATGACTACGAGCTACAGAGCAAAGTACTACATCAATAGTGCAAGAACAATTTATAATGTAATATCTGTTGGTATTCAATGTAAGGTTAATATGTGTTTGAGGTGACCTCCCTTAGGGGGAGATTGTTAGGAATTAGAAATTCTAGGTATAAAAGAGTCGGTCGCCTCAACTATATATATTCGTTAGAAAGCTCGTAGTCGTAGTTATTTTATGTTAAGTAGTATTTAGTTAAGTAACACCGTGGAGGACGGATGGGTCTTTACCCACTGTATGCTTGATCCACAGCCCGTTGTGTGGCATTTTATTGTAAGACTATAAATACTCTCTACCTCCCAAGGTAGAGAGTTGGAGCTCATAATAAGATTTTTCTTTCTCTCACTAAGTTCCCTAAACCTCTAACTTTCTCTCTCTAAAAACTTTCTTGTACGCCACTTGTGATTATGGTTTAGTGTGTTTGTGAAATCCAATATGTTACACTACCTCCCAAGGTAGAGAGTTGGAGCTCATAATAAGATTTTTCTTTCTCTTACTAAAGTTTCCAAACCTCTAACTTTGTCTCTCTAAAACTCATCTTATACGCCTCTTGTGTTTATGTTATGATGTGTATGTGAAATCCAATATGTTACAAATGGTATCAAGAGCCATGGTTAGATCATCTCTTACATATCCTTGGATTTCTAGTGGTTTTTAGATGGTTTTTGAGTTTGAAAAAGTTTTGTGGCTTTTGCATCATTTGGTTCATTTCTTGTGTTAAAGTTTGAATTTTGGGTGTACTTTTGTGTTTAGGATCATTGTATGTGCTTGGGTTTTGATTTGGTAAGCTAGAATCACTGTGGTTGAGCTTGTTTTGGATTGAAAAGTGTGTTTTTAAAGTTTTTCTTGGTAGCGACTTGGCTCTCGGAGTGATTTTCATGCTAGCGACTTGCTTCAGTATAAGGTAGCGAGTTGTAGTGAGTTTTTCGTAGCGACTTGGTCCTAGCGACTTGTCTCTTTAGACAAGCCGACAAACAGTACACTTAGTGGATTCTCCACTACGGGTAGCGACTTGGTAAGGTAGCGACTTGCTTTCAATTTTGATAGCGACTTGTTCTTTAAGTTTCTTAGCGACTTGGTGTTAGGGATTTGATCCTTAGCGAGTTGCTATTTAGCGACTTGACATCTTAGCGACTTGGTGCATAGCGACTTGCTGTCAAAATTCTTAGCGACTTGTTTTGTTATTACTTAGCAACTTAGTGCTTAGCGACTTGGTTCAAGGATTCTTAGCTACTTGGTTGACTTTTGTGTGCAATACGGTTTTCTCTTGATTTAGTAAAATCTCGTGAAAGAATCTCTTTCCCGGTTTAATCATTGAGTTATAAAATCCCGTGTAATCTTTAAACATGTCTACCAACGTACCTACTATTATCTCCACTGTTACCGAGGATGTTCAAGCAGCTGGCTCAGATACTCGTCCACCCATGCTTGACAGAACTAACTACCCCTCTTGGGCTCAAAGAATCAGATTGTACTGTCTTGGAAAGGAAAATGGGGTCAACATTCTCAAATCGATTGATGAAGGACCTTATCTGATTGAGACTAGAAGAGACTTAATTGATACAGCTGCAGATGGAACAATGATCTATGGGATAGACAGACCAAAGACATTTGATGAGCTCAATGATAAGGAGAAAAAGAGATTCGATGCTGATATCAGGGCTTCTAACATCATACTTCAAGGTCTTCCAAAAGATATCTACAAGCTTATCAATCACAACACCGAAGCCAAGGCAGTGTGGGATAGTGTCAAGATGCTTCTTTCTGGTTCTGAATTAACTATGGAAGACAGAGAATCACAACTCTATGATGAATTTGAGCACTTCAAGATGAAACCAGATGAGAGTGTCTATGAGTATTACGTGAGATTCCACAAGCTTGTTAATGACATGAGGAACATCAGAATGACTATGCCAAATATTCAGCTGAACTCAAAGTTTGTGAACAACATGAATCCCGAATGGCACAAGTTTGTCACCTCTGTGAAGCTAACCAAAGGATTGAAGAATACAAACTATGAGCAACTCTATGCATTCCTTCTTCAGAATGAGAGACATGCTATGTTTGAAAAGAGGATTCTTGATCAGTTCAAAACCAACCAGGGAGAGACAAGCTCATCAAATGATTCAACTGCCTTCTACTCAAACATTGGAATTACCATCAAAGCATTTCAAGTTATACCCATGGGTAATGGTAATCACAAACTCATTCCTGATCCAATGTTCAAACAAGCTGATGCTGATGCAGCCGTGGGAAACTTCATTAATCAACTGGCTCTCATGATTAGTCAAAACATGAACTCTCTCCCACACACCAAGAACAATCTCAGAACAACATCAAATCCACACAATCAAGCCACTGTCAGAGATGGGAAGGTTATGGTGCAGCCAGTTCAAGAAAGGCAGTACGAACAAGGAAGAGGTGGAGTCGGTAGAGGATATGTGGGAAATCTGAATAGGGGAAGGATTGGAAATCAAGGACAAGCAAAACCTATCAAGTGCTACAACTGTGGAGGTGAGGGACATATTGCAAGGAACTGCACATCGCCAAAACGCCCTCAGAATGCAGAGTACTTCAGGGATAAGATGTTGCTTGTGCAAGCTCAGGATAATGGTGCAGCTTTGGATGAAGAGGAGTTGTTGTTTCTTGCTGAGGGAAATGCTAAGACATATGATGCAGATGTGGATGAGCAGCCAATTCAGGAGATAGGCCACAATCATCAGAATGCCTTTCAAGTTGCTGATTGTGATGCATACGACTCTGACGTTGATGATGAACCTACTGCACAAACCATTTTCATGGCTAGCATTTCTCCAATGGTCCCTCCTAAAGTCTCTTCATCACCACAAGCTGGTCCATCCAAAGACAAAATCATTTCTGAGGTACTAAAACTATACGATGAAGTTGATGAGCAAAAGATACATGACGAAGTACAATCAACTGTAATTATTGAGTCAGATATTGAAAATATGGGTAACAATGTTGTCTCATATGATCAATATGTGAAACAAAGTGAAAGTGAGATTGTACCAAGTGATGTATCTTATGCAGTCAATGATGACTATGATTTTGACGAATACACTGCATGTGCCCCTGATGATTCAGTTATCTTTGAACTTAATGCCTATAAAGAACGTGTTGCTATTTATGAACAACGAGCTAAGTTTGAATTAACCACCCGTGAGCAGGAGATGGATGACCAAATGCGTACATTTATTAGAAAAAGTAACTTTAGAGAAGAAGTCTTAAAAAAAGAGTTAAACTCAGAAAAGCTTTCTAAAACTGCTAAGCAAAAACAGGAACTTCAAGAAAATGTTAAAATGCTTAAGCAAGAATTCAATGCTAAGGAATCAAAACTTTTGAATGATTTTTCCAATCTAAAAACTTTGAAAAACAAGCTAGAAAATAAGTTGTACGTACAAGGGAATACCATTCAGACTGCTCACTTGATCACTAAGCATAGAGTTTTAAGCGATAAGCATAACATTCCCTTTGTTGAGGAACTAAATCCAGAGGTCATTAAAAAGGCTAGAGCTGCTAATAAGGTGATCTATGATGGAAATGAGATTCTTAAACCTAGACAGAAACCTAGTTGCGTTGAGTGCACTTAGGAAGCTAGAAAATTAGATGATACATCTAGGGAGAAAATGAATAAGAAGCTAGAAGATCCTGAATGTAAAAAGAATGAAAACTGGATTTCCTTGAACAAGTTTAAGCCTCAAACGTTGTTAACTCCCGAACAAGTGTTCTGGAAAAAGGATTTAGATAAGCAAAAAGCTGAGAATCTTGTTGTTACAAACCCTCCCCTTAGGAAAATGCCTTCAGCGACTGTGTATCCTCCAAATACACCAATGCATCTAGTTCCTAGAACTATTGGCACTAAAAGCAAGACCTTAATCAGTCAATATGTTATCTTTCAATTATTTGTTGATTTTGAGTAAACTTGTAAGAAAATGATCACACCCACTGGGATAACTGAAGGGGAAAGGGGTTTTGAGCAAACAAAAGAATGCTATCTAACTGAGGTCATGCCTTTCTTTAAACAACTAAAAGATCAATTTGAGAGTCTTAAAAAGGGGATGGATTCAGATATTAAAGGAATGGAAAAGGAATTTGATGCAATGATAGTTGAGGTTAGTGACTATGATCGAGCATTAAAATATAATGAAATTGAGAGGAAGAACTTGCATACATTGAATGAGACTCTTATTTCTGAATGTATTTCCCAAGATGTGTTCTATACTGCCACTAATTGTTCTATTACTGCTTCTCAATTTCATGAATTATCTGTTGCTTTGAAAGTCTCCCATGATCGTGTCATTGAGCTTGAAATCAAAAACTCTAAACTAAGTGAGAAAATTGAACAGGATGATCATGATAATTTGGTAAAACATTTTTCTAAACTAGAAGTTGAACATTTTGATTTACAATTAAAATATCAACATCTCAAAGAAAATGTTAAAACCTCAAACATCAAGATATCCTCAGATGTTCCAGAGTTTGATGCAGTTTTTGAAATAAACAAACGTGATGAACAGATTCAAGCTCACTGTAACACGATCAGAAAGTTGAAAGCCCAAATTTCTCAAATAAAGGGTGAAACGAACAATATGACTGGCTCCCAAATGCCTCCTCCTTTAGATTCTCGTAATTCTCAAAACTTTCATCTTCAAAACTTGGTTAATGCTTTACAAAAGGAAAATGAGAGTTTTCTAGAAGAAAATGAAAAGGTTAAACGTCATTTCAATGAGTTATTTGAGTCAATAAAAGTCACTCGTAACAAAAATAACGTAAAAATAGCTTCATTGCAAAAGAAAATTGAGAATCTAAAGAGTCAGGTAAAAGGGAAAATGCCAATGACCAATGGGGAGAATGGTGCTTCAAAGGTGCATGTCTGTAATAAATATGCTTTGTCTGTGAAATATGTTCCTCCTCATCTTAGGAATAACAAACTTGCTATTCAAACATATTTCTCATACCTTAAGAACAGCCTAGAATGTCTCCGTGAGATTGTAGAAGAGGATAAGTTAGAGAAACTACTTGATAATGCAATTGGCCATGCATGCTTAATTACAATATGCCCTAAATCCCTAGGTGAGCAAGTCAATCCCTTGATACCCTGTTCTATGCCTAGTGCCAAGTATGCAAGTCATTCAATGTCCAGTATTAAAAAAGTGAACCTCAGTGTGCCTTCAAATAGCTCACATCCCAGCACATCAAAACAGGAAAGGCAAAAAGTAGCAAAACCAACTAATATTCCCATTCCCTCTACAGGAGTAATCAGTGACATTAAAGCGAGCAGGTCAAAGTCTCAATGCAATACAAGGAATGATAGGACCTCGCAAGCTAAGAATGTGCATTGGAAGAAAGTAGAAGATCACCTTAGGGAGAATTTGAATAAAACGAATCGTGTTGATTCTAGTGTTAGCTCTAAGCGTACTGTAATTAATGCGAATTCTACTACTTTTGGCAAAACATGTAATGATGATTGCGTGGTTTCTGTTACTAATCTTGAATGTGGTATGAATGATTTGTCTAATGCTGTCAAATGCCCAGTTAAAACTGTTAATGTTAAAAATCAAGCTAAGAAGGCTAAAAGGCAAAAGCGAAAGAAAGTTAGAAAACAGTGGAAACCCACAGGAAGAACATTTAGTAAGATAGGTTATCAATGGATACCTTTTGGCCATAAGGTCAATCAGTTCTGCCCTCAATCTGCTAAGACAATGCCCACTAGAAAATGGATGCCTACTGGTAAAACTATTCCTTTAAGAAGTGAACATACTTTGAATAGGTCAAATACAGACACCAGCACTGCATCTATTGCTAATGATTCCATTGCTTCTATTTCTGATATGAGTGTTTCTATTTCTGATGTGGGTGTTCCAATTACTGTTACTAACCAAGTGGAACCCATTCTTGCATGGGGATCCCAATTATCCAGTTATCCATTCTTGTCTGTGTTCAACTGCAGATCGTTCAAATCGTTCTGTGGTACCTGGACTCAGGCTGTTCCAAGCATATGACTGGAGACCGGTCGCGGCTCATGAACTTGTGAGTAAATTCATCGGGACTGTTAGATTCGGGAACGACCATTTTGGAGCAATTATGGGTTATGGTGATTATGTAGTTGGCAAAAGTGTAATCTCCAGGGTATATTATGTGGAAGGTCTTGGTCATAATTTGTTCTCTGTTGGTCAATTTTGTGATTCCGATCTAGAGGTGGCCTTTAGAAAACATACTTGCTTGCTTAGAGAACTTGATGGAGTGGAATTATTAAGAGGTACTCGTGGTTCTAACCTATATACCATCTCTATCGAAGACATGATGAAGTCTTCTCCAATCTGCTTGTTGTCAAAGGCTTCAAAAACAAAGTCATGGTTATGGCATCGTCATCTCAATCACTTGAACTTCGGCACCATTAATAACCTTTCCAGAAAGGATCTTGTCAGAGGCTTACCTAGATTGAAATATGAAAAAGATCATCTTTGTTCAGCCTGCCAATTGGGTAAAAGCACGAAATATGCCCACAAACCAAAACCCACAAATTCAGTAATGGAAGTTCTTCATACCCTTTATATGGATCTGTGCGGACCAATGAGAGTGCAAACGATAAATGGGAAGAAATACATTCTAGTAGTTGTTGATGACTACTCTCGATTTACTTGGGTAAAGTTTTTGAGGACAAAGGATGAAACTCCAGATGTCATCATCAAACTAATCAAACAGCTTCAGGTTCGACTCAACAATACAGTCAGAATTGTTCGAACAGACAATGGCATAGAGTTTGTTAACAAAGACTTAATTCAGTTTTATGAAAGTGTTGGAATCAGTCATCAAATTCCACGAACTCCTCAACAGAACGGTGTAGTTGAAAGACGAAATCGAACTCTTGTGGAAGCCGCAAGAACAATGCTAATTTATTCAAAGGTTCCAATGTTTCTATGGGCTGAAGCTATTGCCACTGCTTGCTACACCCAAAATCGTTCTCTTATACACACCTCTCATGAAAAAACTCCATATGAACTTGGTCATAAATGAAAACCTGATCTCTCCTACCTTCGTGTGTTTGGTCCATTGTGCTATCCAACGAATGACGGTCAAGACTTAGGTAAATTAAGAGCAAAGGCAGATATTGGAGTTTTTGTTGGTTATGCACCAAACAAGAAGGGTTACCGAATATACAACAAGAGAACCCGAAATATCATGGAAACAATTCACGTTACGTTCGATGAGCTGACCGGTCAAATGGCTCCTGAACAATCCAGTTCTGGACCCGCACTTCAAAATAGTCCCATTGGTTCATCCCTTGTACCAAACTCCTCTCAAGCAACTCCTTATGTACCTCCATCAGAAGATGATTTAAAGAAATTGTTTGATCCAATGTTTGATGAACACTATGAACCTAATGCTGATGAAATGTCAATTCCATCAACAGAGGCTGCTCCTATCCCTGTGAATGAAGTCAACCCTTCAGTCTCAATATCATTAAGTCAAGAAGCGCCTGCTGCTGATCAATCAATCTCATCAACAAACCTTCAATCACCGAGTGTACATCATGGAATTGCTTCTGATTCACAAGATGAAGTTAATCCCTTTGCAACTCCCGAAGATGCTCCATTTGAAAACATATTTGCTCCTGAATCATCATCTGAACCATCTTCATCAGGAGACATCGACTCTGCTACTTCAGTTCCACAACAACAACCACATGAACACCTTAGAAAATGGACACATGATCACCCATTGGACAACATCATTGGAAACCCTTCTCGTCCAGTATCCACTCGTAAACAACTTGCTACTGATGCCTTATGGTGCTTCTTCAACTCCGTACTCTCTAAGATCGAACCTAAAGACGTTAAAACTGCTATGAATGAAGACAGCTGGTTCAATGCCATGCAAGAAGAAATTCATGAGTTTGATCGATTAGATGTATGGGAATTAGTACCTGCTCCAGATTGTGCTATGATCATTGCTCTTAAGTGGATCTTCAAAGTGAAGCTTGATGAGCATGGTGATGTGTTGAAAAATAAGGCTAGGTTAGTGGCTAAAGGATATCGTCAAGAAGAAGGTATTGACTTTGAGGAATCTTTTGCTCCTGTTGCTCGTATCGAAGCTATCAGAATCTTCTTGGCTAATGCGGCCAGTAAGAACATGGTCGTATATCAGATGGATGTGAAAACCGCTTTTCTTAATGGTGATTTGAAAGAAGTGGTTTACGTCAGCCAGCCAGAGGGTTTTGTGAATCCAGAGCATCCTACTCATGTCTATCCGACATTGTTCACCAGAAAGTCAGGCAAACATTTAATTCACGTTCAAATTTATGTTGATGATATTATCTTTGCCTCGACTGACCCCAATGAATGTGATCGTTTTTCTAAAGAAATGGGTTCCAAATTTCAAATGTCAATGATGGGACAAATGTCATTTTTCTTGGGATTACAAATTTCACAAAGTCCCGGAGGCATTTTTATAAATCAATCCAAATATGCAAATGAGATTTTAAAGAAATTTGGATTTGTTTCATGTGACCCCGTTGAGACTCCCATGATTGAACGTACTAAGCTGGATGAGGACCACTCAGGGATCATGGTAGATCAAACGAAATATCGTTGTATGATTGGATCCCTGATGTACCTCACAGCTAGCAGACCAGACATCTTGTTCGCTGTGTGCATGTGTGCTAGATATCAGGCTAAACCTACTAAAAAGCACCTTGAAGCGGTTAAATGGGTCTTTCGATATCTCCAAGGAACCATCAATATGGGACTATGGTACCCGAAGGACACCGGTATGTCACTAACAGCCTATGTAGATGCTGATCATGCAGGATGTCAAGATACACGTCGAAGTACGTCAGGAGGTGCTCAGTTTTTGGGTGATAAGCTTGTGAGTTGGTCTTCAAAGAAGCAAATGAGTACATCTATTTCCTCTACAGAGGCTGAATACATAGCCATGTCATCTTGTTGTGCTCAAATCCTTTGGATGAGATCCCAATTATCTGACTATGGCTTTGAATTCAACAAAATCCCTCTGTACTGTGATAATAAAAGTGCTATTGCTCTCTCATGCAACAACGTTCAACACTCAAGAGCAAAGCATATCGATATTCGACATCATTTCATCCGGGAGAAAGTGGAAAACGGTGTGGTGGAACTTTATTTTGTGAAATCAGAATACCAGTTAGCTGACATCTTCACCAAAGCTCTTCCAAGAGAACGTTTTCAGTTTATTCTTCCTCGACTTGGCTTGAAAAGCCTTCAACCAGAAACAATCAAACGTCTTCAGGAGGAAGACGAGGAGTAAAGGTCTTTCTTCATCCATCTTTTGTATATATTTATTCAAAAAGCAATATACAAAATTATAAAACCAACTAAAAGCAAACAGAAAAATATAAAAATTTCAAAAAAAAAAAAAAAAAAAAAAAAAAAACCAAAAAAAAAAAAAAAAACCATAAAAACTTGAAAAATCTTGAAATTTTTTTAAAAAATATTGTCTTTTTGTCATGTTTTTTCTCAATTCGAAAATATCTAGGGTCTTTGTGTTGTCATTCAAAGAATGACACGGGTCTTTAGATATTGTTCGAATAATATTATTATTATTAAAAAAAAATCAAAAAATACTTTTGAGAGAAAGAGAAACAATGGTTTATTGTCATTTCAGGCAGTAACCCGCTTTTCAAAGAAAGAACAGAGCCATGCTTTATCTCATGTTTCAAACCTAATGCTCTGATTCTAAAAACAAATGTTTGTCATTAACAAGACAAATGTATAATTTTAAATATTTTTCCTTTTAAAGATTCATCTGAAAAATATTTGCAATCTTATGAAAACTCAATTGTTTTGAAAACACTTCGGACTCTATTTTTGAAAATTAAAAGAACTTATCAAGTGTCAAAGTCTCAATCCATCAATCAACAACTTTCGTCATTGATTGAGGGGGAGAATCATTTTTCAATTAAATCAAAAAGTGTTCTTTTCAAACAATTAGCACTTAATTGAGCAAGGTCTACTCTAAATGTTTTACAATATTTTACACAATTGGATCAAGAGCTTGGCTATTATTATGTTTTCAAAAGATAATCATGCATGTTTAATCAATGGAGTTTAAAGTCTCAAAAATCCAATCATTATCAGTTAAAACGTTTTCATAATCAAGTCACAATTCTCCTTAAAAGCTTTCAAAATCAATTTAAATCTACAGAGATCACAAATCTGAAATGATTTGATAATTGTGATCGGGGGAGAATTTATGATTTAAATTGGATTTAAACTAATAATTCAATAAATGGTTTCATAAGTGTTTAGCATGTTTTCCTCCCCGCATGTGACAAACGATTTCAAATTTTCCATGCACATGTTGAGGGGGAGCGTCTACTTTAAACCTCAAATTATTGAAACGTGATTGAATTGTCTCTAAGTGCAGGTTTCCTCTAATATGTGCAAAACTCTTTCAAACTTTGAGGAACATATTGAGGGGGAGCAAACTTTTGAAAACCTCATCCTTCCTCAAAATGTTCTATCTACTCAAATTGATTGGGAAGTGATGATGATCATTTTAGAAAATGTTAATCAAAAGATTGGACCTTTCACTCTTAATCTAACGATTTCAAAGATCTCTTGCCTCCATGTGCTAAAAAATTTCTGAATTTTTATGCATATGTTGAGGGGGAGCATTTCTAAAATATCAAAACAATTAAGATACAAAATGCTTTGATTCTATATCACAAGTATCTTGATTGATTTTCAAATGGTTTTCAATTGGTTTCAAGGCGGAAGAACTATATCAAAAGACCAACCAACTCTACTTTATGCATGGTGAAAAAAGGATGATAAGGTTAGGTTGAGGTCCCATGATCCGCCAGAACCGGAGGGATCTACCCAGGGACAATCCACTAGATAGTGTAGAAGTCCTTAGGTATGATGAAAAAACGAGAAAAGTGAGATATGGGAAGAGTGCGGACTGAGACTGAGCTAGTACTGGAATAAACCCAACAAGGTTCTAGTTATGAAGTCTCGGTAAGAACTGAAGGGGTTGAAGAATGAAAAAGAATTAAATGTGAAAAAGGGTGAAAATAAATAGCCCTCCAATAATTCAACCTTAGGGCAGAAACCGGGTTCAATTCATATACTACTATTGGTTACCAAAGTAACATCGGTATTGAAGACAAGACGTCATGGACCCAGTGACGCACTGCACTTCAACTTTCCAAACCACTCAAGTTCCTCTTAAAAGGACTTGTTTCATTCTCACGGGGAACCGACATGATCTATCGACTTTCTCTTAGAGATTGTTGATATTGAAGAAGGAAACCCTCTCCCTAGTCTCTGGCATATAAATCTCATATAAATCTCGTTAGGACACTTTCAATGAAGACTCTTTGTTTCACACAATGTGGAAAGAGAGATTATATCTTATGAGTCCTACGCATTATCCTTGCGGTATTGCCAGAACATCTGAGTGATATGCAAACATATTCACAATGAAGATGGAAAGTCTTCTGGAGCCAACATCAAACAAGCTCCTGGTAGGTGGCATGTGAGATCTATTCAATAGATCAACCATGTGACAACTGAACAGAAACAATGGGGCGATTCAATCTTTTGAATCAATCCTGGTTCAGGTTATGGATTGACGGATTCCTTTGAAAAACCGGTCGTTGTGCTTAAAAACTCTTTTCTTTAGCACATCGACTGTGTACTTATTTCTCAAAATAAAAGGTGTTTATGATTGATAATTGATTTTCATTAAAACCTTCGTTGTATTGCAAAAACAATTTCTATTGAGCAGTACACGATTGTTTTTCAAATCTCTTTTCATCAATCAGTGAATCTCATTTCGCTGGTTCACTCACTCCGTGTTGTCTTCTTTGAGACGTTCCGGTTTGAGAACAGCTAGAGCAGCTGCGAAACCCTGTCAAGGAAATTCTTCAGAATTATACCTGATCACAGGCAGTACTTGTACTGATCAACGGGGAACCGTGGGCCGTGTACCTCAATTCAACGAAAGTGATCAAAGACACTTTCGTACTCTTTATTGCTAACTGTTTTATGCAGGTACACCCCTACGCTTGCAGCTGATCAGAATGAAGCGGTCAATCCATAGCCGCATGCTCACACAACACATTCAGTTCTAAAGAAATCATGATTAGTGCATCAATGACTCTGATATTTTCACTCCATGCTTCTGCTACGCTGCTGCCAATATCATGAATCAACTAAAGCTTCCGCTACTCTGATGAGAATATATCATGAACCAAAATGTGAGCATGTCGGTCCAAAAGTCACATCATCACATAATACCAACACCACAATGGATGAGTAAGAGATTAATGTGGCTGATGATCTCAAAAGATGACTCAAAACTCAGTATCACGTGGATCAGTTAAAGACCTCCACTCAGATTATCCAAACATGCAAAAATGAAGAATCAAAGACTACGAGCTACAGAACAAAGAACGTGAACAAGAATCCAAGAACTATCTCAATGTAATATCTGTTTGTATTCTATGTAATTTTAATGTGTGATTGAGGTGACCTCCCTTAGGGGGAGATTGTTAGGATTTAGAAAATCCAGTAGTTAAAGTGTCGGTCACCTCAAGTATATGTATTCGTTAGAAAGCTCGTAGTCGTCGGTATTTGATGTTAAGTAGTATTTAGTTAAGTAACACCGTGGAGGACGGACGGGTCTTTACCCACTGTATGCCTGATCCACAGCCCGTCAGGTGGCGTTTTATGTAATGACTATAAATACTCTCTACCTCCCAAGGTAGAGAGTTGGAGCTCATAATAAGATTTTTCTTTCTCTCACTAAAGTTCCCAAACCTCTAACTTTCTCTCTCTAAAACTCATCTTATACGCTGGTATATGTGAAAACATATACCTTTTTTCTTTATCAAAACCGGACCAAAAAGACCAAATTTCAAACCCCTAAAGCCATAAATATTTGTGTTTTTGTGTTTATGTATGTGCAGGTAACGGATATTGTAAAATGGAAAAAAAAGAAAAGACAAATGGACACAAACGAGCACGAGAATGGAAGGAGCACGAAGTTACGGGACCAATGATAATTTTATTTGGAGCATCGAGGCAAGAAAAGAAAAATTTAAAGACCAAACGAAGCCCGAACGAAGATTGCAATTAATTAAGATGCTTAAAAAGAAGGAAAAATGGATCAGCAAGAAAAGGAGCTTAAATGGAAATTAAATGCAACATTAACACAAAAAAGGCTCTTGGTCTAGTGGGTGGGGACATGTTTATTAAGCAAGAGGTCAAGGGTTCAAATCCCACTAATAACATTTGTTGTATATTTTTTTGATGACAAGCTGCTGTCCAAGCCCAAGCAAATCCAAGGCCCAAACGAGAGCTCAACCCAGCTGCTGTCCAAGGCCCAACGCAAGCCCAGCCATCCAATGCCAAGCCAAGCCCAACGAGGTCCAAAAATCCAGCGGAGATCCAAAATGAAATCAACAATTCTGCACATGCTTAACATTTGTAAAAAAATTAAACTTGGGGACCAAGTTTTGTAGGGTTTTATTTGTGCCAAGTTCTAATAGTTTATGGGCCATTATGAAAAATTATTAGGGGCCAAAGTGTAACTTGTGGGTCTATAAAAACCCACTCCCTCACCTCATTTAATCATCTTTTTTTTGTAAAAAAAAAAAAAAAAAAAAATTAAAAAGTCAAAAACATTTATATATATTCCGTTTTTTTTTCAAAACTCAAAAATCAAAAACCAAAAAAAAAAAAATAGTTTTAAATTTTAGATAATTTTTAAATCACATTTTTAGTTGTAGAGAAATATTAGATCACTTTTAGGGGTTAAAATAGATTAATTTGCATTTTAGAATACGCTTTTTTTAGCATAAAGTAATTTTCGTCTTTAGTTTAATTTGCGTACTTAATTGAGATTACTTGTTTGCACCTTAGGTTTAGTAGATTTATATGCCTTTTATTATTATTGCTTGCCCCGTAGTTTAGAAATCACTCAAAAATCCTTTTTAACACATTCAAATCCCGATAATCGCGAAGTGAGTTGAAAATTCCATTCAACCCTCGTTCGGAACGATCTCGGTGCTCAAACCTAACACGTTTGAGTTACCCCGTAATACTACAAACTTCTCTCATTATTGATTTTTAATTAGTTAAATTAGTTTTAAAAAAAATCTCTATAAAAATCCTAAAAACGTAAAAACCCGAATTTAGATTTTAATTCAAAACAAAATTAAAAAGTCAAAAACATTTATATATATTCCGTTTTTTTTTTTAAAAACTCAAAAATCAAAAACCAAAAAAAAGAAAAATAGTTTTAAATTTTAGATAATTTTTAAATCACATTTTTAGTTGTAGAGAAATATTAGATCACTTTAGGGGTTAAAATAGATTAATTTGCGTTTTAGAATACGCTTTTTTAGCATAAAGTAATTTTCGTCTTTAGTTTAATTTGCGTACTTAATTTAGATTACTTGTTTGCACCTTAGGATTAGTAGATTTATATGCCTTTTATTATTATTGCTTGCCCCGTAGTTTAGAAATCACTCAAAAATCCTTTTTAACACATTCAAATCCCGATAATCGCGACGTGAGTTGGAAATTCCATTCAACCCTTGTTCGGAACGATCTCGGTGCTCAAACCTAACACGTTTGAGTTACCCCGTAATACTACAAACTTCTCTCATTATTGATTTTTATCATATCAATTTTTGGCGCCGCTGCCGGGGAGGGCTTGTAGTGAATTTTCGTATTTCCGTCTCGAATCGCGTGCATTTGAAGATCCTTCCCCGAGTGAAGTTACCGTCGTTTTTGTATATATATATATTTTTGAAAAACCCAAAAACATCTAAAAACACCAAAACATTCTTCCTAGAGTGTTTACAAAACCATAAAAAGTAAAAAACCAACAAAAGAAACTGAAACGTCAATTGTTACGTCGGCTCACCTCAGAAGTACAACCTATACACGGGGTATAAGGAAGTCTTGACATTAAATTGCAGACTAAAGAACGATCCACTCTTCGTTCCCGCTTCACTGCGCGTACTTTTGGGAGCTACCGAGCACCGGTTGACGCGACGGTTACCAAAAATATTGTGTTTTCAAAGTTTTCTAAATATAAAAACCAAAAAGATTTTCCTTTTTCAAAATTATTTTTCACTTTTTGATTTTTTAGTTTTTAGTGCATGCGCACTCGTTCTCAATCACGACGTAATCGCAATCGTAGAATAGACGTACCCGAGTTACGTACTATCGTTGAAGAACCCGTCGTCATGGCAGATACTCGAACGATGATCGACTTACTTCAAGCTCCCCTAGACGGCTACGGTGATGCTATCGTTATTCCACCACTTGATACCGAGAATTTTGAACTAAAAACAAATTTGATTCAATTGGTTTCAAATAAACCTTTTTGTGGTTTGGATCATGAGGAGCCCCACGCACACCTCCGTTGGTTTAATCAATTCTCCCTTGAGTCAGTTAAATTGAGATTATTTCCATTTTCCCTTGAGGGGGCAGCCCGGACTTGGCTCGAAAAAGAACCCCCTCAATCAATTACAACATGGGCCGATCTTTCTAAGAAGTTTGTGAATCAATTCTTTCCTCCTTCGAAAATTACAATGTTACGAAATCAAATCATTAATTTTCAACAAAATTCGATGAAAGTTTTGGAGAAGCATGGGATAGATTTAAAGAACTTTTGCGAAAATGCCCAAATCACGGTTTTACCGATCTTCATCAGATTGATACATTCTATAATGCTCTTACTCCGTCCGATCAAGATTCGCTTAACGCAGCCGCCGGTGGTAACATCTTGAGTCGTATGCCCGCCGATATTAGAACGATAATTGAAAATAAGTCAAAAGTTTTCTCGTCTAGAAACCGTCCGGTTGTTTCTAAGATCGCTACTAATGATAACTACGTTCAGATGAGTGAGTTAAGTGGGCTGACTGACCTTACTGATGCTGTTAATTCCATGATGAGAGAGTTTAAGATTCTGAAATCCGAACAAGTCAAAGCCGTTACCGAAACATGTGTTATTTGCGGTGGTCCTCATCCGTACTATAATTGTCAAGCCACCGATGGCGATCTCAGAAATGCTTCCGTAGCATCTGCTAATCCGGTTCAAAATCAAAACCAAGGATACCGTGCCAACCAAATGGGACCACCCGGTTTTGCACCCGTTCCTCAACATAACCAAAATCGTTATCAAAACCAATCTTACAATCAAAACCGAGGAGCTAATCTCAATCATGGTAATCAAAACTACCAAGCTCCTCCACCTCAAGTTTATCAAGCACCTCATCAAGTTGCTCCGAACAACGAGTTTCTAACTTACATGAAGAATTCCGATAATACCATTAAAAGTTTGCAAACTCAAATCACCAGTATGAGGAATGATTTCAAAAGGGAAATGGAAGCTACTAGTAACAAGCAGATGAGTGAAATGAGGAATATGATGGCTAGTTTCTTTCAAGCTAATCAAGCTTCTACTTCTTATTCTCAACCATCGGGTTCTAGTACTCTTCCGAGTAATACGATTCCTAACCCGAGAGGTGACATGAAAGCGATCACTACCCGAAGTGGTGTAGCTTATGATGGACCCACGGCTCCTACCACTATTTCTTCTTTTCCTTCTCGTGTGGTAGACCGTGAGACCGGGGTGACAAAGGACCCGGTGCTTCCTACTAATAAGGGGAGTACCGAGAATGTCCAACCCACGGTTGTCCCGACGTCTGAGCCTAAGGATGCTCCGGTTAGTGCTGAAAAGACTAACTCAAAAACAACACTTCCGTACCCGTCAAGGATGAATGATCAAAAGCAACGTGAACAAGCAAATATTCAAATGGAAAAATTCTTTCAAATATTTCAAGATCTACACTTCGAAATTAGCTTCGAGGATGCTCTTCTTCTCATGCCTAAGTTTGTTTCGACACTAAAGGGATTATTAAGTAACAAAGAGAAAATTGTGGATTTGGCAAAAACGTCTTTGAATGAGAATTGTTCGGCGGTTATCCTCAAGAAACTTCCCGAAAAGTTAGGTGACCCCGGAAAGTTCCTCATTCCGTGCGATTTTCAAGGAATTATTCAATGCTCCGCCTTGGCCGATCTTGGCGCGAGTATCAATTTGATGCCGAAATCAATTTACGAAAAGCTTTCATTGCCCCCACTTACCCCAACATGTATGACCCTCGAGCTAGCCGACTGTACTACTACGAAACCAAAGGGTATAGCCGAGGATGTCTTTGTCAAAGTGGGAAAGTTCGATTTCCCCGCTGATTTTGTTGTAGTTGATTTCGATGCCGATCCTCGAGTACCCCTCATTCTCGGAAGGAGTTTCTTAAGGACGGGCCATGCGTTGATTGATGTATATGAAGGAGAGATCACTTTACGAGTAGGAAATGAAGCCGTCACGTTTAACGTTAACCATACTTCTAAATCTTTTACCAAACAATATGATGTGGCCAAAATTAATGACACCGAGGTGACAAAGGACCCGGGAATTCTTACTAACAACGAAAGCACCAAAAACGTCCAACCTCCGGTGGTTCAAAAAGTTGGGCCTAATACATCAAGAATTGATCCGAGTCTTTCATGTTTTACGGTAAAGAGTTTATCGACGGTACGTGCTGAGAAAAAGAAGAAACTAGAAAAGGAGACTACAACGGTTGTGGTGGAAAATGCTAGCTCTAAGAGCACACCACTTGTCCCACCTCCGCTTTCTGTTTGTTGTGTTGAACTTAAGAACGTCGAGTTTTCTTCGAGTGGCAATCCCACTCGTTCCTCTAAAATTTTGGAACTTTCTGATTCTTCCCCGTCTCTCACTACGGAAAGTGACCCCATTTGGGAAGACATCGAGGCTTATTTGAAAAGTGATTCAGTTTCACCGGAAATTGATAATGCTGACATCGACATCGAGGGAGATATTCGTTTGATTGAAAAAATGCTTTACGGGGATTCTTATATCCCTCCGAAAGAAAATGAAATTAAAGAAGTTAAGCCGTCTACTAATCCTTCGGAGCCCGAGCTCAAGGATTCTTCCATTGATTTACTTCTCGAGGAGTTCGCCGATGAACTCGCTCGCATGGATCCTCTTCCACCGGGAAGTGAGGATGACGTCTTTGATTTTAGAGCCGACTTACGCGAAATTGAATATTTGTTATATCAAGATCCGTCAATTTACTTCGAGAAGTTCACCGATGAACTTGCTCCTACCGACTCGATTCTTTCCAAGATTAAAGAACTCGAATACGATGATCCGTTTTTCCCGAAGAAAGATAAGGAAGTGAAGATTACGACTGATGAGCTTATTGATACTGAGGTCCCACACTATTTTTTATCCGAGAGAGATTCCTCTTCTCGTGAGGATTTTCACGTAGATGATACTTTGATTTCCTTCCTCTCCGAGGACAAGATTTTTAACCCTGGGATACTCATCGGCAAGGACATTGATAAAACAAAAGTTTTCCTGAAAAAGGATCCTCTCTTGGATGCCTTCATGTTTGAACCTTTGAAAAACACCTCTCTGTACCATGGACTCCCTTCTTCTATGGAGTCGTTTTTCTTTGATCCGTCATCCCGACGTCCGCCCGCAAAACCACCGGATGATGGATCGTTCTTTCATAAACCTTTTGTGAGTTCGGGAGGATTTAACCTTTATGTGCTTGAGCCCGACATTTTCTTTCCCTCCCAACCCACCCTTTCTCTTTCTCTTCGGAGTGAGGATACCATTTTTGACCCTGGTATCTCTACTACTTTCTTCCCCAAGGACAAATGAATTCGGGGACGAGTCAGGCTAGCGACTCGTTGACGAAAAACAGTAGCGCTTCGTGGGAGGCACCCCATGCTTATCTTTTTCTTCTTTCTATTTTCTAATAAGTGACGTGAAGGGGTTAGCCTCTTCGATTTCTCGTGTTTGGTTGTTTGTGATGTTGTGTGTAGGATTTTCCCGATATGAAGACTCTCGTGCTCGAAGTTTGTCTTTTCTCCACTCGAGTTTCATGATCGATGCTGATGGAAATCCGATATCCTAATCTTATCGACTAACGTTTATCTTTTAGCATACTTAATAAACGGCTTTTAGATTTTCGTTTATACCCTTGATTTTAAACATTGAGGACAATGTTTCATTTTAGTCTGGGGTGGGTAATCTTCGATTTGATTTGACCGCACTTGCTTGTTTTTTGCCGTGTACTCTCGCAACCCCGTTTTTCCTTAGAAACTAAAAAAATTGTGCAAAAATGAGAAAATTTAAAAAAATTTGTAAGCTTTTGTTAGTTTTATGATCGAAAAGTCTTCGCTAGTCTCTTAGAAGTTACTTTAAATATGCGTTTTTCTTGACATAGTCTTTGCTAATTGCTTAGACAAGAGGCTATAAAATGCGATTCTAGCTCACAAGGCCAAGAATTTGCAAGTCTCCCTAAGTGATTTTAAATATGCGAAGCTTAAACAAGAATTTGCTAGTTTCTAATAAGTGATTTTAAAAATGCGAGACTTGAGATTATTTTACGAAGCATTTGCTAAGTTAATATATGTTTTGACACCTTGTTGACTTTCCGCTGGTGAGGGTAGGAATAGAATTCTGACTTGACCGGGCGTGTTGAACCCTAGCTTGTTCCCTTAACCATAGATAATTTAATTATCGGCTAAGCATCCGCGGATCTCATTATTTGGGATTTTAAATTTGCGGAGATCGAGGAATGATAGAGTTACTTATGAGTTTAGATGCTAAGCGTGGAGTAGATGGTTCTCTTTAGAGCCCATCGAAGGTACTTATGGCTTTTTGTTCCCACAAGATTGTTTCACCCCATATATGTGATTAAATAATTAGAGATGTTGAGTTTATGGCGATAGTTAGTTCTTTATCTTCTTTAGAGAATCCTTGCCCATGAGGGTTGGGTACACATCAAGGTACTGTCAGTGTTGCGGTGTAATAGACAACTGATTCCTGATAGTTTGCTGCTATTGTTTCTATTGTTATAAAAGCCGTGGGATTCGGAGTTTGGCAAAAATTAACATGAATTAAAGCCCAAATGTATTAAAGTTGAAAAATCCAAAGCCATAAAAGTTTTCTATGTCTGACGGTACCCCCGTTTCATGGACTTCTATAAAGGTTGAGGAAAATCTAAAGTCATAATAAGACTTATGATAAAACGATAATCCCGTTGAGTTAGTGGTTGAAAAGACCAAGGGCCTAAATTGCAAAAATGCAAATGTGCTGAAATAAGTGTTAAGCCAAACTTTGAATCCGGGAGATGTCTAAATAAAGCCTCTGTCTCTGGACTCGTAGATGAGTTGTCTCGGTCGCCATAAAAGGGATATTCTCCCTAAATCGTGTGAAATTAGGACCTTGATGTGGACCTCATTCTCTTGTGCAACGGTTTTCGAGGGAAGATGGATAACTAATTAGCAACTTAGCTTCATATCTTTATCGGAATAAGAATTATCGAAACGAGGAACTTGAAGAAATTCATTTCTCACCAAAAATAAAATAAATAGAGGAAAATAGGAAAATGGGAGCAAAAGGTAATTACACAAGTAACTTCCATGTGTAGTGTTAGCATCTAAAGTCATATTTAACAATGATTTCGATTTTACGCTTAGTTTGGGGACTTGTGAAAAATCAGGGACGATATATTCTATCCGTATGGTCACTTCACGCTGTGTTGTGTTTCCTATTCTGTGATCCTAATGTGTCGTTTGAAAAATGTTGGAGTTATTGATCGACATGAAAGTTCAACAAACCGTCACTCATAATTGGAATGTGCTTAAACGTAATATCTATATGAGAAATGAAAGGTAAACGGGGCGTTTTTAGAAATAAGGGTTTCTTAATCTCTTTTGAGGAATCTTTGCTGCTTTTCATAGGTTTAGTAGAAAGAGGTTGAAATCCTTAGTTTTAGAAGCGTGAGTTGGTTACATTGCGTGAGGACACGACAATATTCTCGTCTGGGGTATTTTGGTATATGTGAAAACATATACCTTTTTTCTTTATCAAAACCGGACCAAAAAGACCAAAAACTTACCCCTAAAGCCATAAATATTTGTGTTTTTGTGCTTATGTATGTGCAGGTAACAGATATTGTAAAATGGAAAAAAAAGAAAAGACAAATGGACACAAACGAGCACGAGAATGGAAGGAGCACGAAGTTACGGGACCAATGATAATTTTATTTGGAGCATCGAAGCAAGAAAAGAAAAATTTAAAGACCAAACGAAGCCCGAACGAAGATTGCAATTAATTAAGATGCTTAAAAAGAAGGAAAAATGGATCAGCAAGAAAATGAGCTTAAATGGAAATTAAATGCAACATTAACACAAAAAAGGCTCTTTGTCTAGTGGGTGGGGACATGTTTATTAAGCAAGAGGTCAAGGGTTCAAATCCCACTAATAACATTTGTTGTATATTTTTTTGATGACAAGCTGCTGTCCAAGCCCAAGCAAATCCAAGGCCCAAACGAGAGCTCAACCCAGCTGCTGTCCAAGGCCCAACGCAAGCCCAACCATCCAATGCCAAGCCAAGCCCAACGAGGTCCAAAAATCCAGCGGAGATCCAAAATGAAATCAACAATTCTGCACATGCTTAACATTTGTAAAAAAATTAAACTTTGGGACCAAGTTTTGTAGGGTTTTATTTGTGCCAAGTTCTAATAGTTTAGGGGCCATTATGAAAAATTATTAGGGGCCAAAGTGTAACTTGTGGGTCTATATAAACCCACCCCCTCACCTCATTTAATCATCTTTTTTTGTAAAAAAAAAAAAAAAAAAAAAATTAAAAAGTCAAAAACATTTATATATATTCCGTTTTTTTTTTCAAAACTCAAAAATCAAAAACCAAAAAAAAAATAGTTTTAAATTTTAGATAATTTTTAAATCACATTTTTAGTTGTAGAGAAATATTAGATCACTTTTAGGGGTTAAAATAGATTAATTTGCATTTTAGAATACGCTTTTTTTAGCATAAAGTAATTTTTGTCTTTAGTTTAATTTGCGTACTTAATTGAGATTACTTGTTTGCACCTTAGGATTAGGAGATTTATATGCCTTTTATTATTATTGCTTGCCCCGTAGTTTAGAAATCACTCAAAAATCCTTTTTAACACATTCAAATCCCGATAATCGCGAAGTGAGTTGGAAATTCCATTCAACCCTCGTTCGGAACGATCTCGGTGCTCAAACCTAACACGTTTGAGTTACCCCGTAATACTACAAACTTCTCTCATTATTGATTTTTAATTAGTTAAATTAGTTTTAAAAAAAATCTCTATAAAAATCCTAAAAACGTAAAAACCCGAATTTAGATTTTAATTCAAAAAAAAATTAAAAAGTCAAAAACATTTATATATATTCCGCTTTTTTCAAAAATAAAAAATCAAAAACCAAAAAAAAAAATAGTTTTAAATTTTAGATAATTTTTAAATCACATTTTTAGTTGTAGAGAAATATTAGATCACTTTTAGGGGTTAAAATAGATTAATTTGCATTTTAGAATACGTTTTTTTTAGCATAAAGTAGTTTTCGTCTTTAGTTTAATTTGCGTACTTAATTTAGATTACTTGTTTGCACCTTAGGATTAGTAGATTTATATGCCTTTTATTATTATTGCTTGCCCCGTAGTTTAGAAATCACTCAAAAATCCTTTTTAACACATTCAAATCCCGATAATCGCGACGTGAGTTGGAAATTCCATTCAACCCTCGTTCGGAACGATCTCGGTGCTCAAACCTAGCACGTTTGAGTTACCCCGTAATACTACAAACTTCTCTCATTATTGCCCGTAATACTACAAACTTCTCTCATTATTGATTTTTATCATATCATACGCCTCTTGTGTTTATGTTATGATGTGTATGTGAAATCCAATATGTTACACAACAACCTTACAATCTTGCTTACTTCTTCACTAAGCTAATTGTACATCTCAAAGTAAACAAAAACAAACTAATACCCTATGGGATGTTCCTAACTCATCTCTATAATCACTTCATACACTTTCATCCACATTTCCAAGGCCCTCAATACTCTATTGTCGATAGAGTAATGAAACCCTTGGACGATTCATATAAATCATCCTTCTTCATTCCAGAATCATCCCCCAACTATGCACCTTTTGATAATCTAACAACTGAAAATGATGAGCAAAATAACTAAAATGAGACAGGAATAAATTTTTGTCTAACATGTATGCGGTACTCATAGTACTTTCTCTATCAATTAGTGTTATGTATAAAAGGAGCCATTATTGACCTTAATTTCTTTTGAGTATTTATATGTGTATCTTACATGCTCTACGTGTTATACTTGCATCTATGTATAATTATTGCTTGAAACACTAGAGATTATATTCGATAAGTGAGCAAAATTTGGGGAGCTCACTGTGAAGAAATATTGTCTCAGAAGCTGGATACCTTAAGCATAACGGGCCGGATCCTTTTTATAGAGGATCCGGAGGATCTAAGAAAACTGAGATATGAATATATCACATCTCATATCTCTCAAAATTCCAAACCATATTACACTAGCTGCTTATGCCCCATTAGTCATATTTAAGGTATCCTTGGTATTAGTAATCTTTTTATTCTCCTACAAATGACTTATGACTCTTCCTAGATGTTTATGATTTATCATTTCTAAAATAATCACCACTCTTTCGTTCCATTTCTTCGATCATCTTTCTCTTAACCTAATTCACTTACCTACACAGTAAATAAATTTTTCATAAACTTATTTCAACCATCTCTCTCTAAAAAAGCTCCAAAATCAATCTTTTAATCCTTATAATTTTTAAAGGATTTCTAAATTTTCCTTTTCACTTTTCCCTTAATCCTACAATAATTTTACACCTAGTGATATGATTATCTTCAGCCTTAATCTCTTATTTGTCTTCTTTAACCTCATTTCTTCTTACTAAAGTCCATTAATGGAAACCTCTCATCATTAGTCTTAAACCACTAAGGATTTCTTCATTTAAAACACTCTCTCACAATCATTATAGTAAGAAACATAGGGCTGCAATAGCTAGATCCTAATCATTTTCCCTGTCATTTGTTCTGTTAACCAGATCCCATGGCTAGAGCTAGTCGGATCCCTTTTGAAAGGGATCCGGTGGATCCGGGCAAACAGAGACAAATATGAGTACTTGTAGTCTTCCAAAACCTAATTTTACCCACTCTAACACTCCACATTGCCTTTAATAACCTTCCTAGAAGATTGTATCCCTGTAGTTGACCTTTATGCATGCAAATCATTGCATTTTAAAGGATTCTAATGGTTTAGGCTTTAATATTTCTGCATGATCCTTCACTACTTGAACCACTTATGTTTGTGCTTCTAATCCACACCTCAAACTTCTCTTCTCAGTAGCAAAACCTTCATTCTTAACCTCACATCTCAACATGAATAAGGCACCAAGTGCAAAATCATCCACTATAAGCCCTCCAAGAAAACCCGTACTTATTGTGTATGAAATATCCTCAACCGAATCCTCACCCATCAAAACACCTTCTACTAGAACACATTTCTCTAACTATATCCAAACTCCTCCATCTCTTGAACCAACTCCACCACAACTTGCTTCCACCAAACCAACATCACCACAACTTCCATCTCTTGAACCAACACCGTCTTCTAGTAAACCTACATTACCAAACACTCCCATTCCTACCTCAATTAGAGCAATTATTGTCTTGATTAGGAACCGGAGGAGATTGGATGGTTTGAGGAGGCTCTACAAATGATGGTGGAGGCACATTGAGCAATATAGGATGAAGTTCAACTAAGAATGAAGTTGGTGGTGATGGAAAGTCCTCTAGGTGATCAAGTCCTTGATGGTTCATTGTCTCCAATGGTGGAAAATTTGGTGATGTAGGTGGTTCCCTATTTAACGAGAAGGTTGGTGAGTGGGAAGTTCTTGGTGGTGAGTGCTCTAATGAATAGAGATTTGGATGAGAAAGAGGTTCGGTGAAGGAATGTATTCTATGCTCTAGGAATGAAGGCTTAGGCGATTTACTAGAACTAGGTGCGTTTGGTTTAGAACTTGATGAACCCTTTTCTAACCCAAGAGGTCTAATACTAATTCTTGCGGTTCTCTTAGCAATTGTTGATTGGGATTGTTGAGGTGGGATTCCAACATTATGACCTCTTACGGGTGATGATTCGGTGGATGATATCTCATGGATCATATGACCATTCCTTTTGGATGAACCTTTGGTTGAAGAGTTGTTGCTAGATGCTTTATTCATAGTGATGGTGAGAGTGCAATAGAGGTTTCTAACTACTGATTTTTAGTAATGTGGTAAGAGTGATGACTTAACCTTTCAAGAGTGTTTGGTTTATAAAGGGTGAATTTGAATTCAGGAATTAAATTCATGACCACTAAGGGAATTAGGCATGCACCAAGGTTAACTATGATGTTGTTCAGTTCTAGGGAATCATTAAAGGGTAACTAAAAGTGTTTAGTTTACCAAAGATGGCTTAAATTTGAAAGAAAAGCTGATTAGAAGCTTTCTGTAGACACAGATCCTACGGTTCCCTCTCACTAGGGATCCGTCTGGTTATAAACCAGGGATTCCGTCTGTAAGAAAGAAATATGGTGAAGTGATTATGCTCTTGTAAGGTCTAAGGCTTATAAATCTTGAGGTTTTGTCTTTCCTTAGATGTCTTAAGTGATAGGTGACTTAAATGTCCAACCACAAAGAGTGAAGATACTTAATGATGGTTTTGGGTAAGAAAATGGACTTATGAGAGTGTAACTAAGTGTTTGAGGAAGATACCATTTGATTTGAGAGTGACAAAATGGTGGCAATTGATCCTAGAGATCAGATGATGGCTTGAGAGAGATTTGAAAAATTCTTAAAAAATAAAGAAAAATGAAAAACTAGTTTTAAGCCTATTTTAAGGTAAGAGTGACTTAAAATCAATTTGCTAAAATTGATAAAAATATCACACTAAGTGTTTTGAGATGTGAGGGGCAATGTGTGAGCATTGGGGTGGAGATATGGTGAGTTTTGATGAGTTGATAAATCATAAACACTTTGAATTTGATCCTAAGTTAACCACGAGTGAGAGTGAGACCTAGTGAGCTTAAGGAAGACTTAAGTAGTCTTTAAAGAGTCAGTCATGTTTGGCTAGAGTGATGTGATCAAGAGGACAGGTTTGATGAAACATGATCAGTATCAAGTATCTGTTTGCCCGGATCCCACGGTTCCCTCATTGGAGGGATCCGGCTAGTTATAGCTCTGGGATCCGGCTACTGCAGACCAGAAGCATCTCAGAATTTGTGCAATATTTGCACTCTTAGAAAATGCTTATCATAGTCATTTTTACAACCATTAAATGCAAGCACACAATAAGTATAACGCATAGCAAGTGTGGGGGGAACTAAAAGTTAATCAAAGATGAGTGACGATGACTACTTGAATGAATTCAAAATTTCATAAAATCTCATCTTACTTGCTCCTAAGTTAAGGTGTTCAATGCCAAATCATGGCAATTCCTACACACTACTTCCTACTCTATATAAGTATTGTTAAGATGTTACAAACCATTGTTTTAACTTGTTTTCACAAATTAAGGTCCTATGACCTTACCTACCATCTATACCTCCATCCATTTAACTCCCGTCTTCATCCTCATCTTCATCCCCTTCACTCTTCATCCCACCATCTCTACTTCTTTTTCTTCAAGAAGTTCGCGAAGCACTTGAAGATCCCTTTAGTTTGTTGCCACTCTTGTGATGGGCTAGGAATGTCTGGCAATTGATTGATGTAATCTAAAGGGTCGAGATCGGTGTTGCCAAGGGGGTTGCTACATCCTTCTCCTTCTCTTTGTCTTTCCCGCTCATCTGATGAATCCGTTGGTGGGTGAGGTCTCTTGCCATCCACCATGAACCTTGTAGTCTTTCCCTCGGATAACGGCACCATGACTTTGTTGCAAAAGCTATGATCAAAGGAATACAGATAAGGCTCTAAAGCAAAGATGAAGTTTGCTAGACGGGATAGGAGCATTGCATAAGGGAGTACCATCTTGTCCATACTTTTGACACTCGCCATTCTCTTTACCATGTAGTATGCTTAGGTTGAAGCGAGTGTCGGTCACAAGGCAATAAATCATGAAGCTCAAGCATGCATCGGGATGATCCTTGTTGCCTCCCAAGCAAAGCACATTCTCCCTTATTATGACTTCCCATTTCTTGTACAACGGGAACATTTCGGAAAGCTCCGTTTGAAATGGATCCCCATAGATCACTTTGGAATTTCTCGTGACCCTCGATGGAGATGCCCTTTCGATTAATATGGTATCCCTTACCGTGGTTGCTTCCGGGATTCTCATGTAGTAGACTTCATGATGATCTACCATGTCGTGTAGCTCCGCCAAAGACCATTCATTGGAATACATGCAAACTCCTTGATATGGGGCACGGAGTATTCTTCCAAATTCTACAAGAGAGAGGGTGTATTCATGCTCATTTATGATGAAGGCTATTGAGATGGTCTCGTTATCATTCCTAACGATTCTTATTGTCTTGTAAAATTCAAGCACGAACACCGGACAAATTTGCTCGTTTATGTCCAAAAGACAATCAAAGCCAATTCCTTCAAAGAATTCACGGATGTTGGTGTTAGCAAGGAATGATGGTTCTACCACACGGCCTTCATGAAAAAGCCTCTTTTCAAGCAACTTGAAAGCTTTCCTATCCTCCGGGCTAAGGCCTTCCTTTCGATGGTACATTGGGATGTAGTGGGCGGTATCATGATAATCTTGTTGGCGGTTACTAGGCATGATTGTTCCAATACAACAAAACCACAATGTGGTGTTAATTATGAATAGTAGCCTAAAGGGTTTGATCACAATTTTGCTCAAAACATCTTCATTGAATTCAAGGAATGAGTTAAATTTGTATTAACAATGTTAATTCTTTGATTTAGATTATCTTAGAAAACAATGTGGTAACAAATTATGACAAACCCATTTGAACCCAACTTCTAAAGATGAAAATTGTAATCCTAGGAATCAAGGAATAGAAATAACAATGTAGTAAAGATTATACTTACACAAGAGATTGTTTTGCTTGAAGGAAATGATCAATTTGCTCCTGTGAACAGTAACTAGGTTTATGTTCGTGAGTCTTTGATAGAGGAAATTGATAGTTGAACTTCCACAGTGATAATTTCTAACTTATGTTGTCTTCTGTTGCACGGATCCCTTGTATGAGGGATCCGGATAGTTCAAACGCAGGGATCCAGCATAGCAATAAAAATTCAGCTTAAGTATTCCTTGATAATTTTGGTTTGGGAGTTCTAAATTGCCTAGGGTCGATGTTTAAGCTCTATAACTTGTGGTTTGGGGTTTTGACGGGTTATACTAATCCTATTTGACGAGGTTCCCTTTTTATGAATAAATCATAATTCTTTGGGAAGTTTTTCAAAGATTATGATAAAATCCTATTTTATCATAATGTAAGAAATTTCACATGGATACTCATTGACATAGATGAAATGTCAATAGCCCTTTTGTGATGAGTAATGATCAAGGCTCTCGAATAGCCGAGATATCATTATTACTAGTTTATATTATTGTCTATATAAATCAACGAAGAATACTATTCTTGATGATGAGTTCAATATAGATAACTACTTTAGTGATTATTAAGAGAGCGTAAAGATACTACTAAAACTTAATCATGTAAAGAAAAAGAAAAAAAAACGACAAAAAAAAAATATTTGTAATTTATTAAAGATCATACCTTTGCTAAATATTCTTTTTAAGAAAAGAAGTATTTAGAGTATTGTTTCATGATCTTCTTAGTATGCCCAAATCCAAGTATGAAAAATTCTTAACAACGAAAAACGTTAGAACGTTCTATCATTTTCCAACATTATACAATATGATGATTTTTAAAACATGACCTTTAGTAAAAAAAATCCTTCTTTGTAGTTTTCAAACATACACGGATCGTATCAAGTTTTTAAAGTATAACATACTCTAAGAAACTTGGTAACGAAGCTCTGATGCCAATTGTGGAAAGTTAGAAGGGGGGGGGTTGAATTATTTTACCAATTAAAACTTTGTTTTAAAATATTTAGATCGACTTATGTCAATCTATTTGGATGTGTATGTTGGATGTTGATAGATAGATATATAAATGTGTAATGAAAGATAAAGAGTAAGAAGCACATAACCACAACATGAGTATTTATAGTGGTTCAGCTACAAGGACACCTTCCTTGCCCTACTCCACTCCCCGAGTCACCTACTTGAGAGTTCGTAAACACTACACGACACCAACTTCTTATGGCGGAGAAGCCTTCACAACGTCGCCTACTCTTTTTCCGGTACTAGGCTAACCACCGGGTTCTTCCACAAGGTAGAACCACACCTATCACAACGTCGCCTACCCTTTATCCGATACTAGGCTAAATACCGAGTTCCATTTCAATGGAGGAACTACTACCCAACACTACACAACACCTATCCCAAAGGAGACCCACTCCTTATTACAACATCATCAAGATATCAATATCCTTGGATACAACCTATCTCTATTTGTACATCGATGCACCTCATCGATTATACGCCCTTGGCATCTTTCACTAATGCCACTTGACTTGACTTCTAGGCATCTGTCACCAATGCCCTTGACACGGACATTTAGAACCTTTCACTAATGCATTTGTCTTGACTCCTTTGGTATTCTTCACTAATGCCTTTAACACGGACGTTAAACACCTTTCACTAATTCTTTCGTCTTGACTCTTTAGGCATCCTTCACTAATGCCTTTGACACAACACTTCTATGGAGAAAGAAAGAACTATCAACAAGAGAACCTCATTAGTCTTGATGATGACGAAGCATGACAACTCATGGACTTGAGCTTGCTCGACTTTAAGAGGTGGTGATCTCGCCTTTAAGAGGAACCTAGAGAATCACACAAAAACAAAATACAAACTACATACAGAGATCCTTAGGATCTGAGGTTAGAAGGTTACAATACTTCGAGAAAGTATGTGTGGGAGTGACAACCCAAAATGAAGAAATGGCTCACTATTTATAGATGGATTTTAGCTACTGTTCCACGGATCCCACGGATCCCTCACTTGAGGGTCCGTCCAGTGAAATCCTGGGGATCCGTGGGACGCTCCTCTTTGCCCATGGGTTTTGGTTCATGGGTCATGGGTTATGGGTCATGGGTCCTAGACTTTGGACCATGGGTATCCAAGTAGATACAATGTATCTACAAGATGCAATGCATCTAGTCCATGGGTCATGGGTTAAAACCATGGGTCATGGATAATATCCATATACGACTTATGCATGATGTCATGCAATGAGTTATGGGTCATGCTCCATGGGCATGGGTCATGGAATTTGGGTTTTACCCAGCAACATTCAATGTATTTGGTCAATGGGTCAAATACTTAAACTTCTACCCATTATGATACATACTAGTTATGTATATATTTGCCCAATATGTAAACACTAGTTGTTGTACATATGTATTACTAAATCATAAAACCACTTTTACGTGAAAACGTATGTGTGTTAGTAAACTATTGGCTTAAACCATTTACGTATTTTATTTGTTTCGTTAAGGTGATTTTACGTTTTTCATAGACAAAACATTAGAAGATCGTAAAATATAAATAAACATTTTTACGGCTTATTTGTATTTAACAAGTTTCACCTCTTGAACCTCGATTTCTCTCTTTCACGACACCTCATTCTTCACCACATTTATATATGTACTCTTTAGAGGACTTACCTCCTAGACCTTCTAATCCACCACCATTTCCTACATTATCGTCTATTGAGAGAATGACTACCCAACAACCTTCTCCACATAACATAGGTGGTAATATCAACATGCCACAACCATTACCATACGTGTCTCCTCCATCCTCAAATGACCCTTTTGGGTAATGAGATGATTTCAACCACCACAAATGGACCATATGGATGTTGACCCATCTTTACCTCCTCCACCTACACATACATCTCCACCAACATTAGTTATAGATCCTCAACCATCTCATGTAGGTCCATCAAACTTAAACATACCTTCACAACCTTCTCATGTAGGACAACTTACCTCAAACATACTTCTACAACCATCTCTCTTAGGACCAACATCACAACAAAAAACTTATGATGATACCTGTTATCATTGTCAACATGTCCAAAACTAAGTTCATGAATTACGTGAGGAAGTTCGTTTCATGTTCTACCATCTCCTTGAACGTCTTGATGACTTCAACAAATCAAACCACTCCTAGAAACCTTGAAGTGCAAGCACAAGTGGTCACCCTCCTCTAGTTTTAAGTTTAGTCCATTAGGATTATCCTTCATTTTAGATCATTTTCTTAGTTTTAGAGATTTGACTTTTGTTGTATCATTTCTCTTGTTTTCATTAAATGAATCTACGTGGTTAAATGCTTCTTTTTTTATGTAAGCATCTTGGTGTGATTATAACTTGGTTTCATGGACTTTCATACCATGTTCCTGCTTTTATTGCTGCTAACAAGCTGCAGGTACTCGGATCCATCCATTTTAACTTGGTGGATCCCTCCTGAGAAGGATCTGGCAGAACTGGGCATACAGAAATATTTGTGAGAATAAATTCCACTCATTTGCAGGAAATTATACACCATAAAATGGCATACTACCTTTGTTTTGTTGATTTTCAAAACACACTAGGAGTACTTGACGCCCTCAAAAAGGGGAGCTTTCGTCCAAGCAAAACCATTTCAAAAACTTGCAACGATCATGATTTAGTCTTCCTAATTACTTTACGCCCTCAACAAGGGGGAGCAAATAGGAATTTTTTTACCTTCTTTACTTCACCTTACATCCTTCTTTCACTTATTTTTTATAAAACTTACATTCGATTAGTTTCTTCTCGACACTCTTTTTGTTTCGACAAAAAAGGAGGAGAAAAGAGTCAAAACTCAAATTCAAAACTTATGAATTTTATCGTTTTACTTAAAATAAGTTATTGTTTTGTCATCAACAAAAAGGGAAGATTGTTAATACAAATAAGCCGTAAAAAAGTTTATTTATACTTTACGATCTTCTAATGTTTTGTCGATAACGAACGTAAAATCATTTTAGCGAAATAAATAAAATACGTAAAGCTTTGAGCCAAAATTTTACTAACTCATTTCACTAAACAAATAAACCTTAAACATGTTTAGTTAATAAGTTTACATAAAACCAAAACCATTTTATAAAAACACTTAAGTAACATTAGTTACTTACATTTTATAAAATACATGTAACTTGTAAACTAATAAAGACTTGGACTATCAATGACCTATAACAAGTCCATAACCCATAACCCATGGAGCTTGACCCAAAATCCATGACCCATTGCATGACATCAAGAATGGGTAAAACCCATGACCTAAATCCATAACCCAGGACCCAAAGTCCATGACCCATGACCCAAGATATCTTTGACATCAGGCATGACATCATTTATCCATGGATCATAACCCATAACCCATAACCCGGTTTGTAACCCAAAATCCGGACTGGTTTACCTAGTGTGCCAGATCCTTTGGTATACAGTGGCCGAATCTCTTTAGGAAGGGATCCGCCAGATTTGGGTGAACAGTGGACAGTTTGCCTATAAATAGTGAGCCATTTCTCTCTTGATCTTCACACATTTTAGACATATCTTCGCTCTATGTTCTAAAGTCTCTAACCTCAGATCCAAGAATCTTTCTATGTAGTTCCTCTTTGTGATTCTTTAGGTTCCTCTTAAAGGTGAGATCACGACCTCTCGAAGACTTGCAAGATCAAGACACGAGTTTCTAGGATTCTTCATCTCGATAAGATCACTTAAGTGTATCTTGTTATTCTTCCTTCTCAAGTGTGTTGTAGAAGTGTTGTAGTAGTCGTGTTAGTAAGGATGTTGGTCCTTTGATGTGTTGTGCTAAGTAGGTATTGATTGGGTTGCGGTTCCTCCATTGTTAATGGAACTCGGTGTCTAGCCTTGTACCGGATAAAGTGTTGGAGATGAAGGTTTGGTTCTACCTTGTGTGAAGAACCCGGTATTTAGCTTTGTACCGGATAAAGTGTAAGCGACGTTGTGAATACTTGTGTTGTGGTTGTGCTTACGAAACTCTCGAGTTGGGTACTCGGAGAGTGGAGTAAGGTAAGAAAGGAGTCCTTGTAGCCGAACCACTATAAATACTTGTGTTGTGGTTGTGTATTTATGTCCCTCTCTCGTAGTTTAGTTTTGTATCCCTTTCTACTATCAATATCCAACATGTCAAAACTAGATTGACATAAGTTGATCTAAAAGTATTAAAACGAAGTTTTAATTGGTAAAAATATTCAACCCCCTTCTAGTTTTCTACACATATAATGACTTTTTAAGTCTGCCAACTCTGTTGTCACCATCAGGAAATAATCCTTCAGGTAATTTCATATAAACAGTCTCATTAAAATCACCATATAAAAAAGCATTATTAACATCTAACTGGAAAATAGGCCGGTTATTCTAAACAACAATATTTAACAAACATCTAACAGTAACCATCTTAACAACTGGAGAAAACGTCTCCTCATAATCAACACCCTCTTTTTTATTAAAGCCCTAAGCTACAAGTCTAGATTTATATCTATCAATTTCTCCATCAGATTTATACTTAATTTTAAAAACCCATTTACTTCCTATAGCTTTTCTATCAGGAGGTAAAACAGTAATCTCTAAAGTATCATTTCTAAATAAAGCTTCAATCTCATTATTCGTTGCATCAGTCAAATGTGCATATTTTGAAGCTTCAAAATAATTTTTTTGTTCATGATTTTTGTTAAGTTGCATAGTAAAACAGAGATTCTAGAGTTAAGTTTTGAATAATTAAGAAACTTTTTAATACCATACTTAACTTTAGCCTCAACAACAAAATCATTATAATTTTGATGAAAAACAGAAGGTTTGGAAGACCTTTTTAATGGTATAGCTTCCTGAACTAGAGAATTTGAATCTGGATTCAAATTACCTCAGAATTATTAATATTTTCTTCAAGTGTAACAAGCATCTCATCCTTATCAGCAAACAAACTGTCACTGGTTCGTATATTATCTCCTAGTTTACCAACAGAAGCATCACTTATACCAGTGTCATGATTTCTACCAGATAAAGGAGAGTAGCTACCTTCACTTGGTGACACTCTGTCACTATTTAGCTTTGGGTCTAATCTGTTTTCATCATGGGGTAGCTCAGGGGTTACAATATCAAAAATGTTCAAATGGTTTAAATCTTGAAAAACATTTTCAGAATCATCTTTATTCTTATCAGCAACAGAATCCTTGAAAGGAAAGACAGACTCAAAAAATTTGACATCCCTTGAAAACATGAATTGATGCTTGTCAAGACTATATAACCTATATCCTTTTTTAAAATTAGAATACCCCGTCATCACACATTTATCGTATCTACTACTTAACTTGTCATTATCATTAACAATAGTAGCAAAGCACAAACAACCAAACATTCTTAAGTCATAGAGAGCAGGCCTTTTTTTATATATCATTTCATAAAGAGATTTTCCATTTAGCACAGAAGAAGGCAATATTTTAATAAAAAAAGTGGTAGTAAGAATGCATTCATTCCAAAATCTAAGAGGAATTCCCTTTTGAAATAGAAGCGATCTAGCCGCATTTAAAAGATGTCTATGTTTCCTTTCTGCTATACCATTTTGTTGAGGTGTGTATGCATAAGAGGTCTGATGAGTAATTCCTTTTACATTACAAAATCTAGTAAATGTCTGATTTATAAATTCAGTCCCATTATCTCTTCTAAAACTTTTAATTTTCTGTATAAACTGAGTCTTAATCAGATTATAGAAAACAGTGATATAATGAAAAACTTCATCTTTATTTTTTATAAGATATTCCAAAACAGCTCTTGTGAAATCATCAACAATAGTCAAAAGATAGTTGTAACCTTCTTTACTAGCAACCTTATAAGGCCCCCATAGATCTAAATACGCAAGTTATCCTAAAGCAGAAGTAGTATGATCACTTAAAGGAAAAGGTTCTCTAGTTTGTTTAGCCCTTTGACAGATTTCACAAAAAATGTTTTTATCCTTAGAATCAAACTGTAAATCAGTCTTTAAAACATTTAGAACAGGGTCTGCAGGGTGACCAAGCCTGCAGTGCCAGTTTGTAGGATCGAATATATTATTGTGTTGATGATTCGGGTGGTATTGGATGATCAAAATACATGTTTGCCGTTAGAGAAAGAAAGTAGATAGAGAGGGTGTTCTTGCTAGAGACTTGGTTCACAAAATATGGAAGGTTAAATTATGAGAAGCACCACCCCTTCCATGGATGGAAGGGGTATTTATAGTTACAGACTCAACGACCTCCTATCGGCCTGTGGATCAGGTATACAGTGGGTAAAGACCCGTCCTTCCTCCACGGTGTTACACTACGCTAAACTAAACTAATAACTAACTAATAAACTGATAAATAACGTAACTAATGATATGTCTACGAGCTAACTTATGCTAGATAATATTTGGGGTGACCGACACTTTACTTATGGAATTTCCAATTCCTAACAATCTCCCCCTAAGGGAGGTCACCCCATGTTTTACATTTCGAATCCTAGCATTCTATTCTTGACTTTGTTCTTGAGCTCGTAGACTTCAATTCTTCAATTCCGCAATCTTTGTGCTTTTGTAGTGCAACTTCAAAGTCCGAGTGCTTTGTACTTTTAGTGGAGGTCTTTGAACTGATCCACATCTTTGATGATCTTCGAGCTTTCATTGAGATCATCAGCCACACCAAATCTCTCTGGATCATCCATAGTTGTGTTGCCTTCATGTGATGTTGTGACTTTTGGACCGACATGCTCACACTTTCTGGATCATGACATCTTTTCATCAGAGTAGCGGAAGCTTTTACTGGTTCAAGATATTTGCAGCAGCGCAGCAGGAACATAGTATAGAAATATCTGAGCCAGGTTCTGTAGATATGCACAAGTCATGATTTCTTCAATTAAGTGTGGATGCTGTGAGCATGCGGCTTTGGATTGACTCCTCAATTCTGATCAGCTGCAACCGTCCAAATGTACCTGCAAACAACAGTTAGCAATAAAACACACGAAAGTGTCTTTGATCACTTTCGTTGAATTGAGGTACACGGCCCACGGTTCCCCGTTGATCAGTACAAGTACTGCCTGTGATCAGGTATAATTCCGAAGAATCTCCTTGACAGGGTTTCGCAGCTGCTCTAGCTGTTCTCAAACTGGAACGTCTCAAAGAAGACAACACGGAGTGAGTGAACCAGCAAATTGAGATTTACTGATTGATTCAAAATTATTTGAAAACAATCGCGTATTGCTTGAAGAAAGAGTTTTGCAATACGACGAAGGTTTTATAAGAAAAAATCAATTTTCAATCATAAATACCCTTTTAATTTTGAAAGATATAATACGCAGTCGAAGTGCTAGAGAAAAGAGTTTTTCAGCACAGCGACCGGTTTTTCAAAGGTATCCGTCAATCCTTTTCCTGGACCAAGATTGATTCAATAATGAATCGCCCCATTGTTTCTATCCAGTTGTCACAAGCTTGATCTTTTGCAAGATCTCACATGTCACCTACCAAGAGCTTGTTTGATGTTGGCTCTAGAAGGCTTTCCATCTTCATCGTGAATATTTTCATATCACTCGGATGTTCTGGCAATACCACAAGGATAATGCGTATGACTCTTAATATATAATCTTACTTTCCACATTGTGTGAAACAGCAAGTCCTCATGAATTTAGTGTCCTAATGAGATATTGTGGATGATCTCTTGGCTCTAGACTCAATAGTGCACATTTGGTTTCCTATATCGGAGACTAGGGAGAGGGTCTCCTTCTTCAATATCAACAATCTCTAAGAGAAAGTCGATAGATTATGTCGGTTCCCCGTGAGAATGAAACAAGCCCTTTTAAGAGGAACTTGAGTAGCTTGGGAAGTTGTAGTGCAGTGCGTCACTGGGTCCATGATGTCTTGTCTTCAACACCAGTGTTACCTTGGTAACAACCAGTAGCATATGTATTGAACCCGGTTTCTGCCCTAAGGTTGAATTATTGGAGGGCTATTTCTTTTCACCCTTTTTCACATTCATTTCTTTTCCATTCTTCAACCCCTTCAGTGCTTACCGAGACTTCATAACTAGAACCTTGTTGGGTTTATTCCAGTTCTAGCTCTATCTCAGTCCGTACTCTTCCCATATCTCACTTTTCTCCTTTTTTTCATCATACCTAAGGACTCTAAACTATCTAGTGGATTGTCCCTGGGTAGATCCCTCCGGCTCTGGCGGGATCGTGGGAACGAATACCTAACCTAACCATCCTTATAACACCATGCATAAAGTAAATTGGTCGGTCTTTTGGTATTGTTCATTCTTCCATTAAACCAATTGAAAAATCATTTGGAAAATCAATCAAGGTACTTGGGATATAAAATCAAAGCATTTTGTACCTTAATTGTTTTTGATCTTTTAGAAATGCTCCCCCTCAACATGTGCATATGATTTGAAATTGTTTAGCACATGGAGGCAAGAGTTCTTTGAAAGAATTAATTTCTTGATCACAATTTCTGTGGAAAAAGCCATTTGATTTTCTTTGGTAAATCCTCCCCCTCAATATGTGCATAGGTTATTTGAAATCATTTTATCACATAGAGGCAAGAGTTCATTTGAAGCACATCCACAATCACAAGAGCCATTAAGAAACCATTTGAAGACTTAATCAAGGTACTTTATAAATCACTTTAAAAAAGCTTTCGTACCTCGATAGTTTATTTGCTCCCCCTCAATATGTGCTTGGAGATTCGAAAGCGTTTAGCACATATGAGAGAGCAGCCTGCACAATTGAATCAAAACGATCACCTTTTATCAAATTTCATTATTAAATCACAAATTCTCCCCCGATCAAAAATATCAAACCCTTTGAGATTTTGGATCCCAAGTGATTTAATAAGGTTTAGAAAACATGGGAGAAAATGTGCCTGGTTTAAATACTCATCTAGTTTTTGGATAAATCCTCCTCCTCAATCATGTGCATCATATATTGAAATCGTTTGGCACATGGAGGCAGGAGTGCCTTTAAAGGACTAAAACCAATTCCATTAAAACAGACAAGAGATTTAAATCACGATCTCTCCACCGATCAACAATTTCAAACCAATTGAGATTTTGGATCCCGATTGATTTAAATCATTTAGAAAGTTTTAGGGAAAGACGTGGCAAGATTCAATTTTTGAAAAATGATAGATAAGGACCATTTTAAGACATTAAAGATTGTTAGTGTCAGGTATGATAGTTTTTAAGAGATCTTTTAGTAAAATAAATTAATTTCACAATCAAACAAGAACAGAAAAAATTTCATTTTGAAAGACCTTGATTCAAAAGAAAAAATCATACCATGACATAACATTAAATCTTTAGATCACCACATTTTAATGTATAAACGGATTCTTTTGAAGATATGTTGTTTGAAAATATTTTATTTTAAATCACTCTCCCCCTCAATCAATGACAATAGTCGATGATTGAGTAGACTTATGTTTTGATAAAATGAAGTCCGGTGATTTTCAAAATTAAGTCCAATTAATTTTCAAAACAATATTTTCCATTTTCAAAACAATTTAATCAAATTATTCAAAATTTTTTAATAATGGTACCCTGCACAAAGATACGTTAGGTGGAGAGAATCATAAGCTGCTTTTGTTGATTTTGTTGTAGGGCTTGGAAGAAACCCGTCTGCAGATGCAGTGAGACTTCTTCTTAGGTTGCATTTTTCCATGCCAACTCTCCATAGAAGTCCAATTAAGCTCCGTTTCTTCATTTGTCAGCCCAAGATATAGTTACCCTTTCCTTTTGGCATCCAATCATCTTCAATTGTGGGATCCGGATCGGGAACATTCTTATAACCAATATACCTGCATACGTTAGTGAACACACATACAGATATATGGTGGTCGACATCACCCATAACAACAATCGACTAATTAAAGTCAATTCAACATAACAATCAGATCATATAAGGCATGGGGTTTATGTGTTAATCAAACTATAATCATCTAATCCTGACAATCACATCCTAGAAACCTAGTCCTTCAACATAGGCAATTATATTTTACAAATAAGCACGTAGGATGATTAAGAAAGTTCGTTAGAAGATATAAGTTTGAAAACATTCTCCCCCTCAATCAATGACTTATTTTTCTGAAAAGTTTAAAAGCGCTAAAGTCATTGATTGAGTTTTCAATTTTTACGAAAACACAGAATCTGATTGATTTTCAAGCAACTCATTTACCACCACTTTTGAAAAACAACAAATATTTTTCTGAAGAATTTTAGACGGAAAAACATTTGTGTACGAACAGCAGTCCTTCGACATACTTTCCTCAGTTTGTTTTAGGATAAGTGCACGAAATTGTAGAAAATTGGTTTAGCGCAACACTTTCCTTCCTTGAAAAATGGGTTGCTATCAGAAATAATAGCAAGCCATATTTAAGCGCGGGTCACAGTCAGAAGTAACTGCAAGCCATAGTTTATGACATGTTTAGAAAAGAATATTTACACCTCCTGCTCAAACTTCATCTATGGTCCCGTGCCATTATTGAATGACATTTCTAAGACCGCAGATGTTATCGATACCAGAAGACATGTCTTGAGAAAACATATTTTTGGTATTTTTCAGATTTTCTAATTTTTATGGGTTTTTGAAGATTTTATAATTTTCTATTTTGTTTTGCTGGTTTTATATTTTTGTATTTGGTTTTTAATAAATATATACAAAGATAGAATAGATGATATAATTTAAGAAGATGATGATACGAGTACCGAGATAAGGATATCGAGCAGCACGTCATAGAAGAAAGAAGTCATCATCTCTTAAACATTCACCACCAAAGCTTCCAAGACTCTTGAATCGAATAGAGAAATTGAGCCACTTGAAAGTGAGACTTTGGTAGCTTCCCCCCAAACCGTAAATCTTCTTATTGAGCAGATTCTAAGCTTTCTTTCAAGCTTGCCTTAGCCAGATGCACAAGAACGCACACCATATCATCGATCTTGCTGCTCCATATAAGAAGGATCATTGTAAGTCTCCGTTCGGGGTTATATCATCAACAAGAAGAACAGCAACGTATCATCCCACACATAAAGCAATCTTCTCATATTTCTTTTCTACTGACGTCTGAAGCAATCCATTCCAAAAGGTGTCAAGAGACCACTTCCCCCGAGTAGTTGAATTGATGCAGTCAATCTCTTAGACTAGAGTTCACGAACCCGAATACACATATACCTGAAGACAGAGAAACTTATACCATCGAAGTAGCAGATTAAGTCCAATAGCCAAAGAATAACCCCGATGTATACTTTTCTCTCCCCCTGAAGAAAGTGTATGAAGCTCAAGAACCCGAAGTACCCGAATGCCTAAAGAGAGAATAACCGATAACATTGAAGAAGCAGGCCGAATCACTGATTATCTCTGCGGGTGACAATCTCTGCGGATGTCAACACCGGAATAAGTGATTATATCTCTGAATCACTGATTAAGCCCTCAAGTAAAACAGTTGAGCATCCCCAATGTACACAATTCTCTCTCCCCTGATGATTGCGATAACATCGAAATCATCACACACTTGTGTACCTCTTTTATCTTCAGAAACTTTCTACTACATCATTTCCCCCACGTAGTGGGAATTATAACACTAAAAGCCTTGATGAGTAAAACCTTGAGCTTCTCTGCGGTCATGACAATTGTCTTCCCGGGATATCTTCAATCACTTAGAAGAGTTAAGTTCATCAAGTTTACTCGCCATGAGTCAAACCTTGAGTTTCTCTGCGGTAATAACATTTGTCTTCCCGGGATATCTTCAATCACTTAGAAGAATTAAGTTCATCAAGTTTACTCGCTTTGTGTTTAGATGTGTGTCTCCTTCCCCCTTGCTGGTTTTGATACTTCAGAATCAGCAACATATTGTAAGCCCGTATACTAGAAATCTTGTTAAGAAGATCATAATTAGCTCAGATGTATCTGTGAGAATCAACTTGCTGAAGAAACAGAATGAGCAAGTCTAATTGGGGATTAATTATGGCATTTCACTCTCCCCCAATTAGTGCTCTCCCCTAAACCGACAATCTTTTAATAAATGCCCGAATTAAGAAGAAGTCTTTAGATCATTAATTGCAACTCGTCTTTAGTCTTCTAATATGAGAAAATGTAGAACCGACTGTAGACTCAACCTTCTTCAAGATTGTCCAGTTGGGGAATAGAAAGTCAACATCTTCAACTCACACCAAAAAGCATCCCACCAAAAAGCTTCCCAATTAACTTTATATCTTGCAAATCCCCTTAACTAAGATCCCTCCCAATCAAACAAGAACATAAAGATGTTCATTAAGGAAATCAGCAATTAGGCCGCAACGAACACACAAGATGGTAACACCAAACTACCAATCACATCAGACAAGAACAGAGAGATTGTTCGGAATCATCATGTTGATGTATACGTGAAGCATTAACCGAAAGCACTTTGTCGATAAACTCATCAATCTGAGTGAAGATGTCAACCAACGGCTCTTAAAAGAAACTCCATGTGAAGATGACCCGATAAGAAGAAGCTCGGTTCTTACATGAGTTTGGAGCCGTTTGACCATTTATCCTCAGAAATCAATCAACCATGCAGTAAATTCACACTTCTTCTCCCCCTCAATAATTGCATACGGAGTTGCCATTCTTGATTAAACAAGTGAATATCTTCGACAAATGTAGTCTATTCACACTTCTCCCCCGCAAAATTAGCACATGATGTCGCCATCGTCATATTAGTTGAGCAAGTGGAATAAGAAAACAATCAACAGTAGCTCGGTTCACTTGAGAATTGAAGCGCATGGAAAAAGCATGAAGCATGTTGATGAGAATGGTCATAATAGAGAAGATTTCTCTTCTTCAGAAGATAAAGCGCACTGACGCATACACTTTTCTTTTCTTTAGAGAACGAGGCATGAACTGATGTGTTCATACGTCATAAGAAGATTTCTCTTCTTCGGAAGATAATGCGCACTGAAACGTACACATTTCTTTTCTTTGGAGTACGAGGCCTGAACTGATGTGAACAGACGTCATAATGTTGAAGTACGAGGCCTGAACTGATGTGAACAGACGTCATAAATCTCTCTCTTTTCAGCTCTCTTAGCAAAACATGTAATCAACCCCATTATCATTCAGTAGGCTCTTTGTAGTGACAGCTGATGGAGAAAAACCGATATAATGAATTTGACCCTGAAGTAAACTACCCCGAACTCGTGACTTAAACTTGAACTTATGTAACAAAGAGAGGTGCCGATTTCTATTAGCATCTCTAAGTACTCTCTATGTACTCTATACTCTTCAACCAACCAACCATCAAGTATAAGACGTACATTACCTCTTGAAAATCCACAATTGAATGTGACACTGAGCACTACAACGTAACTCCTTAAAGTGATAGTTATTTTGTAGTGGTATGAGCCCAATTCCCCCAAGTGGTAAAAGAAAAGGTAAAAGACACCCAACAATAACTAGATTTCCAAGTCTTCGTTTTTTATAATAAGCTCGAACAAGGATCATGAAGAATCTTCATCCATCCATCCCCGATACCTTCAGATACTAAGTACACTCGCCCGTGATATTTCACTTCAACCTCAAATAAATAATAGTGAATTAACCCCGTTGTCACATCTTCTAGATAACTGCTCAAATCTAGCCTCCTTTAACGTTTTAAGTGAACTCTGATAATGGTGTCATCCCGACCATGGTTAAAAGCACATAACCCCATAAAACCATGTAATAACCAAACTGCCATGAAGACAACTCAAACACACACCCAATTCATGAAGTACACCCTTTTATCCCTTCTTCGAAGCAGAAACCGTAGTACCAGCATCAAGAAGATCCAGAATTACACTTTCTCTTCTCCAAGATGGTTCCATCATTTCGGGATTTTACAATTCCATGGTTTAAACCGAGAAATAGATTCTTTCGCGGGATTTTACAAAACCAGGAATAAAGCGTAAGATAGCTCCGGAAATGCACTTTACTATTACCAGGATGTTTCCATTGTCATGGTATTTTACAAGTCTATGATTTAAACCAAGAAATAGATTCTTTCGCGGGATTTTACAAAATCAAGACAAAACCGTAAACAATGTCAGCTTGAATGAGAAAAGAAAACTTTGGGTTTGGTGAATATCTGTTTTAGGGGAACATGCAGCGGTTCATAATCCAACATCAACAATATCAACAACCATCCAATAAACACTTTGGTAAACCCATCATTCACGCATTCTGACAGCTATTGCTGTGACTACTTGGTGAAGTAAGCCCGATATACCAAACTTGATTATGAAGTAAAATTCCCCAGATTTGTTACTTAAACTTGTACTAATCCTTGTGAAGAAGAAACGGTGTACCCAATGTACAAAACCTCTTGACATTCTCAACTGAGTGAGACACCGAAGTGATAGTTACGTTGTGGGTTAAGTGAGAAAGAATCACAAAAGTAACTAAATAGCCAAGTCTTTATCACACTCTATAAACGCCCAAAAAAGTCATCTTCGCGGAAGGGTAGAAAGAAAGAAGACGTAAAAAGTAAACGCGCCCGGTAAACCTCACTTCAAATTCAAATAAGAAATACCGTCCAAACAACCCCGTAGTCAACTTTGTTTACACATCAATTCAAGCCGTGACATAGTACCTTCCGTGAAAATGTATAAACCAAAGGACCAAACCACATAACATAATAACTTTCATCATCAACTCACATCATCAAATCTCAAATCGCAGTCCATATTCAAGAATAAACATCATCCGGCCCAAGTGATCAATTTTAATCTTGACCTGGTTCAACATATGCACCATATCCAATTAATAAATCATATCGCACATCGAATATCAATTCAATTCCTTATCCGGTCTTAGTCATACTCGACCCAATTTCAATATCAATCCATTAAAATCCCTCCCAAACAATTCAAACAATATACTAAACAATCTCATGAATAATAGAATACTCAAACAGTATACAAATGAATTGACCATAACCCACGAAATCCTTGGCCCATCTTAAATTAGTTAACATCAATACCTTTGTCCAAGTCATACTAAATCAAGTGTTCAAGTCCATACATATGAAAGCAAATCGGCCCATGAGTTTTTTCCAGATTCAGAAATATTCCAACCCTAATATGACAAGGTATAAAACACAACTCACATCTCACAATATCCTTAATCCTTATCACAACCCTAAATACTATCACCAAATATCCGCCTCCCTCTTGACTCAACCAAAACCGGATCTCAAAAACTCCTCATCATAAAACTTTAACACCTAATCTCTATCTCAATCACAAATTTGACAGACCCTAAGGACATAGACACCACGATGCAACAACCCACAAGCAGAAGAAAATCCTTATTCCAACACTCGAATGCCACAGGGATGGCTCGACGGTCTTCACAGCCACAAGGATGGTTACGAAGTAAGGAGTCGTCTTCAAGAACAAACGAAGGGTCACGGGTAGGTGTTGATAATACATGTCATATTCATTGAATCGAATCAAGAATTAGATTAAAACACAGATGTTTTGATTAATTCTTTTTAAGCATTCGGACATTATTGGAACCTTTTTCTTTTGATATTTATGTTAAGTGCCATGAATAAATCAAATAAAAGAGTATAACCCACATGTTATAACTCGTTTTGATGTTCAAAAATTTATCAAAACTTTAGATCTATGATGGTATTATGTTGAGACGACCTTAAATGTCTTTATATTGAGACATGAGAGTCACGACATATGACTGAGGTCATGAATGATTTGGTATCGACTTACTTTAAGGATCAGTGTTGTGAATATTTCGTTTGAAAGATCTTAAAGATCTTGATGCAACTTGAAAGACAATCGAAAGAAGGAACTGAGATCCAATATTGATTAGTTGTAACATGTTTATGTTTTGTGTATTGGTCTTGTTGGTATTTAGTTATAGATTGGTCAAAAGGTCACACTTCATCTTAATTTCTTTACATGTCAAGTCGCTAAGATTTACTTTTGAACAAGTCGCTATAAAAAAAACCCAAGTCGCTAGGTTTTTGTTAATACAAAACCCAAGTCGCTAGCACTCATGAGTCATGACAAGTCGCTATAAATCTTAATATCAACTCGCTACCTTGTTCAATAACAAGTAGCTAGGTCTCATCTTTTACAAGTCGCTAACATTATTTAACTCTTGATACTAAGTCGCTACAAGTTTTTGTCAAGTCGCTACTTTTTCATTATACAAGTCGCTATGAAGAATGACAGAACAAAAACAGCTTCGGTTATGACCTCTTGAAGCTGACCAAAAAAACCCAGAAAAACAACTAAAAGATGTCATCATTTAGCCTTGTATGACCCACGAGAACTGACGTTTGACCACAAAAAATAACCAGTTTTGACCATATGAAAAAGACCATATCATAAAGATTCTAACAACTCGTTCAAAAGTAGTTTTAACAACTCGTCCAAAAGCAGTTTGACCATACCATGAATATTGGATAAAAAAATCATATAAAGATAATGTTATAAATCAGACTACTTGGGCCAAATATAGGATACAAAACTTGTACAAAACTGTTTTACAAAAGATGTAGGACAACATAGATTCGACCATAAAAGTGAAGAAAACAAGTTTTAACATGATTAAAAAATACCACACAAATCATCAAAACATAAAAACCTTGGCTCTGGTACCATTTGTAGGATCGAATATATTATTGTGTTGATGATTCGGGTGGTATTGGATGATGAAAATACATGTTTGCCATTAGAGAGAGAAAGTAGATAGAGAGGGTGTTCTTGCTAGAGACTTGGTTCACAAAATATGGAAGGTTAGATTATGAGAAGCACCACCCCTTCCATGGATGGAAGGGGTATTTATAGTTACAGACTCAACGACCTCCTATCGGCCTGTGGATCAGGTATACAATGGGTAAAGACCCGTCCTTCCTCCACGGTGTTACACTACGCTAAACTAAACTAATAACTAACTAATAAACTGATAAATAACGTAACTAATGATATGTCTACGAGCTAACTTATGCTAGATAATATTTGGGGTGACCGACGCTTTACTTATGGAATTTCCAATTCCTAACACAGTCATATTGAGAAAGAGAAGTTTTAAAACCAGAATTATCCAACTTATATGAAATACATCCTGTATTGAAATAATATAGTCCTCCACGTTGATTACCAGTCCCCAAAACATTTTTCAGATTCAAATCCTTATTCAAAAAATAACATTTATTCTTATCAAAGGCAACCAAGATTTTATTTTCCTTGGCAAGTTTATGAATAGAACTCAATGTAACACAATACTCAGGTATAACCAACACATCATACAGAATTAAAGATTCAGTTAGCTTGAGATTTCCAATTTTAGAGATAAAAGCCTTAGGATGTCCAACCTTTATTCTAAGATGACAAATGTCAAAAAAATTAATTAAATTTTTATCAATGTAAGTCATGTGCTGATTAGCACCAGAGTTTACAATTTTACCATTAGAAGATCTTAGATTTCAAATTACTAATTGAGCAAAACAATTTATGAAAATTTTGATTGAAAATTCTGCTGTTGTTATAATAAGTACCTGTCATATTGGCTTGCACATTATTTCCATTGAGATAGTTGTCTTTGATGATAGAAAGGAGAGTATTAAGTTGTTCATCTCTAAAACCAGAAGATGAACTGGACCCATCATTATTTCCAACAGAGTTGTTATTTGAAAATGTTTTGTTGTTATTTTGAAATATGTTATTGTTACCCTTGTTTCCAAAATTAGGAGGATGTCTAATCAATTTAAAACATCTTTATTGAGTATGTTCATCAGAACCATAGTTTTAATAAAAAAAACAGGGTCAGAACCAGCATTTCTCCTATTATTAGTCACTCTGTTAAAATTAGCAATTGGATTATTAGACTGAGTAACAGGTCTTATAACAGGTTGATTAACAACTTTAGTAGCAAAAGCAGAACTATGATTTCTACTTGTGCTACCAGAAACCACTTTCCTATGTGACTCCTCACTACTAATGATAGCATAAGCATCCTTAGCATCAATCACAGGATCTCTAGAAAGAATATTACTTCTTATTTGCATATAAGTATCATCAAAGCCTATTAAGAATTGCATTAGTTTTATAAGTTGATTATGCTCTTTAAAATCACTAGCAGCATGCCAAGTACATCTAGACAACTGAATTAAAGCATCAAATTGTTTCCATAAGGTAGACAACTAATTAAAGTATTCAGCAATAGTGATCCCATTCTGAGTCAAAGAGTTAATCTTATGATGCAAGTTAAAAGTCTTAAAACCATCAACTCTATCAAAGGTTTCTTTAAGCTCATCCCACTGAAGCCTTTTTAGAAAAAAATTGACCCAGGAAAAGCTCTTCAGAGATAGAGTTAAGGATCTACCCAAGAACCACAATATTTACCCTATCCCATTGTCTGGCCAAAACATCATCAGTATTAGATCTTGTAGAAGTAACATCAATAAAACCAGATTTGTTTTTTCCTTCTAAAGCAAAAAGTATTGCACAAGACCAAACGTTATAGTTTTCTATTCCTCTAAGTTTAACAGATATTATAGTTAAAGTAGCAGAGTTATTAAGGTGTAAATGCAGAGGGTGACTCAAATCCAATTTACTTATCAAAGTAACAGGTTCAATATAATCCTCTTCATCAGAATTATTATGAACAGAAGCAGGTGGTGTAACAGGTGGAGTATTATCATGAAGAGACAAGATGATAAAAAAACACAAAAACAATCAAACACACAAAAAAAGAGAAAAGGTAGTTCCCAGGTTTTCCTTGCCACTGAAGTGGTAGGTCAAGGGAGCACACAAGCAATCAGATAATAAACAACAATAAAAAAGACAAATAAAGCACATAAACACCATAAACAATAATCCTCAAGGTTCAATATTTCCCAATCCTATCCTCCAGTAATCTATTGCAAGAAAATAAAGAACAGAAAGTAAAAGAGTGTGAGAGGTGTTACAGAGCACGCAAATAGTAGCAGCGGGATACCAAACCTACTATACCCTTGATTCACATAGAACAAGGGATATAGCAGATACCAAGAACCAATAACCAGATCCAAAATCAGCAAACCCTAATTATCAAAATTAGGGGAAATAACCAGAACCACCTCCAATCGAACCAAGAACACTAGACATATGGATTAAAAACACTTAATCGACCTCAAAAGCCTTTAATAATAAAAAACCCCAAATTACCCAAACCCTAATTTTATAAAAAAAAATTAAGTGTGTTAGGAATTAGAAAATCCAGTCGTTAAAGAGTCGGTCACCTCAAGTATATGTATTCGTTAGAAAGCTCGTAGTCGTAGTCAAGTTATGTTATTAAGTAGTTTGTTAAGTAACACCATGGAGGAAGGACGGGTCTTTACCTACTGTATGCCTGATCCACAACCCGTAGGTGGCGTTTATTGTAAGACACTATAAATACCCTCTACCTCCCAAGGTAGAGGTTTGGAACTTCAATACCATTTTTCTTTGATTCACATAGTTCCCAACTCTCTTCCCTTTCTATCTCTAGAACTTTCTCTCTCTAAAACATTGTCTACGCCCCATATGGATTTGGTTTGATGTGTTTGTGAAATCCTATATCTTACAATTGGTATCAAGAGCCATGGTTTGATCACTCATCTTTCATGCTCTTTGTTTTGGTGGATTTCATAAGGTTTTTGGGGTTATAAGTGTTTAGGAGAGTTTGAATCATTTGGTCAATTTCCTGTGTTAAATTTTGAATTTTGATTGTACTTTTGTGTTTAGGATCATCATATGTGTTTAGGTTTTGAATTGGAAGGCTTGAATCATTGTGGTTTAGATGTTTTTTATTGATAAAGTGGTGGTTTTCAAATATTGTACGAAGCGAGTTGAGCCACGGTGTTGAGTTTCTTGGAAGCTAGTTTCTTTGTTATTGGAAGCGAGTTGGTTTAAGCGACTTGGCTATTAAGCGAGTTGTATTAGCAGCGAGTTGGTATATGCGACTTCGCTATTAAGCGAGTTGATTCTTTAAGCGACTTGAGTTTTAAAGCGACTTGGCTATTAAGCGAGTTGTATTGTCAGCGAGTTGGTTTAAGCGACTTGGTGGTTAAGCGAGTTGTCTCTGTATACGACTTGGCTATTTAGCGAGTTGATTCTTTAAGCAACTTGAGTTTTATGCGACTTGTCTGTTAAGCGAGTTGTCTGTTTAGCGAGTTGATACCAAAGCGAGTTGACTGTTTTGCTACTTATCTATTGAGACTTGTCACTTCTTCGTGCTACATTTTTACGGTTGTTCTTTTGGTTTAGTAAAATCCCGTGAAAGAATCAATTTCCCGGTTTAATCAAAGAATAGTAAAATCACATAGAACTTGTAATCATGTCTAACAACGTACCTACTATCGCTTCTACTGTAGCTGAGGACGTTCAAGCAGCAGGATCAGATACTCGTCCACCTATGCTTGACAGAACTGATTATGACTCATGGGCACAACGAATTAGGTTGTATTGTTTGGGAAAGGAAAATGGAGTTAACATTCTCAAGTCAATTGATGAAGGACCTTATCAAATCGAGACTACCAGAGATGTTCTTGAAACTGCTGCAGATGGTACAGTGACCTTAGGATTGGACAGACCAAAGACGTATGATGAGCTCAGTGATAAGGAGAAGAAAAGATATGATGCTGATATCAGGGCTTCAAACATTATACTTCAGGGTCTTCCAAATGACATCTACAAGTTGATCAATCACAACACTGAAGCCAAGGCAGTCTGGGATAATGTCAAGATGCTTGTCTCAGGTTCTGAATTGACTAAGGAAGACAGAGAATCACAACTGTATGATGAATTTGAGCATTTTAAGATGAAACCAGAAGAAAGTGTCTATGAATATTACGTGAGATTTCACAAGCTTGTGAATGACATGAGGAATATCAAAATGACTATGCAAAATATTCAGCTGAACTCAAAGTTTGTGAACAACATGAATCCCAAATGGCACAAATTTGTCACCTCTCTGAAGCTAACCAAAGGATTAAAGAACACCAACTATGAGCAACTGTATGCCTTCCTAATTCAGAATAAGATACATGCTATGTTTGAACGAATGATTCTTGAACAGTTCAAATCTAAACAAGGAGAAGCAAGTTCGTCAAATGTTTCAACAGACTTTTACACCAATGTAGGAATTACCACCAAAGCTTCTCAAGTCATACCTACGGGTAATGGTAATTACAAGCTCATTCCTGATCCAGCATATAAGCCTCCAGACTCAAACACAATCATGGAAAACTTCATCAATCAAATGTCTCTCATGGTTAGTCAAAATCTGAATACCACTCCTCACACCAACAATAACCTCAGAACAGCATCCAACCCATGCAATCAAGCTACTGTCAGAGATGGAAAGGTTATGGTGCAACCAGTTCAAGGAAGGCAGTATGAACAGGGATGAGGTGGAGTAGGAGGAGGGTATATGGCTAATCAGAATCGTGGAAGAAATGCCAATCAGGGACAAGTAAAGCCAGTCAAGTGCTACAACTGTGGTGGTGATGGACACATTGCAAGGAACTGCACATCTCCAAAACGCCCTCTAAATGCATAATACTTCAGAGATAAGATGTTGCTTGTGCAAGCTCAGGACGATGGTGCAGTTTTGGATGAAGAGGAGTTGTTATTTCTTGCAGAAGGGAATGCTAAGACATATGATGCAGATGTGGATGAGCAGCCAATTCAGGAAATAGGTCACAATCATCAAAATGCCTTTCAAGTTGCCGATTGTGATGCATATGACTCTGATGTCGATGATTGTTGTTCCCCATTCACTATGGTTTAAAACATTTTAAGAGTCTAAAAACAAGTTAATAGTGAACTATGACTGAAATTAACATAAGTAAAACACACAAAGTAATTTTCAAACATCATATTCTTATTAGAAATAAATCAACAAAGAATACGTTACCCAAGTACTTGCGGAATAGTACTTGGGATTGAAATGACAAAGTTGGGTGACTCCTCTCTAAGCTCAGGCTAAGTCTGAGCACAACTCTTAGAGCTCACTGAGCTATCTCAAGAACTAAGTCGTATTTGGAGGAGTGAAAAGATGGCTTGCGTGTGTGTGTTTTTACAATTCACAAGCTTAATCTTTTCACTCCATCTCTTATGCTATTTATACATGTATGAGTTTTAACTCTTTCCTAAGTGACAAATCTGACATCATACAGAAGACAAAATACTGATGTATTTTGTCTCTGTTTACAAAGACTATTCTAAGTAAAAGACAAGGCTGCTTTCCATAACTCAGTGATGACACTGAGCTTGTAAGTTAGCCATTCAGGAAAGTTGAACTTATGTTGATAAGTACTTCTTCTTATCTGATTCAAACTTATCCCGCCTTGTCCCGCTCTTTCTTCAGTCTATTTATCCTTCAGTCTTCTACTTCAGTTTGTCTTCAGTGTAAGCAGTTGGAGAGGAGTCTTGGGGATTCAGTGAGTTATTTTCATCACTCACTGAATCCATCATCTTCTTCTTGACTCAGTCTTCACCCTTTAAGTACCACCTTACTGAGTGGAGAGACTTCTTCTACGCCTCGTACTGAGTATCCCGAAGATGAATCACTGAGAGGCTATGCACTCAGTGACCTGATTAGTGTTTAACGAACTAAACACTTGGGCTATTTTCTATTCAAATCCTAGATTAAGGGGTTTGGGTATTTACTGAACCCAACAGTCTCCCCCTATTTGGATATACAAATAGCCTAAGTGGTTGATCAGTGTAAGTAAGCAAATGGCTTCTTCTTACACTGAATGTACTAATGAATACAATAAGAAACACTGAGTAAATTAACAAAACATACATCTTTTATTGATCAGATTACATAGTTCCTATCACTAGTACAAAAGATAAAACAGAATGATGTCAGTCCAGATGGATTCCCAGTGCTTCAAGCTTGACTTTCTTAGTGATGAGTGTTTCCCTGTCAGGATGGTCTCTTATCTTGGCATTCAGGTCTTGACAGAACCTGATGTTTGCTGGGGTTTGGATCTGAGAGGCCACAGGTATGTAGCTCAGCATTGCAGCTACACCAGCCTGATCAATATCACTCCATCTTTGAAAAGCAGGGTTTCCATAGACATCAATGTGGAATAGCCCTCTTTCAGGCTTCTCAATCACTAGACAGTTCACAAATTTCACTCCTTCAGGCAGCTCCCTATTACACTCCAGTCCGGCACTTTCATCTCAGTTGGAACTCAACCCTTTTCCTTTTTCCAGTGGATGATTGTGGTTGAGATCCTTGAGGTGCAGTTAAGGCAGGCTGAATTCTCAGTTGTGCTGGTGAATCCCTCGATCTTTCATATCTTTTACTGAGCATTTTCATCAGGACCTTAACCACCGCATTCTTCTTCTTTTCAATAATTGGACCAAGCTCATCGAGTTCAGTGATCCCAAAGTCAGTGAATTTGAGGGGATCATGAACCTCGAAGTGTCTTTTATCATCCCCTCTATAAACGTTCATGGCCAGTGGTTTGGTATTGGGGATGATTCTGACATCTGTGATCCTTTCAGGAAGCCTTTGGCTTGTCATTGTCCAGTTGTAATGCTTAATTCGGCTTTGCCTGATGGCTTCAGTTTTCTTCTTCTTTTCCTCCAACTATTTTCTCATTTCATTCATCTGAGCAGCCTGAGCTTCCTTGAACTTTTGTCCTGCCTGACCTTTTTGGAGTTTCTTAGGATCAATTCCCATGTTCTCATGTTCTTCAATGACAACCTTTGTCAGTGCTTCTCTATTCTTCTTATCTTCTTCAGCTTGTTTCAATCTCTGTTCTTCTTTAGCAAGATATTTACTAAGCTGTTGAGGTGTGAGAAGGTATTCAGTGTCGCCGATTTTGTAGGGAATCTTCTCAGGCTCAGGAGTTGTCATTTTGCCTTTTCCTTTGTCCTGGCCTGAGGAAGATGAGGTTACTACCAGGGGTGGTGGTGTTGTTGTTATTGGTGTGATTACTGTCAGTGTTGTTGTTGTTGATGTTGTTGGTGGGATTGATGAGATAGGTGTTGTTGAGACTGGTGGTGATGATGAGATTTGAGCCACTGATGTTGATGGTGTTGGCTCCCCCTCAGTGTGAGAAGGAGGTTCTTCAGCAATATTCTCCCCCTCAACTGTTTACGGAGCTTCAGTGAGGGCAAGAGTTGGAGTTGGTGCTGAGGGGGACTGAGCAGCTTGACCCTTAAAGGCCTGATAAATTTCTGATATCATAGCCTTGAAGTCTGAAGTATCAGATTGAATACCAGTGACTTTAGCTTCCAAATTTGCCTGAGAACCTTCCAGAGCAGTCATTCTGGGCCCAAGATTCCAGGCCAGAGATGAGGATGCCTGAGTCAAAGTAGTCACCTGCGTATTCAAATAGTCCAATGTAGCTTGAAGTGACTGGACTGAGGATGGAAGACCCTGAACATTGGCAGACTTGAGCATATCGAGCAGTTCAGTGAGGCTTGAGGATTGTTTCAAGTACGCCTCAGTTGCCTCAAGCACTTTAGAGTTGAGTGTTGGGTCTTCTTTGACAAATTCCTTGATTTCATCAATCTTTGTACCTACACCTTGAAGATGCCTGAGGAATTTAGCCATGTTGTCATCCAGTCTGTGAAGGTTGTCATACATCAGATCCCTGTGCTCATGAACATTTTCATCAAAGCCATGTACCTCAGCCTTTAGATCAGCATAACTTGCAGCAGCCTCAGTGTGTTGATCCCACAGAGTTTCAGTGACCCCAGAGTATAACCTTCGAGACGCTTTGGTGATCCACTGAACAAGCTGCCTTTCAGTAAGTGGGAGAACATTATCAAATCTTTCAAATTCATCAGTGGAGGAGGAGGAGTCATCATTTTCATGCTGGAATGGTGATTCAGTACGCTCCTGTGGATCAGGCTGAGGCTCTTGTTCAGCTTGAACCTCAGCGTCCATTTCTTCTCCGGTGATAAAATTTCATCATCAGTCTCAGCAAGCTCATCTTTAGAAAAGAGTATGCCAGTAACATCAGCAACTGTTAACCAGGGGTTGGTGATGGGTTCCATATCAGCGGGTGGTATGTTTCCCTCTGACTCTTTGTCCCCCGTTGACCCCTCGGACACTGGTGGCCGTTTCCCAGTGCCTTCGCTGGAGTCAGGATTGGTTGTGGGTTCCGTATCGGCGGGTTGTTCCTTTCCCTCCGAGTCTTTGTCCCCAGTGACCCCCGAGACACGGTGGGCGTTTCCCGTGCCTTTAGCAGAGTCGTGATAGTTGTATCCCTATCACGGGTTGTTTGATTCCCTCTAAGTCTTTGGGATCGATCGTGTGCCCTCGGACAAAGGCTTGGATTCGCTAATGTCATCACTGGGCGTTGTGGAAGGCGCTCCCCTACCAGCGGGTTGTATGTTTCCCTCTGGATCTTGAGGAGTAGTAGTTGTGACCAAGGGCACTGACTGTGATGTATCAGTGTCCTTCGTTGTCACGGGGGTGGATGTTGCTTGGGCTCCACTGGGTGGCAGATCAGTCTTGGGCTTTCTTTGCCTTTTGGCAAGTGTTCCTGAAGCCTCAGGGCCCTGAGACTTGGGTTTGGTCTTAGTCCCAGTCTGAGACTTCCCCTTTCTCTTTGTAGGAGCAGGGTTAGGAGACACTGATCCCGTCTGGTTGTTTACAGCAACCATATGGGCCGTCAATTCAATGTGGAATAGCCCTCTTTCAGGCTTCTCAATCACTAAACAGTTCACAAATTTCACTCCTTCAGGCAGCTCCCTATTACACTCCAGTCCAGGCACTTTAATCTCAGGTTGGAACTCAACTCTCTTCCTTTTGCTTGTGGATGATTGTGGTTGAGATCCTTGAGGTGCAGTTAAGGCGGGCTGAATTCCCAGTTGGGCTGGACAATCCCTCAGTCTTTCATATCTTTTACTGAGCATTTTCATCAGGTCCTTAACCACCGCATTCTTCTTCTTTTCAATAATTGGACCAAGCTCATCGAGTTCAGTGATCCCAAAGTCAGTGAATTTGAGGGGATCATGAACCTCGAAGTGTCTTTTATCATCCCCTCTGTAAACGTTATTGGCCAGTGGTTTGGTATTGGGGATGATTCTGACATCTGTGATCCTTTCAGGAAGCCTTCGGCTTGTCATTGTCCAGTTGTAATGCTTAATTCGGCTTTGCCTGATGGCTTCAGTTTTCTTCTTCTTTTCCTCCAACTATTTTCTCATTTCATTTATCTGAGCAGCCTGAGCTTCCTTGAACTTTTGTCCTGCCTGACCTTTTTGGAGTTTCTTAGGATCAATTCCCATGTTCTCATCTTCTTCAACGACAACCTTTGTCAGTGCTTCTCTATTCTTTTTATCTTCTTCAGCTCGTTTCAATCTCTGTTCTTCTTTAGCAAGATATTTACTAAGCTGTTGAGGTGTGAGAAGGTATTCAGTGTCGCCGATTTTGTAGGGAATCTTCTCAGGCTCAGGAGTTGTCATTTTGCCTTTTCCTTTGTCCTGGCCTGAGGAAGATGAGGTTACTACCAGGGGTGGTGGTGTTGTTGTTATTGGTGTGATTACTGTCAGTGTTGTTGTTGTTGATGTTGTTGGTGGGATTGATGAGATAGGTGTTGCTGAGACTGGTGGTGATGATGAGATTTGAGCCACTGATGTTGATGGTGTTGGCTCCCCTCAGTGTGAGAAGGAGGTTCTTCAGCAATATTCTCCCCCTTAACTGTTGCCGGATCTTCAGTGAGGGCAAGAGTTGGAGTTGGTGCTGAGGGGGACTGAGCAGCTTGACCCTTAAAGGCCTGATAAATTTCTGATATCATAGCCTTGAAGTCTGAAGTATCAGATTGAATACCAGTGACTTTAGCTTCCAAATTTGCCTGAGAACCTTCCAGAGCAGTCGTTCTGGGCCCAAGATTCCAGGCCAGAGATGAGGATGCCTAAGTCAAAGTAGTCACCTGCGTATTCAAATAGTCCAATGTAGCTTGAAGTGACTGGACTTAGGATGGAAGACCCTGAACATTGGCAGACTTGAGCATATCGAGCAGTTCAGTGAGGCTTGAGGATTGTTTCAAGTACGCCTCAGTTGCCTCAAGCACTTTAGAGTTGAGTGCTGGGTCTTCTTTGACAAATTCCTTGATTTCATCAATCTTTGTACCTACACCTTGAAGATGCCTGAGGAATTTAGCCATGTTGTCATCCAGTCTGTGAAGGTTGTCATACATCAGATCCCTGTGCTCATGAACATTTTCATCAAAGCCATGTACCTCAGCCTTTAGATCAGCATAACTTGCAGCAGCCTCAGTGTGTTGATCCCACAGAGTTTCAGTGACCCCAGAGTATAACCTTCGAGACGCTTTGGTGATCCACTGAACAAGCTGCCTTTCAGTAAGTGGGAGAACATTATCAAATCTTTCAAATTCATCAGTGGAGGAGGAGGAGGAGTCATTTTCATGCTGGAATGGTGATTCAGTACGCTCCTGTGGATCAGGCTGAGGCTCTTGTTCAGCTTGAACCTCAGCGTCCATTTCTTCTCCAGCTGATAAAATTTCATCATCAGTCTCAGCAAGCTCATCTTCAGAAAAGAGTATGCCAATAACATCAGCAACTGTTAACCAGGGGTTGGTGATGGGTTCCATATCAGCGGGTGGTATGTTTCCCTCTGACTCTTTGTCCCCCGTTGACCCCTCGGACACTGGTGGCCGTTTCCCAGTGCCTTCGCTGGAGTCAGGATTGGTTGTGGGTTCCGTATCGGCGGGTTGTTCCTTTCCCTCCGAGTCTTTGTCCCCTAGTGACCCCCGAGACACTGGTGGGCGTTTCCCAGTGCCTTTAGCAGAGTCAGTGATAGTTGTATCCCTATCGGCGGGTTGTTTGATTCCCTCTGAGTCTTTGGGATTGATCAGTGTGCCCTCAGACAAAGGCTTGGATTTGCTAATGTCATCACCGGGCGTTATGGAAGGCGCCCCTACCGGGGTTGTATGTTTCCCTATGGATCTTGGGGAGTAGTAGTTGTGACCAAGGGCACTGACTGTGATGTATCAGTGTCCTTCGTTGTCACGGGGGTGGATGTTGCTTGGGCTCCACTGGGTGGCAGATCAGTCTTGGGCTTTCTTTGCCTTTTGGCAAGTGTTCCTGAAGCCTCAGGGCCCTGAGACTTGGGTTTGGTCTTAGTCCCAGTCTAAGACTTCCCCTTTCTCTTTGTAGGAGCAGGGTTAGGAGACACTGATCCCGTCTGGTTGTTTACAGCAACCATATGGGCCGTCAATTCAATAGGAGTGACAAGGGATGGGTCTTTTTGAAAATTTGCTTGGCTCAGGATGCCAGGCAAAGCACCAAAATTTTCTTCCTGAGGATAATTCGAACCCAGTAACACTTGCAAAGCACAAGAGACAAACCTAGGATACGAAACATATTTCGTCCTAGTTTTGCTCTGTAGCTTGGTTACGAGATCACTGTAAATGATCTCCCCTATGTCGACAGTGACCCCATTCATCAAGCAGTATGCCATCATCAACTGAATAGAGTTAACTTGTTCAGTGGATGAGTGGTTCCCGCCGAGAACCTAAATCACAAAAGTGAATAGGATCCTCCAAGCCACGGGAAATGAGCTTTTAGTGACTGGGGTCTTGTCCAAAAAAGTTTGATCTAAAACGATTTGTTTTAACCCATCCTTCACTGTGGAGGGTTCAGGATGGGCGACATAAACTCCTTTGTTATAATCCAACCCTGTTGAAGTTCAAAACGTTTTGTAATCCAGGGTGAATTGTTGTCCCCCCCCCCCCCGTGAAGACTGAATCTGATGAGATATTCCCTGAGGGGTCGGAGGTTGTTCTCATCAGTAGAGGGTGTCGGGTCAAAGGCCTTGGTTGTTGCCCAAAACTCCCTGAGGAGATTTTGGTAAACAATGGAGGGACACTGAACAAAGGCCGTTTTCAGTGGGCAATTATATAAAAATTTCATAATGTCTTTATAGGCTGGGAAATTTGGAGGATATTCAAAATTGCCTATGACATTATTTGTTTTAAATTCCACATTTGTAAGATCGCCTACCCACTGAGAAGCAAACTGGAGAGTTCTAGCCATTTCCATTTAAAAGATTTTAGGGTTTTGAAAATATTTTGACTAGAATAATCAAAGTTTTTTTTTATCTCTCAAGTTTGTGATGAAAAACTTTTGTAAATGTTTACAAGAAGGGTTTTCCAAAAGAGGTTTTAAGAGTTTTTGAGTACACACAAATGTTTTTGAGTTTTAGAAATGATTTTGACAGAGTTTTGTTGTAGAAAATAATTTGTGTGTGTTTGTTTGTGTTGGAAGAGGGTATTTATAGAGTGGAAAAAGGGGTGATTTGTGCACAAATCGGAATATTAAGAGTCGGTTTTTGAAAAACGTTTGAATTTCCACATTTAATGCTACCACTCCATTAGCCGCAGTAAAATCCCGTTTTTCAAGGAACGTTGCAGTGCAAGTAAAAGTGCACTTTTACAGAGAGAAAATATCAATTTGATATTCTTGTGAGAGGAGGCATTAAATGCCAAGTGGGATGACAATAAGACAAAGAGACATATATTCCTATATTAAATTGGCATAGTTACCAACCTAGGACATTTAAGTAATTGATACTTGGATCATTTAGTTACTCATTCAATGCTCTTTGTCAAATATCAGGGACCCTGAATGAGTCTTACTCATTCAGTGAGAGGTTTATTTGGGTGTTCAGGGAGGATGGACCATTTCAGAGAACTTACCGAGATTGATTTTCGATACTTGACTTTTAATGTCAAGCATTCCCAATTCAAATTTCGGTCTCACGAAGGTAGGTTCATCCAAGGGTTTGGTGAAGATATCGGCCAGTTGATATTCAGTAGGGATGAAATGAAGTTCTATGTCTCCTTTCATTATGTGATCCCTGATGAAGTGATATCCGATATCAATGTGTTTGGTTCTTTGGTGGAGGACAGGGTTGTTGGAGATTGCAATAGCACCGGTGTTATCACAGAAGATGGGCACCATTTTGTAATGGATGTTATAGTCACTGAGTTGACTTTTCATCCATAATACATTGGCACAACATCCTGCTGCAGCCACATATTCAGCTTCAAATGAGGACATAGCCACTTATTGTTGCTTTTTAGCACTCCAACAAACCAGTTTTCCTCCAAGAAATTGACAGGACCCCGAGGTACTTTTTCGTCCATGTTGCAGCTAAGCGTAATCGAATCGAGTAACCCTTAAGATCAAACCCTGAGCATTTTGGATAATAGAGTCCAAGATTTTGGGGTTCCCTTCAGTACCGAGTATTCTTTTGGCTGCAGTGAGATGGGATTCTTTAGGATTGGACTGATATCGTGCTATTAGACAGACTGAGAATTGGATGTCTGGTCTAGAAGCAGTTAGATACATCGGTGATCCAACAATCCCTCTGAAATGGGTTTGATTGACTGATTTGCCAGTGAGATCGGGTCCAAGGTTGTTAGGTGGGACCATTGGAGTCTTCACTGAGGCACAGTCGAATATCTCATATTTCTTCAAGAGATTTCTGGTGTATTTCTCTTGACTGATGGATATTCCTTTATCGTTTTCGATTTGTAGTCCAAGAAAGTATGTGAGTTCCCCATCATGCTCATTTCAAACTTCTTTGTCATTAGTTTTTCAAACTGTTTGCAAAGTTTGTAGTTTGTTGAGCCAAAAATGATGTCATCAACATACACTTGGACTAGTATCACATCCTGTTGAGTTCTATAGACAAACAGGGTGTTGTCTATCTTTCCTCTGACAAACTTGTTTTGTATCAGGAAGGCTGAGAGTTTCATACCATGCCCTTGGAGCTTGTTTAAGTCCATAAAGGGCTTTGTCAAGCTTGCAGACATAGTCGGGAAATTCACTACTCTCAAAGCCAGGGGGTTGCTGAACATACACATCTTCCTTGAGATCACCATTTAAGAATGCACTTTTAACATCCATTTGGTAGACCATGAAGTTCATGTATGTTGCATATGCAAGGAAGATCCTGATGGCTTCCATTCTTGCAACAGGAGCAAATGTCTCATCATAGTCAATGCCTTCTTGTTGACTATAACCTTTGGCTACAAGTCTGGCTTTGTTTTTAATGACAGTGCTATTTTCATCAGTTTTGTTTCTGAAAACCTATGGCTACAAGTCTGCCTTTGGCCACAGAATCATTTAGAACATCTGTAGAGATGTCTTGTTCAGGGTGAGGTTCATGAGTTACAGGTTCCTGATCATTTGGATCAGTGTTTCCTATCCCAATGGGGACTGACCGATTATCAATGAACTCACTGATAGTTGGTTGGGGAAGGTTGTTAGGTAAGACATAATATGAGATGTCAAAGCATCGACTTGATATGAGGAATTGAATTCAGTGTTGTACTCATCAGGAGGATATCTTGATGAGTTATCAATTCCTATTTCCTCTACTGAGGTGTTAGTGAACCTGATGCTTTCAGCACTTTCATCAAAGGTGACATGTAAGGTTTCCTCAACTTGTTGTCTCCTTGTGTTAAAAACCCTGAAGGCTTTGGAGATCAGTGAGTAGCCTAAGAAGTATCCATCATTAGCTTTTGCATCAAACTTGCCTAGATGATCCTTGTGGTTATGAATGAACACAGGACATCCAAACACATGAAAATAGTTGATGTTAGGAAGTCTACCTTTTAAGATCTCATATGGGGTTTTATTATGTCTTTTGACAATGATTGACCTGTTTTGAGTGTAACAGGCTTTTGACGCTTCAGTCCAAATGCTTTGAGAGGGCTGAGCCATTTAACATGGTTCTTGCAGCCTCAATGAGAGTTCTGTTCTTCCTTTCAAAGAACCCCATTTTGTTCAGAGGTATATGGAGATGAGAAATTTTGAGAAATTCCTTTTTCATCACAGAAACTCTCAAGCTCTTGATTTCTGAACTCAGTACCATTGTCGGTTCTGATTTGTTTAACAGTAATGTCATTCTGGTTTTCAATCTTCCTGATGAATGACATTATTGTATCATTTTTGACTCTTTTGGAAAGAAAGTATACCCAAGTGTATCTTGAGAACTCATCAACAATGACAAGTGTATACTTCTCATGCCGGATTGATCTAGGACTGACAGGTCCAAAGAGATCCATGTGCAGGAGGTGAAGGCAGCTTTTGATGGAGAAATTTTGTTTGGTTTTGAATGATGCTCGTGATGTTTACCTTTTTCACAGTGCAGCATGGTTTGTCTTTTTGCAAAAACTAGTGATGGTAAGCCAAGGACCTTGTTTTGTTTAGCCAAGTTGTTGAGGTTTTTGAAGTTCAAGTGTGAGAGTCTTTTATGCCACAGCCAATTGATAGTTTCAGTGGCTTTAGCAAAGAGACAAGTTCCATCTTGGGAGATTGTTGACATGTCTAACACATAAACATCATCTCTCCTAGGAGCTATCAACACAACTTCCTTGTTGGTATTGAAAATGGTACCTTGTTTATCATTGAATTGTACAATATATTTAGCATCACATAGTTGACTGACACTGATGAGATTGTATTTGAGACCATTGACATAGGCTATTCTAGAGAAAACTATTTCATTGCAGTTTACTGAACCATAACCTTCAGTGGGACATGATGAGTTATTACCAAATACTACCTTGGGCCCTGGTTCCTTTACATACTTGTGCAGATATTCCTTAACACCAGTCATGCTTCTTGAGCATCCACTGTCTAGATGCCAAATAGGCTCCCTAGCATGTCTCTGCACAAGCAGTAAACTGAATTAGTTTCTCTTAGTGACCCACTTACTAGTGGGCTTGGGTCTCAAGGTCTCTTTGAAATTTGCAATCGACTCATGGTCAGTGGTTGTGTGCATAGTGCTACCACAAGTTTTTCATTTAGAGGCTGAGGATGACTCAGTGACTCTAGGTTGTTTGGAATTTCTCCTTGCATGAATGACACTGTCATGTTGGGATGTCTCATGAGCTGGATTACTGCATATATCATAGCATGTGTTCATGAGACAATCATCCTGATGATGATCGTTAAACCTACAGTGAGGGCACAGAGGAAAAGGTTTTGCTCTATTCTTGGGAGCAGCTTTGGAGGATGAAGCATACTGATGACCAACTTTGGTATAGTTTGCTTGGTTGACATACTATAGATGGTCTGCAGTCCTGTGATCATCCTTTTTGCAGATCATGCAAAAAAGGATTCTATAGCAGTTGTCAGTGGTACGGCTGGTGTAATGACACAGCTCACACTTTTGTTTGTTTTTGGAGGTTGACTTAGACTTTGAGGAACTGGAGGAAACTGACTTTGTCTCCTTGATTGGTTCAGGGACCTTTTCAATGGATTCCATTTTTTCAGTAAGCTTCCTCACAAGTTCAGTTCTTTGAATTTGGTCACTTCAGTGGGGACAGACGATGTTGAAGTCTCAGTAGGAGTAGACTCTTGTTGAGTTGGTTTTGTTGGTCTTTTCAGGATGGTTCTACCAATTCTAGACCTTTCTTTTAGTGAATGAGGATTGAATTTCAGTGGAGTAAGCTCAGAGCTTGGAGCAGCACCCTGAATAGGTTTCAGTGGTGGAAGCGGTGCTTGAGATTCTGCTTCAGACTCATAGATGTGTTCAGTACTACTGGGCACATCAGGGAGTCCAAGCATGCTCTTTAGAGCTTGACTTTCAAGCTCTAGAATCCTTCCAGAATCGAAATTTGGAAGCTTACTCTCAGGATTAACCCGTTCAATCCAATCACTGGAATTTGGAGTAGTCAACATATTGGTAATCATACCACCAGACACAAATGGTTTTGAACTTTGGTCTTTGTTGCGAGAGTCAGGGAGATGATCTTCACCTATGACTCTCTTTTTGCTACTGGGGCACCCACAACATCAAAGACCCTAGGATTCTTAGCAGTCCAACTATCAAGAATATCTTGTTCCTTTTAAGTTCATCTTGAAGAGCCTGATTTCTCTTAACTAGTTCAGTGTTTTGAATTTGCAAAGTGACAACCTCAAGCTTGGCTTATTTTAAAATAAGCAGTTCATCTCTACACTTGTTTAATTCAAAACTTAGCTTGTTGTATTTTGAAAAAAGATTTAATCTTTGCTCTTCTACGAACTTAAGGTCGACATTAAGATAATTCATATAAGATCGCCAATCGAGTCATCATCCATACAAAGTAAGATGTTTACCTTCTTCATTGTGATGTTGACCCATTCCCTGTTTCTGGCATGATTCTTCCCAACAGCTAGCTTGTCCTCTTCTCGAGAGGGCCATCAGGTGCTGACATGCACCATTTCATCATCTGATGACACGGCTCTTCATCCCGGTCGAAGGTCTCAAAGAACAAGGCCTTTGTTTTTACCTGCACAGATTGAACACTTTTTGTTGTTTATGAGGGACTGGCCTCGAGCAATGCAAGCTTAGCTTTGACTTTCTTATATTTTGCTTCAAAATCAATAGTTTTATTTTGATCAGATTTGTTTTGAAGGTTTTGATGAGACTGATAGATTTTTGGTTGAAATTTGCTAAAGCCTGAGGACCGATTTGACCCTGATGGTTTATAAGAGGGTTCAGAAATTGTTTTGAAAAACAGTCTTTTGCAAAATGACCTCTTTTGTGACACTTAAAGCATTCAGTGTCCTCATTTGCTTTGGCATTTGAAAAACCTTGGTTTCTTTTTATAAACCTTCGAGAGTTAGCAAGGAGTGCCCTTTCCTGGAATTCAGTGTTCAGGTCATTTAGGTACTCCTCACTTGATCTCTCATCGGGCTCATCATCGAATTTTCCGAAAATCTTGAAGAACATTGTTAGAGTAGAAAGCGGTTGATATTGGTGATGAGGTGGTGGTCGGGACTTCTTGACTTCCTGTGACTTCTTTAAGTCAAGGTATCGTCTGTTGATGAGGTTTTCCTCATAGACAAATTTCCCATAAATTTCGGGAAGCTCAAGATTCTGGATATGATTAGCATTCCTAAGTCCCTGAGAGAAATTCAACCACTTCTCGGGGAGACTGTTGACAAAACCAACATTGATTTCATGTTTGGACAACTTAGCACCATCATTTGACAGTTCATTTAAAAGAGTTTTGTACCTGGTGTAAGTTTGAGAGAGAGTTTCTGAGTCCTTAGCCCTGAAGGTGTTATACTCAAGTTTCAGTTCCATTATCCTGTTTTCCTTGGTATCAGATGGTCCTTCATGACTATGAACTAGGTCATCCCAGTTTTGCTTAGCTGTACTACACTTATAATGACTCCATAATATCATCAAGAAGACAAGATATTATGATACTTTTGAGTCTTTGGTCCTGGTTGACCACTCTCCTTTCATCCTGGGTCCACTGAGCTTCAGGTTTGGGCACCCTTCAGCAGTCTTTGGGACAAATGGACCTTCATTTATACACTTGATATAATAAGGTTCCATCCCAATCAAATAGCAAAGCATTCACTTTTTCCATTTGTTGAATTTGCCAACTTCAAGTCTAGGGGCAATAGCTGAATAAGCTCCACCCTTTTTATCGACTAGTTGGGGTACATCAATTTCAGCCATTTAGGATCCTAATTTAAAACTTTTAGAGCGGCCTAAAAACGAGTTTTATAATTAATCTGGCTTTGATACCACTTGTTGTTCCCCGTTCACTATGGTTTAAAACAGTTTAAGAATCTAAAACCAAGTTAATAGTGAACTATGACTGAAATTAACATAAGTGAAACACATAAAGTAATTTTCAACATCATATTCTTATTAGAAATAAATCAACAAAGAATACGTTACCCAAGTACTTGCGGAATAGTACTTGGGATTGAAATGACAAAGTTGGGTGACTCCTCTCTAAGCTCAGGCTAAGTCTGAGCACAACTCTTAGAGCTCACTGAGCTATCTCAGGGAACTAAGTCGATTTGGAGGAGTGAAAAGATGGCTTGTGTGTGTGTGTTTTTACAATTCACAAGCTTAATCTTTTCACTCCATCTCTTATGCTATTTATACATGTATGAGTTTTACCTCTTTCCTAAGTGACAAATCGACATCATACGAAAGACAAAATCTGATGTAATTTGTCTCTGTTTACAAAGACTATTCTAAGTAAAAGACAAGGTTGCTTTCCATAACTCGGTGATGACACTGAGCTTGTAAGGTAGCCATTCAGGGAAAGTTGACTTATGTTGATAAGTACTTCTTCTTATCTGATTCAAACTTATCCCGCCTTGTCCCGCTCTTTCTTCATCTATTTATCCTTCCGTCTTCTACTTCAGTTTGTCTTCATTAGCGGTTGGAGAGAGTCTTAGGGATTCAGTGAGTTATTGTCATCACTCACTGAATCCATCATCTTCTTCTTGACTCAGTCTTCACCCTTTAAGTACCGCTTTACTGAGTGGAGAGACTTCTTCTACGCCTCGTACTGAGTATCCCGAAGACGACTCACTGAGAGGCTATGCACTCAGGTGACCGATTAGTGTTTAACGGAATAGACACTTGGGCTATTTTCTATTCAAATCCTAGATTAAGGGGTTTGGGTATTTCTTGAACCCAACAGTCTCCCCCTATTTGGATATACAAATAGCCTAAGTGGTTGATCAGTGTAAGTGAGCAAATGGCTTCTTCTTACACTGAATGTACTAATGAATACAATAAGGAACACTGAGTAAATTAACAAAACATACATCTCAGAGGTACTAATGAATACAATAAGGAACAATAAGGAACAATGATGAACCTACTGCCCAGACAATCTTCATGGCTAGCATTTCTCCAATGGTCTCTCCAAAGGTCTCATCATCAAAGCAAGCTGGTCCATCCAAAGAATCAATCATCTCAGAGGTATTAAAATTATATGATGAAGTTGATGAGCAAAAGATACATGACAAAGTGCAATCACATGAAATTTGTGAAACAGATATTGTTAATATGGGTAATAGTAATATTGTCTCATATGATCAATATGTGATCCAAAGTGAAAGTGTGATTGAACCAAGTGATGCATCTTCTGCAGTCAACAATGACTATGTTTTTGATGAATACACTACACGTGCCCCTGATGATTCTGTTGTCTCTGAACTGAATGCCTATAAAGAACAAGTTGCCATTTATGAACAACGCGCTAAGTTTGAGTTAACCACTCGTGGGCAGGAAATGGATGACCAAATGCGTACAATTATTAGAAAAAGTAACTTTAGGGAAGAAATACTAAAACAAGAGCTAGACTCCTTAAAAGAAAAGCTTAATAAAACGGCTAAGCAAAAACAAGAACTTCAAGAAAATGTGAAAGTGCTTAAGCAGGAATTTAATGCTAAGGAATCAAAACTTTTAAATGAATTTTCTAACCTAAAAACTTTGAAAAACAAACTTGAAAACAAATTGTACGTACAAGGAAACACCATTCAGACTGCTCACATGATCACTAAGCATAGAGTTCTAAGTGACAAACATAGTGTTGCATTAGTTGATGAACCAAACCCTGAGGCTTGTAAGAAAGCTAGAGAAGAACAGAAGGTAATTTATGATGGCAATGAAATTCTTAAGCCTAGACAGAAACCTAGTTGCACTGAGAATACTAAGGAAGATAAGCAGTTAGAAGAAGTCACTAGAAAGAAATTGGATGAAAAACTTAAGAGCCCTTCATGCATAGAAAAGAAAATCAGATATAAAACACCCAACTATGCTAAGGAAAATTGGATTGCATTTAACAAGTTTAGACCTCAAACACAGCTGACCCCTGAACAAGTGTTCGGGAAAAAGGATATGGACATGAAAAAGGCTGATGAGTTTGTTGAACAAAATCCCCCATGTAGGAGAATGCTTCCTGCCATGGTATATCCCCCCAATACACCAATGCATTTAGTTCCTAGATCTATTCCCACTAAGAGCAAGACCTTAATCAGTCAGTATGTTATTTATCAATTATTTGTTGATTTTGAGAAAACATGTAAGAAAATGATCACACCTACTGGGATAACTGAATGGGAGAGGGGTTTTGAGCAAACTAAAGAATGCTATTTAACTGAGGTCATGCCTTTCTTTAAACAATTAAAAGGTCAATTTGAGAGTCTTAAAAAGGGGATGGATTCATATATTAAAGAAATGGAAAAGAAATTTGATGCAATGATAGTTGAGGTCAATGACTATGAGCGAGAATTAAAATATAATGAGATTGAGAGGAAGAACTTGCATACCTTAAATGAGAATCTGATTTCTGAATGTATCACTCAAGATGTGTTTTACACTGCCACGAATTGTTCAATTAATGCATCTCAATTTCATGAATTATCTGTTGCTCTGAAATTCTCCCATGATCGTGTCATTGAACTTGAGAAAATTAACTCTAAATTGCATGAAAAAGTTGAACGGGATGATCATGATAACATGGTGAAACAGTTTTCTAAATTGGAAGTTGAGCATCTTGCTTTGCAATTAAAATATCAACATCTAAAAGAAAATGTTAAAACCTCAAATATCAAGACATCCTTGGATGCTCCTGAATTTGATGCGGTTTTTGAAATCAAAAGCGTGATGAACAATTCCAGCTCATTGTAACACGATCAGAAAAATGAGAACCAAAATTTCACTATTAAAGGGTGAAAAGAACAATGTGACTGGCTCCCAAATGCCTCCTCCTTTAGATTCTCAGTGTTCTCAAACTTTTCATCTTCAAAACTTGGTTAATGTTTTACAAAAGGAAAATGAGAGTTTTCTAGAAGAAAATGAAAAGGTGAAACAACACTTTAAAGAGTTATATGATTCAATGAAAGTCACTCGTGACAATAACAACGAAATAATAACGTCTTTAAAAAAGGAAATTGAGAATCTGAGGAGTCAGGAAAAAGGGAAAATGCCACTTTTCTTTAATGAGAATGTTGCATCAAAGTCATCTGCAGACTCTAAATATACTGTGACTGTTAAATAAATTCCTCCTCATCTTAGAAATAACGAACTTGTGTTTCATAACTATTTCGCTTACCTTAAGGATAGTCTAGAATGTCTCCGAGAGATTGTAGAAGATGATTTCAAAAATAAGCCACTTGATAGAGAAATTAGGTTTGCTTGCATTCAGGCCAAACGATCTCAGGAGCTGTTAGAATGCTTAAGAGCAACGTGTCCTAAATCTTTTTGTGAGAAAGGTAAAGCTGTGATGCCTTGTTCTATGCCTAGCATCAAGAAAGTGAATTTTAATATGCCGTCGAGTAGCTCAGATCCCAACACTTCTATGCCCAGTATTAAGAAAGTGAACTCTAGAGTGCCTTCAATTAGTTCAGATCCCTGCACGTCTAGTTCAGAAATGCAAAAGGTAGCTCAACCAACTAATGTTCCCATAATTCCCTCTACAGAGTTATCATTGACACAAATGCAAGCGGTCAAAGCCTCAGGCAATACAAAGCAAGATAGGACCTCGCATGCTAAGAATGTGCAATGGAAGAAAGTAGAAGACCACCCTAGGAACATTAAGTTTGAGTTGAATAAAACGAATCGTGTTGATTCTAGTATTAGCTATAAGCGTCCTGTAATTAATTCGAATTCTGCTACTTTTGGCAAAACATGTAATGATGATTGTTTGGTTTCTATTACTAATCATGAATGTGGTGTGAATGAGTTGATTAATGCTGTTAAATGCCTTGTTAAGATAGTGAATACAAAAATTCAAGCTAAGAAGGCTAGAAAGCAATGGTGAAAGAAGGTTAGAAAACATTGGAAACCCACAGGAAGGAAATTTAGTAACATAGGTTATCAATGGATACCTCTTGGCGCAAAATTCAATCTTAATGAGATGTACCCTAAATTATCTAGATCAATGCCCATTAGGAAATGGATGCCTACTGGTAGAACTATTCCTTTAAGAAGTGAACATACTTTGAATAGGTCAAATACGGACACTAGCACTACATCTATCCCTGATGATTGCATTGTTTCTACTTCTGATGTGGGTGTTCCAATCACTGTTACTAACCAAATGGAACCCATTCTTGCATGAGGATCCCAATTATCCAGTTATCCATTCTTGTCTGTGTTCAACTGCAGATCGTTCAAATCGTTCTGTGGTACCTGGACTCAGGCTGTTCCAAGCATATGACTGAAGACCGATCGCGGCTCATGAACTTCGTGAGTAAATTCATCGGGACTGTTAGATTCGGGAACGATCATTTCGGTGCTATTATGGGTTATGGAGACTATGTTGTTGGTGATAGTGTTATCTCCAGGGTATATTACGTTGAAGGTCTTGGTCATAACTTTTTCTCTGTCGGTCAATTCTGTGATTCTGATCTAGAAGTGGCTTTCAGAAAACATACTTGTTTCGTTAGAGAACTTGATGGTAGAGAACTTTTAAGAGGAACACGTGGTTCAAATCTATACACCATCTCTATCGAAGATATGATGAAGTCTTCTCCAATCTGCTTGTTGTCAAAGGCTTCGAAAACAAAGTCATGGTTATGGCATCGTCGTCTAAATCACTTGAACTTTGGCACCATAAATGATCTCTCCAGAAAGGACTTAGTAATAGGCTTACCTAGACTAAAGTATGAAAATGATCATCTTTGTTCAGCATGCCAATTGGGAAAAAGCAAGAAGTATGCCCACAAACCCAAACCTACAAACTCAGTTATAGAAGTTCTTCATACCATTCACATGGATTTATGTAGACCCATGAGAGTGCAGAATATTTACGGGAAGAAATATGTGTTAGTTGTGGTTGATGATTACTCTCGATTTACTTGGGTTAAGTTCTTAAGGACAAAGGATGAAACTCTAGATATCATCATCAAACTTATCAAGCAGCTGCAGGTTCGACTTAACAAAACTGTCAGAATCATCCGAACAGACAATGGAACTGAGTTTGTTAACAAAGAACTTAGTGAGTTTTATGAAAGTGTTGGAATCAGTCATCAAAGAAGTGTTCCACGAACTCCTCAACGAGCGGTGTAGTTGAAAGGTGAAATCGAACTCTTGTAGAAGCCGCTAGAACAATGTTGATTTACTCAAAGGTTCCAATGTTTCTCTAGGCTGAAGCCATTGCCACTGCATGCTACACTCAAAATCGATCCCTAATTCACACTTCTCATGGAAAAACTCCATATGAACTTGTCCACCATCGAAAACCTAATCTTTCATTCCTTCGTGTGTTTGGTGCATTGTGTTATCCAACTAATGAGGGTCAAGACTTAGGCAAATTTAAAGCTAAAGCGGACATTGGAGTATTTGTAGGATATGCACCAAGCAGAAAAGGATACCGAATCTACAACAAAAGAACCCTAAATATCATGGAAACAATTCACGTTACGTTCGATGAGCTGACCGGTCAAATGGCTCCAGGACAACCCAGTTCTAGACCCGCATCACAACCTTCATCAAGTAGTCCCATCAGTTCTACTCTTGTACACAATTCTTCGCCAGCAACTCCTTATGTACCTCCTTCTAAAGATGATTTGAAGAAATTGTTTGATCCAATGTTTGATGAACACTATGAGCCAATTGCTAATGATCTGTTAAATCCATCAACAGAGGTTGCTCCTATCCCTGTCAATGAAGTTAACCCTTCAGTTTCTATGTCATTAAGTCAAGAAGCGGCATGTTGCCGATCACTCTGTCTCATCAACAAATCATCAATCATCAAGTGTACATCATGGAATTATTTCTGGCACCGATGATGAAGATAATCCCTTTGCTACTCCCGAAGATGCCCCCTTTGAGAACATATTTGCTCCGAAACCATCATCAGAACCATCTTCATCAAGGGAAAACGACTCTGCTACTTCAGTTCCTCAACAACAACCACACGAACACCTTAGAAAATGGACACATGATCATCCATTGGACAACATCATTGGAAATCCCTCTCGTCCAGTATCCACACGTAAACAACTTGCAACTGATGCCTTATGGTGCTTCTTCAACTCTGTACTATCCAAGGTCGAACAAAAAGATGTTAAAACTGCAATGAATGAAGACAGATGGTTCAATGCCATGCAAGAAGAAATTCATGAGTTCGATCGACTAGATATATGGGAATTAGTACCTGCTCCTGACTGTGCTATGATCATTGCTCTAAAGTGGATCTTCAAAGTAAAACTTGATGAGCATGGTGATGTATTAAAGAACAAGGCTCGATTGGTTGCAAAAGGATACCGTCAAGAGAAGGGTATTGACTTTGAAGAATCATTTGCTCCAGTTGCTCGTATCGAGGCAATCAGAATCTTCTTGGCTAATGCATCAAGTAAGAACATGGTAGTCTATCAGATGGATGTAAAGACGGCTTTTCTTAACGGAGATCTTAAAGAAGTCGTATACGTCGCCAACTGAAGGTTTTGTGAATCCAGAGCATCCTACTCATGTCTATCGCTTAAAGAAGGCTCTTTACGGTTTGAAGCAAGCTCCAAGGGCATGGTATGATACGCTATCAAAGTTTCTTCTATCTACTGGATTCAGCAAAGGAGCAGTTGATCCGACATTCTTCACCAGAAAGTCAAGAAAACATTTAATTCACGTTCAAATCTATATTGATGATATTATTTTTGCCTCGACTGACCCCAATGAATGTGACCGTTTTTCTAAGGAGATGGGCTTCAAATTTCAAATGTCAATGATGGGACAAATGTCATTTTTCTTGGGATTACAAATTTTACAAAGTCCCGGAGGCATTTTTATTAATCAATCTAAATATGCAAATGAAATTTTAAAGAAATTTGGATTTGACACTTGTGACACCGTTGACACTCCCATGGTGGAACGTACCAAACTGGATGAGGACCACTCAGGGATCACGGTAGATCAAACGAAATATCAAGTATGATTGGATCCCGATGTACCTCACAGCCGATGACCTGATATTCTGTTCATTTGTATGCATGTGTGCTAGATACGGCTAAGCCTACCAAAAAGCACCTTGAAGCGGTTAAACGGGTCTTTCGGTATCTCCAAGGAACCATCAACATGGGACTTTGGTACCCGAAGGACACCGGTATGTCACTAACGACCTATGCTGATCATGTAGGTTGTCAAGATACACGTTGAAGTACGTCGGAGGTGCTCGTTTTTGGGTGATAAGCTTGTGAGATGGTCTTCAAAGAAACAAATGAGTACTTCTATATCCTCTACAGAGGCTGAATACATAGCCATGTCATCTTGTTGTGCTCAAATCCTATGGATGAGATCCTAATTATCTGACTATGGCTTTGAATTCAACAAAATCCCTCTGTATTGTGATAACAAAAGTGCCATTGCTCTCTCTTGCAACAACGTTCAACATTCAAGAGCAAAGCACATCGACATTCGACATCATTTCATTCGGGAACAAGTGGAAAAGGTGTGGTAGAACTCTATTTTGTGAGGTCTGAATACCAGTTAGCAGACATCTTCACCAAAGCTCTTCCTAGAGAACGTTTTGAGTTTATCCTTCCACGACTTGGTCTAAAGAGTCTACAACCTGAAACACTCAAACGTCTTCAAGAGGAAGACGAGGAGTAAAAGACTTTCTTCATCTATCTCTTGTATATATTTATTCAAAAAGCAAAATACAAAATTATAAAACCCACAAAAGAAAATAGAAAAATATAAAATATTCAAAATCCATAAAAATTAGAAAATCTTGAAAAATCCCAAAAATATTGTTATTCTGTCATGTTTTTCTTAATTCGATATCATCTATGGACTTTGTGTTGACATTCAAAGAATGTCACGGGTTTTTAGATGTTCTTCGAATGTACATAAATTGCTTTAAAAAAAAAATTGAGACGGAGCAAAATGGTGGTTTATTGTCATTTCAGGCAGTAACCCGTTTTAAAAGTGAAGAACAGAGCCATGCTTAATCTTATTTTTCAAATCTCATGCTCTGATTCTTAAAACAAATGTTTGTCACCAAAAAGACAAATATTTTCTTTCCAAATATTTTTCCGTCTAATGATTCTTCTGAAAAATATTTGTCATCTAATGAAAACAAAATTGCTTTGAAAATACCTCGTACTCTATTATTTTTTAAAATCATCTGTGCTTATCATCTGTCAAAATCTCTATCTCTCAATCAACAACTTGTGTCATTGATTGAGGGGGAGCATGATTTCAATCGAATTAAAAAGAGTATTTTTCAAACAATTATTTTTCAAACAATTGGCACGTAAACGAGCAAGGTCTACTTTTGGAAAATCAAAAAGAACAATGTTGTATACAATTGATTCATGACCTTGGCTAATGTTATGTTTTCAAAAGATATTCATGCATGATTGATCAATGGAGTTTAAAGTCTCAAAATCTAATCCTTATCAGCTGAAATGTTTTTCAAAATCAAGTCAAAATTCTCCTAAAAAGTTTTCAAAATTAATTTAAATGAATAGAGATCACAAATCTCAAAGGATTTGAAAATTGTGATCGGGGGAGAATTTGTGATTTAAATTGGATTTAAACTGATAATTTGATAAATGGTTTTATACATGATTAACATGCTCTCCTCCCTACATGTGTCAAACGATTTCAAATTTTTCCATGCACATGTTAAGGGGGAGCATTTATATCAAACCAAAATGGATTGAAACGTGATTGATTTGTCTCTAAGTGCAGATTTTCCCTAATATGTGCTAAACAATTTCAAAATCAGATGCACATATTGAGGGGGAGCAAATTTTAGAAAACCACATTCTTTCCCGAAAATATCTTTAACTGTATGTAAAACACTGATTTTGATCGGGAAAGTGGTGTCGATATTTTTAGAAAATATTTTCAAAGAAGTGAATTCTTCCTCTTGCCTCCATGTGCCAAAATGATTTCTAACATATGTTGCACATGTTGAGGGGGAGCCGTTTTCTAAAATATTAAAAACGATTCAGGTACAAAATGCTTTGATAATATATCACAAGTACATGGATTGATTTTCAAATGGTTTTCAATTAGTTCCAATGGCTGATGAACAATACCAAAAAGACCGACCAAATTTACTTTATGTATGGTGATATAAGGATGGTTAGGTTAGGTATTCGTTCCCACGATCCTGCCAGAGCCGGAGGGATCTACCCAGGGACAGTCCACTAGATAGTGTAGAGTTCTTAGGTATGATGAAAAAAATGAGAAAAGTGAGATATGGGAATAGTGCGGACTGAGATAGAGCTAGAAATATAATAAACCCAACAAGGCTCTAGTAATGAAATCTCGGTAAGCACTGAAGGGGTTGAAGAATGAAAAAGAAATAAATGTGAAAAGGGTGAAAAGAAATAGCCCTCCATTATTTCAACCATTAGGGCAGAAACCGGGTTCAATTCATATGCTACTGGCTGTTACCTAGGTAACACCGGAATTGAAGACAAGACGTCATGGACCCAGTGACGCACTGCACTACAACTTCCGAAACTACTCAAGTTCCTCTTAAAAGGACTTGTTTCATTCTCACAGGGGAACCTATATTATCTATCGACTTTCTCTTAGAGATGGTTGATATTGAAGAAGGATACCTTTTCCCTAGTCTCCGGTATAGGAACCAAATGTGCACAATTAAGTCTAGAGCCACGAGATCATCAATAAATCTCATTAAGGACACAATCAATGAAGACTCTCTCTTTCACACAATGTGGAAAGAGAGAATATACTTTTAGAGTCCTACGCATTATCCTTGTGGTATTGCCAGAACATCTGAGTGATATGCAAACATATTCACAATGAAGATGGAAAGCCTTCTAGAGCCAACATCAAACAAGCTCTTGGTAGGTGGCATGTGAGATCTATCCAATATATCAACCATGTGACAACTGAACAGAAACAATGGGGCGATTCAAATTTTTGAATCAATCCTGGTTCAGGTTATGGATTGACGGATACCTTTGAAAAACCGGTCGTTTTGCTTAAAACTCTTTTCTCTAGCAACATCGACTGTGTATTAATATTTCAAAAATTAATGGTGTTTATGATTGATAATTGATTTTCTTTAAAACCTTCGTTGTATTACAAAAACACTTTATTTTGAGCAGTACACGGTTGTTTTTCAAATCTCTTTTCATCAATCAGTGAATCTCAAATTCACTGGTTCACTCACTCCATGTTGTCTTCTTTGAGACGTTCCGGTTTGAGAACAGCTAGAGCAGCTGCTAAACCCTGTCAAGGAGATTCTTCAGAATTATACCTGATCACAGGCAGTACTTGTACTGATCAACGGGGAACCGTGGGCCGTGTACCTTAATTCAACAAAAGTGAACAAAGATACTTTCGTGCACTTTATTGCTAACTGTTGTATGTAGGTACACCCGACGTTTGCAGCTGATCAGAATGGAGAGGTCAATCCATAGCCGCATGCTCACACAACACATTCATTTCAAAAGAAATCATGATAAGTGCTTCAACGACTCTGATATTATCACTCCATGCTTCTGCTACGCTACTGCAAATATCATGAATCAACTAAAGCTTCCGCTACTCTGATGAAAAGAACTCATGATCCAGAATGTAAGCATGTCGGTCCACTGTCACAACATCACATAAAGTCAACACCACAATGGAAGAGTCAGAGATTTATGCAAGCTGGTGATCTCAAAGCTGGCTAAAAACTCATCATCACGTGGATCAGTTAAAGACCTCCACTTGAATTATCCAAACATGGAAAACATTAAGAATCAAAGACTACGAGCTACAGAGCAATGAACTTAAACAAGAATCCAAGAACAATCTTAATGTAATATCTGTTTGTATTCTGTGTAATTTGAGGTGACCTCCCTTAGGGGGAGATTGTTAGGAATTAGAAAATCCAGTCGTTAAAGAGTCGATCACCTCAAGTATATGTATTCGTTAGAAAGCTCGTAGTCGTAGTCAAGTTATGTTATTAAGTATTTTGTTAAGTAACACCGTGGAGGAAGGACGGGTCTTTACCCACTGTATGTCTGATCCACAGCCCGTAGGTGGCGTTTATTTTAAGACACTATAAATACCCTCTACCTCCCAAGGTAGAGGGTTGGAACTTCAATACCATTTTTCTTTGTTTCACATAGTTCCCAACTCTCTTCCCTTTCTCTCTGTAGAACTTTCTCTCTCTAAAACATTGTATACCCCCCATATGGATTTGGTTTGATGTGTTTGTGAAATCCTATATCTTACAAAGTGTTTTCAAAAATCTTTTAGATCTAAACGATTTAACAACAGATCTATCAATTAGCTCAAGTTAATTGAAATAAAACAAAGTAATTGTAAAAAAAACCCATAATTTAACGAAACCCTAATTTTTTGAAATCAGTTTTTAGAGCAAGATAGATCATATATCTTGATACCATGTAGAAAAACGTAAACTAAACATTCTTTTATTAATCTAAATCATAAGAATATAGCTGTTCTCAAACAAGTACAACTCAATCAATACACAATACTTGATCTCAATCAAGAATAAAGAATAACAGCAAGAAAACAAGACTATTGATCAAGATCATCAAGTACACAGTTAGGGTTTTTCGTGAGAGAGGGTATGAGAGTATTATATCTTTGAGAGAGAAATTATGATAACAAGAATGAGGGATAAGCTAAGATTTCTAGCTTATATACTTCAACCAAAAAGACTTGACATATTGCAATTTCAGGTCCTTGAGATATTGAAGAAAAGCCCTTCCGTCTTTCTCCTTTATTTCTTTGACCTCATGTTTCTCTAAAAAACATTAACAATCTTTCAATCAACATCCTTAGGACTAAAACTACAAATATAAACAAGCAAAGTTAGTCCCTCAAGTTATAATTAGATAGCAGATTAAGCCCTTGTATTTCAACAATTTATGAAATTTTACTTAGGGTTAAAAATATGAAAACTTAATGTACGTGTATTTTGATAGTAGTATTCTTTTATTCTCCCAAATCATTGTGTATCACTAATTATGAATTTTTCCAAGGCAAGATTATCAAGCACGTATAGTTTGAATTATCGAATTTAGAATAGATGTTGCAAATGGTTTATGTATCCACACAGACTAATTACTAATTATGAAATTTGACAACTTAATTCGTTAGCTTAATTCCCAACTAGTTTGACCAATCCTACTAAGGGGCGGTTTTTTTTTTCTTTTTTCCTTAGCTAAGGGACCATGTTAGTCCTACATTTATATGAGTCATTTAACGGGGAAGGATTAATATTTTTTGCCTTGAGGATATAAACCAACTAAAGGAAATAATAGGTCCTACTTAAAAAAGAAATAATATTAAATGGGTTTGTGGACCCAATACCTTAACTAAAGGAAAAAGTAAACAACCCATAAGGCTAAACACAGTGGTCGGTTGGGGAGGGTCGGTCGACCGAGGTTGTGGTCGGTTGTGACCATTGTGGGAGGAAGGTTGAGGTGGGTTGTCAAGCTTCAAACACACAAACTAGTTCACATATGCAACCGAGTGTATTACTCACATTTTGACAAAAAGATTATACTTTTTGGCTTAAAAACAAAAACAAAAAAAAAAAAAAAAAAAAAACTTTTTTTTAAACTTTACTACTTTTATAATATTTGAATTTAAAAAAATAAATAAATAAATAAATAAATTACACTAGGTCACCACTGTGGCAACTAAGTCGTCGTCAGGTCGTCGCAGAGAGAAAGCTGATGTGGCATAGATGAACAAGGTTTGAGGATTTTTTTTTTTTTTAGGTCTTTTTTAAACCGCATGAACCCATTTCACCCGTGCTCGTTTAAGCCCGTGCCCGTTTAAGCCCGTGCCTATTGAGCTAGTGACCGTTTAGCCCGTTGCCCGTGCTTGCCCGGTTCGCCTGTTTTGCCACCTCTAGCTAAAACTGACCTTATTAGCAAGTCGAGTAGCTCGAGCCTTTTAGAGTTCAAGCTTGACTTATTTATGTATAGAGTTAAATTTGTCTATATCCTAAAAAAACTCGCTATTACATAAAAAAAAATTAAATTTTATAATTACGCGTATATCCTCACAAAACTTAATATTAATAATACTCTTGTATACCCAAATAAGTAATTTAATCATAATTAAATCATTTTAGCTTTTAAAACTCTTTCCCATGACTTTGTCAACTAATGAAGTTTCCTGTTTGCCTTTCTCTTTATTTGTTAGGATTTAAAAAATCCATACTGAAGTGTCGGTCACCCCAACTATTGTCTAGCATATGTTAGCTCGTAGACATTACGTTATTTATTAGTTTGTTAGTTAGTTAGAGTAACACCGTGGAGGACGGACGGTCTTTACCCACTGTATGCGATCCACGGCCAGAGTATTATGTAAAACTATAAATACCCTTTTCCTTCCAAGGTAGAGGGTTGGACCTTTCATTCTTAATCTAACATTCTCTTTGTTTTTCTCTCACTTTCTCTCTCTAGAAAGGATCCCATCTCCTACTTTCTCTCTCTAAGATCTTGCATGATTCGAACCATATATTTGATTGTTTGTGTGTTACAATAACCAATATATAACAATTGGTATCAAGAGCCATGGTTAGATCATAAAGATTGGTTATTTGTGTGTTTTGTTGGTTCGAATTCTATACCCTAAAAGTACACCAAGTTTGAATTTTTGATGGTTAAATGTGTTAAAGGTTTGTACTTTTGCGTTTAGGATCATCATATTAGTCTAGTTTTTGGTTTGGAAGGCTAGATTCTTCTTGGTTGTGGTGTTTTTGATTGAAAAGTTTGGTTTTTTGAAGTTTTCTTGGAAGAGGTTTGAGTGTTTCTTGGTTGAGGTTTGAGTATAAAGTGATTTTCTTGGAAGAGGTTTGAGCGTTTCTTGTTTGAGGTTTGATCTAAAAACTTTCCAGATTCAATGTTCCAGAAGAGGTTTGATCGAAGAGGTTTGATCGAAGAGGTTTGATCGAAGAGATTTGATCAAAGAGGTTTGATCGAAGAGGTTTGGTCGAAGAGGTTTGATCGAAGAGGTTTGGTCGAAGAGGTTTGATCGAAGAGGTTTGGTCGAAGAGGTTTGGTCGAAGAGGTTTGGTCGAAGAGGTTTGATCGAAGAGGTTTGACCGAAGAGGTATAACTGAAGAGGTTTGACTGATGAGGTTTGACTGATGAGATTTGACTGATGAGATTTGACTGATGAGATTTGGTCGATGCGGTTTGACCTAGTGTGGTTTGTCTATTCTTGAAATTTGTCTCAAAACCTAACATACAAAACCCTAGTTTTCAAACCCTAGTTTTCAAACCCTAATTTTCGATCCGCGGAACAGGGGGTATATATAAAGAATTAGGGAATATCACAAACTCAACCATAACACCAATTTGTCTTCACTTTTGTATCATCTGCTAGTTCCTTTACTACATTCTACTTCTTACTCTCTTACGGTTTGGTTTTGATTTTTGTAAAATCCCGCGAAAGATTCTATTTCTCGGTTTAAATCACAGACTTGTAAAATCCCGTGTACACAACAACATCATGTCTTACACTCCTGATTCAGTGATTTCAGAAGTACTCAAACTATATGATGTTGTAGACAACCATGAGAATATTAGCTATACTGAACGGTTAAAGATGATGGAATCAATCAATGAGGATGTGAGATCTCCGTATTCAGAATCTAAAGAGAGAAATGCATCAGTCAAGGTTACAGAATGCTCTTGCAAAGGAAAAGGAAAGTTGCGTTGAACCTTATCAACAACTTCACTCACACCTCACGTTACTTCTAACTAAGAGAATGGAACGAACATTTGCTGCACTTTTCCGTCAAGAATTATCAACGTTCACCGGCACATTACTCTTAAACTTAGAACAATTAGAACAACAACTTGACAGAGAAAAGGTTCAAGAAGCTAGTTCTAGAGCAGCACTTCAGGTGATCAACAGACAATTTCAGTCATTCGTTAATAGGGAATACACTTCAGATTATGACTATGATATGACTGAAATGTCGTTCAAAAATCACACTGGAATTGAAGTTAACATGTTCATAGGGACATTTATCCAACTCATTGATAATGTGGAGAAGTATATTGAGGAAGTTACACAGAAAGATGAAAAAGTGGATGAGTGTCGGGTGCAATTGAGAGATAGTTGTGATGAGTCGGGTAATGTATCAGTTGAAAGATCGGGTGTTACTGAATGCAGAATATCAGAGACAAAGAAAGAATGATGTAACCACTGCTCAGTAACTCCTGTCGCACAAGAAGTGGATGCGGTAATCAGAAAGGTGAATGAATGTCGGGTACAATCAAGAGATTGTAGTGTTGAGACCGGTAAAGCATCGGATGATGGATCAGTTGACACTGAATACAGAGGCTCAGAGACAGATAAGCTTGACATAGCCAGTAGTTCAGTGACTCTTGTTACACATGATGGGGATGCATATATCAGACCGATAAATGAACAGGTGTCATGTGATGAGGTACCTTTAACTGTCCAAAATGATGCATCTGAAAATACTCTTGTGCAATCTGATCACATTACAGAACATGTTCTTGATAAATGTTCTGTAACTGAAGCCGAGTCTGACATAAAGTGTTTCAAAACTAATGATACGGTTGATAAGATAACTTTTGATGAACTTGCAAATAAATTCTCAGAACTTGAAAAACATTGCATTTCACTTGAAATTGCAATCCAAAGAAAAGAAGAAAGTTTTCAAACTGTGAAACCTTGCAAAAATTCGGAATTCCCTGAATTGCGTGAATTTTTTGAAATTAATGATTTAAAAGCTCCGCTTCAGGACAAAAACTCGACAATCTGCAATTTGAAGAAACATATTTCTGATATGCATGTGAAAAGTAATTTGGTTACAAGTAATTATGATATTAATGCTATTGATGATACTAAAACGAGAAATAATGAATTAGCAATTTGTGTGGCCAAATTACTAAAGTAAAATGAGACTTTGAGAAAGCATCACAGAGAACTGAGTGACTCGGTCAAAGAAGCTAGAACTAAGTCTTTGGATCGAACAAACTCTTTGATAGCCAAAATTGATGAACTTAAAGCTCAAATTCAGGATAAGAGTTTCACAATAGTTGCCTTAAAGAATGAGCTCAGAAAAACAACGGGGAATAGTGTGAACACTAAGTTTGCAAAACCATCAATCTTGGGGAAACCAGTTATTAGACAACCGAATGCGTTTAGATCTGAAAGACCAAAATTTTCAAAAACGCGGTTTGCCTCCCAAGTTGATGTGAAACAAGTTTTGACAAAACCAGTCACTTCACCTTACTTGCCTAGGAAAAATGTTATGAATGATTTGTATAAGAACTCTTATCTAGAAATGGCTAGAAAGAAGGCACATATTTGAAAAGACGGAATTTTAGGTGCAAGACCTAGGGTGATGAATTCTTCGATATTTCAAGGCACTGCTAGTAGTAGTAAACCATTAGCTAGGAACACTAAACTAAAGACTAGGGATTGGCTTGGATCTAAGAGTAGTTGCGTTTCGATTAAAGCTATTCCCATAGCAGATCACTCTAAGAAATCTAGATCTATTTCTGAATCCAAACAAGCTGTCTGCTCGAATTGTCTGAAATGTATCTTTAATGCAAATCATGATAATTGTTTTACAAAATCCATGAAGAAACTAAATGCTCATGCAAAGGTTCAACCTGTTAAGTCTAGGATTTACACTAAGTCATCTACATTGCATATGAAGCAAAACAAACCTAAAACTTCGCCTAGATGGTTACCAACTACTAAATCTTTGGAAACTAGGAATAACGATAAGTCTTCCACTATGCATAAGAAGCTTAACAATCCTAGACCTTGCCTTAAGTGGATACCATCTGGTAGAATTTTTAAGAATGCTGGACTTAAGTGGATACCCACCAGAAAGCGGTTTACCGATGGCAAACTCAAGGTTGATCGTGAAACCCCAAAGGGTTTGGATACTAATGTCACTAACCAAAATACATGCAATCAAGATTGTAATGTTAGTGCAGGTAGTCCTTACTCAGTTGCAGGTACATCGATCATTCACTACATGGGAAGACTCAAAGCCTGTATGAATAAAGGACGCATATCTCCTGATTCAGGAGGTCAGGCTAGTCAAAGTTCATGTACATGCATAATGACGTTTGTTCACATTAGTTCAGGCCTCGTTCTTCATCACTATGGCGTCTGCAGATAACACTTCAGGCCCCGTTCCTCAAAGAAAAGAAAGGCGTATAATTCAGTGCATTTTATCTTCAATTTAAGAGAAATTCTCTCAAGAATGACCATTTCATCTTCATTCTTATCTACACTCTCCATCAACGAGCTTCATGCTTTTCCCATGCTCATTTAGTCATCAAGTGGATCTACGTTCATTGGAGTATATTCTTATTCACTTGTTTAAATAAAAAATGGCAACTTCGGATGCAATTTTTGAGAGAGAGAAGTGTGAATAAAATGACAGTTATCAAATAGATCTACTTACATGTGATTGTATTCCTATTCACTTGCTCAAATCAAAAGTGGCATTGGCAACATCGGATGCAATTTTTGAGGGGAAGAAGTGGATCTACATATTGATGGATGTTTATATAATGGTCATACGCCTAATGTTCCACTTACTAAGGATAACTGGGAGTTATTGTTTGGGATTTAGTGTTTCAACCTATGTTTGATGAATACTTCCAACCTTCAACGAATGTTGATCATCCAGTTTCTGAAGCTCCTGCTGACTTAACTGGTTCACCTTCTTCAATTTCCATTGATCAAGATGCACCATCTAGAAGTACAACTCAGACTACTTAAGAAACCCAATCTCCAGTTATTCCTCAAGGCATTGATAATCATGATATTGTAGTTGCACTCATGAATAATGATCCGCTTTTTGGTATTCCTTTTCCAAATCTTCACGGATTATTGTTCATGAATAATGATTCGCTCTTTGGTATTCCTTTGCCAAATCTTCACGGATTATTTTTCCTCCCAATGTACACTCTGTAAATCAACCACATGAACATTAAGGAAAATGACTACCTCATCCGCTTAAAGACAATATTGGTGAATCTTCCAGATCAGTCTCTACATACCTCCATCTACCCACTCAAGAAATATTTTTGTTACTATGATGCTCTCATATCCTCAACTGAGCATTGACTGAATCCTGCTAGATTGAAGCTATGCAAGAAAAGTTCAATGAGATTGAATACTTAAAGTTTGGGAGCTCGTTCTTCATCCAGATTGTGCTATGATCATCACTTAAAGTGGATACTTAATGTCAAACTTGATAAACTGGGAGGAGGATTGAAAAACAAGGCTAAGTTGGTAGCATGAGGATACCTTTAGGAAGAAGGCATTAATGTTGAGAAATAATTTGCTCCGGTTCATTCAGTGGATCAATGTGCATCTTATTGTATGTTTATTCACGTGTTGGACATTTGACACAAATTGATTACTTCGGAGTTAATCGGATATCACATATTTGAAATTGAAGTTGACTTTCACAAAGGTGTGTTCTTGATTTATCTTGAAGTCGTGGTTGGTTGGATGCATGACTTTCAATGATATCTTGCTCGTGGTTAAGAATTTGAGTTAAAAAGACTTGGTTTATCTAGTTACCAGCAGTCGGGTGGGATGATTGAAGACATGGTTAACTATCACTTTAAGTAGTTACGTTGTGGATAATCGTAAGAGGTGTTAATGTCTCATACTTTGATTGAGTATTGAGTACTTAGAGATTTGCTTGGAGCATAAATTCTCGACACCATTCTTCCAACATTAGTGCAAGCTTAAGATACAAATGTGGGGAATTCTACTTCAATTTCAAGCTTGGTATATCGGGTTTTGTTCATCAATGGTCACTTCAAATTTTCTACATATGGGTTGATAAAGATAGTCAGAGAGAGTTTCTGTAGCAGTTGATTCTCACAGGATTTATTTGAACTAATTGTGTTCTTCTCACAAGATTTCAAGTATATGGGTTTATAATGTGTTGTTGATTCTGAGGTATCAAAACCAGCAAGGGGGAAGGAGACATACAACTAAACACACAACAAGTACACGCGATGAACTTAATACTTCTGATTAATTGAAGTTATTCCGGGAAGACAAATGTCATAACCGTAGAGAAACTCAGTGTCTTAATTTGTGGCGTTTGGTGTTATTATTCCAACTATTTTGGGGAAGGATGTATCATTCCAACTATTTGGGGGAAGGATGTATTATTCCAAATATTTGGGGTAAGTGGTCGCTTGACTCTTTTGGTATGTGTTAACTCAACTTTCAGTGGGAAGAAATGTGAGAAGAATATCTGGTGAGTGAGATGATATTGCTTATCGACATCTTCTATATGATTAATGATAAAGTGCTTCCGGTTAGTACTTCATGTACACATTGTAATGATGATTCCGATGAGATCGCAACCATCAGGGGAGAGATATATGTACATCAGGGACGTACAACATGTCCACATGATCGGGCTTAATAAGTTATTCTGGAGATGACAACCGAAGAGACAATCATTGATTCAACATGTTACTTGGATGCCATCGTCTCTACTCTTGTTGGGTACATGTGTAAGATAACTGGAATGCATATTGGTGAAATGAAGATGTTGATATATTTTTCTCCTGAATAGACAACTGCTCAAAACCGAAGAGTAATGTGTACATCAGGGACGCACAACAGGTTCATGTGATCGAAATTAATCATTTAATCCGGGTTTGATAACTGCAGAGATGATCAATGTTTTATCTTGTTACTCCGGTGTTTTCGTCTTCTTCGGGTTCATGAGCTTCATTCAATGAGACTGTTTGCTTCACTTCTATTACTTGGGGAAAGTGGTCTCACTACGAAGATTGTCGTTTTGGGGGGAAGTTACCAAAGTCTCACTTTCAGAAGGCTCAAGTTTTGACGACAATTTTAGAGTCTCAAAAGCTTTGGTGGTGAAAGTTTAAGAAATGATGGTTTCTATCTTCTACAACGTGATGAACGATATCCTTATCTCGGTACTCGTAGCATCATCTTCTTAAACTATATCATCCTCTTTGTAAATGTTTTTCAATATATATATATATATATATATATATATATATATATATATATATATATATATACATAAAACCAACAAAAACCCATAAAAATTTGAAAAATCAGAAAATACCAAAAATATTGTTTTTTTCAAGACATGTATTCTGGTATCGATAACATCTACGGTCTTAGAAATGCCATTCAATAATGGCACGGGACTTTAGATGAAGTTCGAGCAGGAGGTGTAAATATTTTTTTCAAAACATGTCTAAAACTATGGCTTACAGTTATTTCAGACTGTAACCCGTGCTTAAACCATGGTTTGCTATTGTTTGAAATAGCAACCCGCTCTTCAAAAGGGAAAGTGCTACGCTTAAACGATTTTCATAAAATTCATGCACTTATCCAAAAACGAATTTGAGGAAAGCACGTCGACAAAAAGACGGCTGTTCCTACACAAATATTTTTCCGTCTATAATTCTTCAGAAAAATATTTGTTGTGTTTCAAAATGGTGGAAAATAAGTTGCTTGAAAATCAATCAGTATCAGAGTTTTCATAAATTTGCAAACTCAATCAATGACTTCAGCCTTTTTTTTTAAAAAAACTTTTCATAAAATGAGTCATTGATTGAGGGGGAGAATGTTTTCAAATTTACATCATCTAACGGGCTTATATAATCATCCTACGTGCTTAACAGAAAATGATGTTTGCCTATGTTGAAGGACTAGGATTCTAGGATATAATTGTTAGGATTAGATGGTGAGAGTTTGATGAACACATAATTCCCATGCCTTTTATGATCTGATTGATATGTTGGATTGACTTTTATTAGTCGATTCTTTGTTTGGGTGCTGTCGACCACCATATATCTGTATGTATGTCCACTAACATATGCAGATAAGATGGTTTATAAGATTGTTCCTGATCCGGATCCCACAAATGAAGATGATTTGATGTTGAAAGGAAAGGGTAACTATATCTTGGGTCGACAAAAGAAGAAACGGAGCTTAATTGGATCTCTTTGGAGAGTTGGCATGATAAATGCAACGTCAGAGGTCTCACTGCATCAGCAGATGGTTTTCTTTCGCCCTACAGCAACAACAACAAAACCAACTTAACTACCTAACGTATCTTTGTGCGGGGATAATAGTGATGATAGCATTTTTAAACAATTTTTGAAAAATATTATCTTGAAAAATGGAAAAATATTGTTTTGAAAATAAAATTGGACTCAAAATTTTGGAAATCAACCGAACTCGATTTTGTCAAATCTTAAGTCACTCAATCAACGACTATGGTCTTCGATTTAGGGGAGAGTGATTTCAATCTTAAATATTTTCAAACGATATTTCATCATTAAAGTCCATTTGTACGAAATAAAGTGGTGATCTAAAGATTTAATGTTATGTCATGGTGTGATTTTCTTTAAAACTCAAAGATCTTTCAAAATGAATTTATTTTATGTTCTTGTTTGATTGTGAAATTGTTTCTTTTACCTAAAGATCTCTTAAAACTATCATACCTGACACTAACAATCTTTAATGTCTAAAACTGTTCCTTATCAGTCAATTTCAAAACTAAAGCAAGCCATGTCTTTCCCCAAAATTTCTAAATGATTTAAATCAATTGGGATCACAAATCTCAAATGGTTTGATATTTTTGATTAGGGGAAAGATCGTGATTTAAATATCAAATCTGTTTTAGTCCTTTAAAGGCACTCCTGCCTCCATGTGCCAAACGATTTCATATACATGATGCACATGATTGAGGAGGAGAATTTATCCAAAAACAAGATGAGTATTTAAACAAGGCCACATTTTCTCTCATGTTTTCTAAAACCTTATTAAATCACTTGGGATCCAAACTCTCAAAGGGTTTGATATTTCTGATCGGGGGAGAATTTGTGATTTAATATGAAATCTGATAAAAGTTGATCGTTTTGATTCAAATGTGCAGGCTGCTCTCCCATATGTCCTAAACGCTTTCGAATCTCGAAGCACATATTGAGGGGGAGCATTTCAAAATAAAATAAACTATCAAGGTACAAAGATTTCTATGTTTTAACCTGAAGTACCTTGATTGATTTTCTAATGGTTTCTTAATGGCTAGTGTGATCGTGGATGTACTTCAAAAGAACTCTTTCCTCTATGTGCTAAATGATTTTAAACAACCAACGCACATTTTGAGGGGGAGAATTTACAAAGAAAATCAAATGGCTTTTTCCACGAAAATTGTGATCAAGAATATATTTCAAAGAACTCTTGCCTCCATGTGCTAAACAATTTCAAAATCATATGCACATGTTGAGGGGGAGCATTTCTAAATGATCAAAACAATTAAGGTACAAAATGCTTTGATATTATATCACAAGTACCTTGATTGAATTTCCAAATGATTTTTCAATTGTTTCGAGAATGAATGAACTATACCAAAAGACCGACCATCTTACTTTATGCATTGGAGTTATAAGGATGATAAGGTTAGGTATTAGTTCCCATGATCCAGCCAGAGCCAGAGGGATCTACCCAGGGACAATCCACTAGATAGTGTAGAAGTCCTTAGGTATATTGAAAAAAAGAGAAAAATGAGAATATGGGAAGAGTGCGGACTGAGATAGAGCTAGAACTGGAATAAACCCAAAAAGGTTCTAGTAATGAAATCTCGGTAAGCACTGAAGGGGTTGAAGAATGGAAAAGAAATGAATGTGAAAAGGGTGAAAAGAAATAGCCCTCCAATAATTCAACCTTAGGGCAGAAACCGGGTTGAATACATATGCTACTGGTGGTTACTAAGGTAACGCCGGTATTGAAGACAAGACGTCATGGACCCAGTGACGCACTGCACTAAACTTCCCAAGCTACTCAAGTTCCTCTCAAAAGGAATTATTTCATTCTCACGGGGAACCTACATAATCTGTTGACTTTCTCTCAGAGATTGTTGATATTGAAGATGGAGACCCACCCTCTCCCTAGTCTCCGACATAGGATACCAAAAATACACCATTGAGTCTAGAGCCAAGAGATCATCCACAATATCTCATTAGGACACAAAATTAATGAATATTGGCTGTTTCACACAATTTGGAAAGTGAGTATATATTGAGAGTCCTACGCATTATCCTTGTGGTATTGCCAGAATATCCGAGTGATATGTAAAAATATTTACAATGAAGATCGAAATCCTTCTAGAGCCAACATCAAACAAGCTCTTGGTGGGTGACATGTGAGATCTTTTCAAAATATCAAGCTTGTGATAACTGGATAGAAACAATGAGTTGATTCACTCTTGAATCAACCTTGGTCCAGGAAATGAATTGACGAATACTTTTGGAAAAACCGTTCGATGTGCAAATATTCTTTTCTCTAGCACATCGAATTTGTATTCATGTTTTCAAACAAAAAAAGTATTTCTAATTGAAAATTGATCTTTCTCATAAAACCTTCATCGTATTGCAAAACTCTTTCTCTTAAGCAATACGCGGTTATTTTCAAATCAATTTTTCATCAATCAGTGAATCTCAATTCGCTGGTTTACTCACTCCGTGTTGTCTACTTTGGGACGCTCCAGTTTGAGAACGGCTAGATCAAGCTGCGAAACCCTGTCAAGGAGATTCTTCGGAATTCTACGTGATCACAGGCAGTATTTTTACTGATCAACGGGGAACCGTGGTTCTTGCAACTGTATTCAACGAAAGTGAACAAAGACACTTTCGTGTGTTTTATTGCTAAATGTTGTTTGCAGGAACATTTGGACAGTTGCAGCTGATCGATATTGAGAAGTCATGTTGGAATCACTCCTAAACCTTTATTCAAGTGTTAGTTACTCATATGTAATAGGTAGCTTATTATGGCCTTTATGTTTGTTATTTTCCTTAAGCTTATGTAGAAGGCCCATGAGCTTAGGCCCATGTCCAATAAGGAAAGGATGTGAACTAGGAGTGTTTCCCTAGCTTCCCTCCTATAAATACTCTTGTAAAACTTCATTTGAAGGTTGGTTGTTCATTTTATTCTCTCTTTCACATACCTACGCCTAACCGATTATTATTGTTCATGTGTGTGTGTTTGGATAGTGTTCAACCGCCCCTGTTCTCCTCTCTATCTCTTTCCAGTAAGCTTGTGTTGTAAATCTAGTGACCTAACAGTGGTATCAATCGCCAAAAAGTTGGGTGAACGTATTGTTTGAAGTGGGTTTTGGTCTCACGCTTAACGTACGGTACCATAACTTTGGTTTGCTTAAAAACACATTTTTTACACTTTTTAATCCAAGATTCTTGTACTTTCAACGTTTTAAGGTGTTAAAATACTTGTTTTTGGCAAAAAGTTTCAACCTTTACGCGTGGATCATTGATTTTGAGCTAGTTTTTATTCGTGGGTGTCGTCCTACGCGTAACTTTTTTAAGAGCTTTGCATCATCAAGTTTCACACTTTTGTGTCATTTTAGTGTTATTGAAGCTATTTCATCTCTCAAAAACTGGTTTAGAAACATCTTTGGGCATAATCAAATTTACGAGTAATCCTACGCGTAGCAAAAACCTAATACTACGCGTAAGATTTTCCTTGGTTTGATCTTCGTTTTCGTGGTTTACTCCGTGTTTTCTTGCTTGGATAAGCATGAAAATACGTCGACTTTGGATATCTTTTGCCTTTGTGATAGTGTAAAAGATCACTTGGGATAAAAACCTAAACTTATGCATAAGCATAAGCTTACGCGTAGAAAATCCTACGCATAAGATTCATCCTACGCCTAAGCCCAGTCTTACGCATAAGATAATCCTACGCCTAATTTTTCTACGCATAACTTACTGTTTACGCATAACTTTAGTCTTTTTTCCAGCTTACGCGTAAGCTAAAACTACGCGTAACTCTCATTGTTACGCGTAACTTTGGTGTTTTTACGCATAAGTCCTACTTGGTTTATTGTGATTACTACGCCTAAGGATTCTTCATCAACAAAGGTTCATTCGACTACAAAGATCCATTTTTACCAACACAAGTTTTTCAACATGTCACAACCACCATACTCTAACTATTTCCCTTACACTTATTCTCAACGTCAACAACAACTAACTCCACAACATCAACAATGGAATCAACAACAAGCAATTTATCAACAACAATTTAATCAACAACATACTCCACAACTTGCTGCAATTCCACAACCTCAAATGGTTCAACCACCACCAAGTCTTCAAGTTCAACCCTACACAAATGAATTCAATCAACATCCATCAAGGAACACTATGAAGGAACCCACTTGGTTTGCAAAGATGTGTGAAGCTTTAAGCGGCCAACAATCAATTCATGAGGCTGGATCACTTGATAGACCTCCAATGCTCACTCCAGGAAACTACGATCAATGGGTGATAAGGTTCTTTAGGTTTTGTGATCTGAAGAAGCCACATGGAAAGTTCTTAAAGAAGGTTATCTTGGAAGGTCCATTTGAGATGCCTACTTGTTATCATTGTACCCGACGATCCAAATGCTAATCCACCAAGAGATGAACAATCCAACATTGCTACTTTGCCGACTTGAATCCTGAGGAACTTCTACACTTTGAAGCTGATGAACTTGCAATGCAATATATCCTCTTAGGATTACCTAACCTAATTCTTTGAAGTGTTGATGCTCAAAAGACTGCAAAGGAAATGTGGGATCATATTCATCTTCTTATGGAAGGATCTGTACTCAATCAGGGGGATTTGGAATCCAAAATTTACTTGGCTTATGAACACTTCATGATTGAACACGGAGAGACACTAGAGTCTTATCATCATCGTTTTTCGGACATCATCAATGATTTGGATAAACACAACATCATCATGCCAAGAATTGCAGTGAATACTAAGTTCCTGAGTAGTCTTGGTCCTGAATGGGAGAGGTATGTCATTTTTCTCCGTCAAGCGAAGAATATGCATCATTCTACATATGGATTGTTGTACGATTACTTGAAGCCTCACGGAAAGGAAGTTGATAGGGAAAGGATTCTCCGTGCTCAAATTGCTCCACCGACACATCCGGAAAATCAACAACTTGCCTTATATGCTCAAACAGCGGTTATTCTCCTCAACAAGCAACTCAACCAACTGCTACAATCACACCATATGATCCTTCACAGCCTCAATCTCAACAAACTCAATTGGTTCCATACAACAACAACAATGCTCAAGCACTTGTCGGTGAAGCTAATGAGGAATCTGATCCGTTCGAAGCACTACAACAAGGATTTGCTATGATTGCTAATGCCTTTAGCCGTTATACCAACAAATCCAACAACCGTATTCGTTCCTCATCTAACACAAGGAATCAAGCTGTTGTGAACAATGGACGAGTTGAAGTTCGAGAATCGTGGTTATGGTCGCGTCGGATGGGTGGTGGTCAAGGGTTTAATGATGTGGGTAGGAATAACAATAGAGCTCAAGTGGTGGAACAAGGGAATGCTCAAAATGGGTTGAATGGTCTTCGATGCTACAACTGCAATGAGAAGGGACATCTGGCTAATGCATGCCCAAAGCCTAGGACTAGGGCAGTGCTTATCACAAAGAGGCTCTTCTTTTGGCTCTTAAGGATGAAGTGGTGGAACTCTCACGGACAAAGAACGAGCTTTATGGCAAATGCGACTGGATGATGATATGGAGGACTTGCGGCCAATGCCTATTATGTTGATGGCTAATATGCATGAGTTACACATGAGTGACACAGGCCCAGTGTATGACACGATGGCTTGTCTCGTGTACCCGAACAAACCATATTTATCTCGATCTCATATCTCCGCCAACATCTGAATCCGCAAGGCTCGGAGAATGTTCAAAATGCGCCATCCACATCTCATTCCGGCGATTTTCAACTAGACCCCGTAGTTATATTTGACGATCAAGATGACCTTATGGTTTCCCTTGATAATCAAATTGACTCCGTGGTTATACTTGAGGATCTAAGTAATGATCATGTTGTGACTCACGTTGAACACACCGAACTTTTGCCTCATCCAGATTTTGCTCGTTTAATACAAGACCAACAGACCATAGTGGAAAACTGTCATGCCATTAATCAGGACTTGAAAAGCAAAAATGCACTGTTAACCAAGGATTTTGAATGTTTACAAAAGCAACTCAACTTTTTCAAAACTCAAGAAAAACGTGAAATCGGTTTTGAAGCACCCTTTGCCAAAACTCATCAAAACGAAAAATATTTAGAAAGACAGATGTGTGATCTAGCCGCTTCAAAGAATTCTTTGTTGTCTGAAATAGAACAACTGAAACATGAACATAAAAAGCAAATTAACGCTCTCACCTTGGAAAATCAAAAAGCTAAGGCTGAGTTGTTAACTTATCAAAAACAGTTCTCTGCATACAAAAAGCATTTAACGAAACGAATAGATGATCATCTTGAAGAAATCACCGGCTTGCAAAACAAACTTAAAGAGTTTAAAACTGTTGTTTACAAACATGGCGAGTCGGTCACAGCCATTGAAAAGTTTACTTTAAAACCCAATCCAAATGGATATGGACCGAATCTTGTTGATTACAAACCTAAGCTTTCAACCAAAGCATTCAGACCAAATCCTGAAGTTTCCAGTGCAGATCATAAAATTGATAATTCTGTTATGAGTGTTGTTGAATATCATCGTCAAGAGGAATTAGATGCAGAAGACGAGAGTCGATCAAAATTAGAAAATGTTGTTTACAACAAACCTTTTAATTATAAAAAGCGGTCACTTTTGTCACACCAACGGATTCTTCTAACACACCAAGGATTATCATAAAAAGTCTGAGTCTTCTAATGATAATCCCAAACCAGATTATGCACAAACTTATGGTCCTTTACCTTCCATCAGTGAAGTAAACTCAAAACCTGAAAATCGCAAAATTCTTCGATATTTTGACCTTTTCATGGCTGACCTCAAAACTTTACAACATGAGATAGAATATCATTCTGAAATCAAAGTTCAACATTTTCAATCGCCTCTGGCGCGAGAACAAAGAGACATTTTTCAGAAAAATCTTTTACCAAATGTTAAAAATTTGAAAAGTTGTGCATTATCTTGGGAAAGGGACTTTCATAAGGAACTTGGATTGATGAAGGTCGTTTTCGAAAACGAAACATCTATTTCTAACACTAAACGTAAAAGAAATTGTTGAGAAAAGATGTTGATCGACTCTTGGAAGATGTCATATGTGCTGATGTCCATAATGTTGTGCTATTGAATTCTTTGTCATATGCATTTGATTATATCTCTGCTGATACTGTTGATTCTGTGGTAAATGTTGAGAACACTGATAATGTGCTTCAGATCGAGTCCTTAAAAGTTGAAAACAAACGATTGTCAAACGAACTTTCAAATGCAATACGTCGTCTTAATTGGTGTCAAAAAGATATTCACGATCAACAACTTGCTTTTCAACACAAAATCGCCCAGTTGCGTGACAAAACTTCTGATCCAAAAATTGAGCAACTGGATGATCAAAACATGTCTTTTAAGTGTCAAATCTCAAAATATGAACAAGAACTTGTAAAAGTTAAAAAGGAATATGGTGTCATATTTGATTTACTCAAAAAGACTCGTGATGAAGCATCAAATGAACTTGATCATTATCTTGCACACACTAAAGAAGTTATGCATTTTGCTGGAAATATTCGGTCTGAAAATCAAGATCTGATTCACACTATCTTCAAGTTAAGAGAAATGTTAGGAAAGTATGAACAACTTCCGCCTACAATGATTAAGAGAATAGCCCCAGTAACACTTAGTAATCGTGAACCTAGACTCACTACTGCCAAATCACAAGTTGCTAACGTGCTTCATTCTACTGAAACAGGAATAGTTGCGTCTTTTCCAAACCTCCGCACTTCACGACCTAAGAGCACTACATAGAAGAATAGGAAGTTGCGACCTAAGAAAAGATCAATAAAGAATGCTAAAGTAGAAGAACACCCTAGGACTATGAATAAGACTCACGTTGCTTCCACTATAGATATTGCGTCTGGCACATGTAATAGAAATAGTGATGTAACGAATGCTAAACCTTTAAGCACTTATGATATTCAGTCTGATGCACCTTGTGTTATTTGTCGTAAAAGTATGAATTCTGATTGTCATGATAAATGTGTTGCTAAAGCTATCATCTCTCGTTTAAGGAATCCTAAGAACCGGAATACCTCTAGGCCCACTAATCTGTCTAAGTCTGTGCTTGGTAGACCGCCCTCTTTAGATTCTAAGAAACGCCTTGCTGTCCCTGTAGCTCCAGTTTCACCTCCTAGGAATGTAGTACCACCTAGTGCATTCACTAAGACTAAAGCAAATACTAGTTGGAGATGGCAGAAATGGATATATAACACACTAGGATTTAAATGGATACCTAAAGCTATTGATGTGTGTATGTCTACTATAACTGCTCCGGAACCCTCTAACATTTCGGGTTCCACATCTACTTCTATTCCATCTGTATTAGATGCCTGTGTGTAATGCATGTGATACAGATCATTCTCTGGATTGTTGATAGCGGATGTTCCCGACACATGACAGGCAACCTTAAACTGTTATCAAACTTTATTGCAAAGTTCATTGGCACTGTCAGGTTCGGGAATGATCACTTCGCAGCTATCATGGGCTATGGAGACTATATCAATGGGAACATCGAAATTAGAAGGGTTTATTAGGTGGAAGGCCTCGGTCACAATCTGTTTTCAGTATGTCAGTTTTGTGATGGTGATTTGGAGGTTGCTTTCAGGGAGAAAACTTGTTTCATTCGTGATCTACAAGGAAACGACCTCATGTCTGGCTCGCGTAATTCAAGTCTTTACACTATCTCTATGCAAGACATGGTTGCTTCTTCTCCCATCTGCTTACTTTCAAAGGCATCATCAACAAAATCCTGGCTATGGCACCATCGTCTCTCACATCTAAACTTTCAAACCATCACCAACCTTGCTCGACACAAACTAGTTGAATGACTCCCACAATTTCGGTATTCTAAAGATCACCTTTGCTCAGCTTGTGAACAAGGCAAAAGCACTCGTGCTCATTTTCCTTCAAAGGTGGAACACAGATCTCAGCATGTGCTTCATCTTCTTCACATGGATTTGTGTGGCCCGATGCGCGTGCAAACGATCAATGGCAAACGCTACATCTTAGTAATTGTTGATGACTATTCATGCTGGACTTGGGTCTACTTTCTTCGAAGCAAAGATCAAGCTCCACAGATGATCATCACCTTTCTCACGAAAATACAAGTTCAGCTACGAAACACCGTTCGACAAATCAGAACAGACAGAGGCACTGAATTTGTTAACCAAACTCTTCGTGAATTTTATGAGAAAGTGGGAATTCAGACATCGACATCTATTGCACGAACACCAGAACAAAACGGAGTTGTTGAAAGACGAAACCGAACGTTAGTGGAAGCTGCAAGAACAATGTTAATCAATGCTAAACTTCCAGATTACTTATGGGGCTGTATCTACTGCATGCTATACTCAAAACCGTTCTATGATTACAAAACGCCACAACAAAACACCTTTTGAGCTTGTCCACAACAGAAAACCGAATCTCAAACACTTTCATGTATTTGGATCTCTTTGCTATCCAAATAATGATCGTGATGACTTTGGAAAGCTCAAAGCCAAAGCTGACATTGGAGTCTTTATAGGATATTGTGATAATTCTAAAGGTTTCCGAATCTGGAATCGTCGAACAAAGGAGGTTATGGAAACGATTCATGCTCATTTTGATGAACTTATGGAAATGGCTTCTGAGTATAACAGCTTAGAACCCGGTCACAACCGATTAAACTTTCCCCAAACCCCATCATCAGCTGAAACAAGCCCTCAGCTTACTCGTCAACAAATGGAAAGGTTATTTGCTCCACTGTTCAGTGACGATATTGATGAAAGTGCTCCAGGTGTATCCGCTTTGTTTCCGCTCAACCTGATAATACACTTATACCTGATACACCTGCTACAACAACTACGGTTGAAGAAGCACCACCAGTTGACTCCAACACAACAGTTGAACAAACCGCTTCCAACAATGATGAACCGGCTGATGATGTTCTGAATGATGTACCCCCACCTGTAGATTTTGATCCAAATGCATTCTTTAACCCGTTTGCTAATGAAACTGCTGCACCTGATTTCGCAGAATCATCAACAAGCCATTTGAATCCTCAAAATCTGCACAATGTATACCAACATCAACCCTCTACACATAGATGGACAAAAGACCATCCTCTGGAAAATATTATTGGCAACCCGAATCAACCAGTCGTTACAAGACAACGTCTTCACTCAGATGGTGAACATTGCATTTATGCACTCACTGTCTGCCAATCTGAACCTAAAACATCAAAGACGCAATGACAAAAGACAACTGGATTGAATCCATGCAAGAAGAACTCAACCAATTCAAACGTCTTGAAGTATGGGAACTGGTTGAAAGACCAACAGGGGTCTACGTCATTGGTCTCAAATGGATTTGGAAAAACAAATTGGATGTTGAAGGAAACGTTAATCGAAATAAGTCACGTCTGGTGGCTAAGGGTTATCGTCGGGAAGAGGGTATTGACTTTGAAGAATCTTTTGCTCTGGTTGCTCGTCTTGAGGCTGTTCGGATATTTCTCGCGTTCGCGGCTCATATGAATATAACGGTCTTTCAGATGGATGTCAAAACTGCTTTTCTGAATGGGCAACTTAAAGAAACGGTTTATGTCAGCCAACCAGAAGGATTCGTTGATCCCGCCTACCCGAACCATGTCTACAAACTGAACAAAGCTCTATATGGTCTAAAACAAGCTCCTCGGGCATGGTACGATAAGCTATCATCTTTCCTCATTGCCAATAATTTCACCAAAGGTTCGGTTGACCCTACTCTTTTCATACAATATCACGGGGCACATATCTTAATTGTTCAAATTTACGTGGATGACATCATTTTTGGGTCTACACATAAAAAGTACTCAATCTCTTTTGCAAAACTAATGAAGAAAAATTTTGAAATGTCCATGATGGGTGAACTTACGTTCTTTCTAGGATTACAAGTTCATCAATCACCCCGTGGTATTTTCTTGAGTCAGTCCAAATATGCCCTTGAATTGTTAAACAAATTTGGAATGAATACCTGCGACACCTATGCCACACCAATGGCTCATACCAAGAAGCTAGACGCTGATTTACATGGGAAATTGGTTGACCCTACCAAATACCGTAGTATTATTGGGTCTCTCATGTATCTAACAGCCAGAGACCGATATTGTCTTTGCCGTATATCTTTGCTCCCGTTATCAGTCGCGACCAACTGAAACCCACCTCTCAGAGGCTAAAAGAATCCTCCGATACATAAAGGGAACCATTAACTTGGGGATCTAGTATCCGAAGGATTCTGGTTTTGAACTAATCGCTTTTTCAGACGCCGACCACGCAGGATGCTTAGACTCACGGAAAAGTACTTTAGGAGGTTTACAATTTCTTGGTGATAAACTGGTGTCATGGCAATCGAAGAAGCAGGATTGTACATCGCTGTCCTCAACCGAAGAAGAATATGTAGCCATGTCGGCGTGTTGTGCTCAAGTCATCTGGATGAGAACACAACTCAAAGACTATGGTTACGTATTTGACAGAATCCCGATGTACTGCGACAATCGGAGTGCCATTGCGATCTCGTGCAACTCAGTTCATCACTCGAAATCAAAGCACATCGATCTTCGCTATCATTTCATCAAGGACCACGTGGAACAGGTGCAGTTGAATTATACTTGTGGGTACAGAATACTAATTGGCAGATCTTCTCACCAAAGCCTTGTCTCCCGCTAGGTTTAATGAGTTGGTCCACCGGATTGGTATGAGGTGTTTGACTCAAGAAGAATTGGATGACCTCCTAAAACAGTCTTAAAAACCTGTCAAATACCAAAACCTCTTTTGTAAATATTTTTCAAAAACAAAATACAAAAATATAAAATCAGAAAATCTCAAAAACATTCTTCTATCTAAAATCTTTCAAACATCGCAAGTACAAATCTTCAGTCAACACTTTGTTCTATCAAATCTTTCACTATTTTTCCCGAACAAGTGTTGAGGGGGAGAAAGTAAATATTTTTCGGTTTCATAAAACCTTGTACTTCCATGTATTTAAAATTATGTTGTTTCTTCTAAAATGGTGGATACGTTTCTTGTCATATACTCTCCTCAGACTCAAATGTTTTAACCATTTCATTATTTCAAAAGTCGAGGGGGAGTATCGTGAAGTTTCTTGCCTTACAAATGTTTTGTCTTACCTAAACGGAAGTTAAAGGATCTTGGTTGGAACCTCTTTAAGGTTGAAGGACTGAATGTGTCAACTTGGCAAATTAATTCATTTATTCCTAAACTACCAAGATCAAACGGCCCAAATCAAATCTTCTAAATCCGTTCAAGTTTTTCATAATCTATAAGTTCTAAACTGTTTTTAATCAAGATGATAAACAAGGATTTCTAAAATTCTTTCAAATCCAACGGTTAAAACTCTTTAAACTGATTTTGGAAAATTGTTCACTCGAACGAATTGGGTGTTTATGCATAAAAGTGTTTGGATTGAAATGAGTTGTGTTAAAACATTTCTTAGTGTCTATTAAACTTGTTTCAATTGTCCAAAACCATCCTGAATCTTAAATTTCATTAATTTGAATTCTAGGGTTCTTGCGCTCATCTAGGGTTTTTCTTTTTCTGTGATATGTTATTAGGTAGTCAAGAAAGTGTTAGAATAAGTTTATATGCATGTTTTTGAACCTTTAAATTAGCCCGGAAACATCTAAACTGTATGAACTTAAGTTTTAGGTTTTTGTAGGGTTCATCTCCCATAAATCTTTTGATTCTGTGGTTGAAATGTGTTAAATCTTGTTCCATTGCACTCATATGACATCTAGGACACTCGAGAAACATTCTTGTTTGATTTGTGTAGCTATATCCCTTACACGTAGATTAAGGGTTTAGGGTTTAAGTAATTTTACTCCTAAGTATTTATGTGTGTATCTGATATGTTCTTATGCTTGTTTTGTGATCTAAAAGATGTTTGGAGTTAACTGCAATCAAGTTTTCATGTTTATATTTAACAGGTTAATTATTCGTAATGTCGGAATCTTTAGGTGTTCAAACCGTTACGTTTAAGGAATACTTTATGCGTAAAGGTCACGCCTAAGAGTAATCTTACGCGTAGCTCTTACGCATAAGGGGTCTACAGTGGATTACGTGTATCTTGGAAAGATATTCGTAAACAAGGCTTGTTACGCATAAGCTTTGCTCTTACGAGTAAACTGTACGCGTAACATCTAGCTTTTCCCTACGGCGTAAGCTTAAAGCCTCTGAACTTGTCTTACGCGTAAGAAACTCTTACGCCTAAGCTTGGTCTTACGCTTTAGCTTACTCCTACGCATAAGCTCCTTTCTTACGCATAAGGATCCTTGTTACTCATAACCCATTGTTTACTACTTTTTGGCCCGTTACGCATATGTTACTTGTTAAATGTTACGCATAGGTCACAAATATCTGATGTTTCATATAAGCTTACAAAAGTTAATATGTTGTGTGTTAAGTGAATTATTGCTCTTTGAAATTTCAAAATTAACATGTTCACGTAACTTATCACATCAACTTCATACATTTGGACTAATGTGACTTAGGACTTGTAACTAACATAAACATGTTACCATCATACAAGTAATTAGATAATAAATCAGACTAATACAAACACATTGCATTTCCATATGTCTGTCTCTTTGTCTAATGACTTTCAGATCATGAAATGGCTTCAAATTAAGCAAACATCAATGCCCCAGCTGAGCTCTCGATGGCAAACACATTCCAAGCTGGATACAACAAAACAATTGGCAAGAACTATCTCCGTGTCATCTTCAACTACTTCATATGCTCATAATCATCTTGCAGATTTGCTGTGGACATCCTTCTGCTACATCCATTCAAATTCATGTTCACAAAGTCATCCTGATGATGAGTATGATTCAATAGATGAGGTAATACAATTTCGTAAGACATTAAAGCAGAAATGGATGGAATTCCATGCTTCAACCTTTCCGGTTAATCAACCCGGTGGGGCAGGAGGGTCAAGCAGTAGTCCTCCACTTATGGAAGATCCATTGTAAACATTTCTTACTCCATCCGATCCGGTTAATCAACCCGGTAAGGATCAGGGTGTCACTGTCTCTACAACTGTTGAAATGAAGCAACCACAACAACAACTTATACAACCGCAAGAAGAAAAGCATGGTGAAGATGTGGAAATATATGACGAAGGAGATTACGATCATGATAAGGATGAAAGATTCACTGATGATAATTTGGTGGCTGAAGAGGAAATGATTCGAAAAGAGGCAAAAGAAGCTGCTAGAGCTGAGGAGGAAAAGTTAAAGAAGGAATCAGACAACTACATAGTTGACAATCCTATACACAAACCTCAACAGTCTTCTGTAACACCACTTGACACTTCCACCAAACCCAAATCATCATCTCAATCATCACCTCCATCAACATAAGAAACACCTATGTCAACAACAAAATCTTTAGAAGGCAACTTCATCCAATGATTCGATAAATGGTTAAGCAGGTTATCACCACTACACAATAAGCTACACAACCACCACCATCTGATCAACCAAGGGATTCAGAAACCACACCACCAATGGAGAAAACCGTTGATCACTTTACATACACTGGTGGTGAGGATCACGACATACCTGAGCCCTAACCAGAACCTCAACCGAAATTTAAATCAAGTACATTACTGCACTCCTTGTTTTCATACGCTTCAAATCAAAGAGCGTATTGAAGTTCTTCACCTCGGGGTCGAATCTTACCTAAATTCTACACTTCATCGGAATCAATCAAGAACCTCAGTACAAAATCGTTCATAAACACAAGTTTGGGTTTGTCTATCAAAGTGAAAATCATCATACTTGCTTCATGGCTTTCGATGAAATTCACTAAGTTCTAAGACGCCACCCTGGAGATGGTTCGATATGGATTGTCATATCGATTGAAGGACATTGAGTTGGGTATAATTCAGACGAAGAGATGGAATTCAAAGGATCGCAAGGATGTTCGTTGATTAATGACTAGGATTGATGAATATTTGATTCATCGGGATCAGATGCAACGGTTGGAGAGCTATGTGGGAGGATGACCAAACTTTCCGATTCTGACTTTCCAACGTCCTCAAAAAGTAGCTGATCGTCTGTAATCATTGGGTATTCTCTTGATTGTGATTTTGCTTGTTTGATTATCTGTCAATGGCTTGTGCACACATTTCATTGTACAACCCGTTCTTGTAAATAAAGGACCCTGTGGTACGCTTCAGTGCCACAATCCTTATAAAAGGAGCGAAAGCTTCTTACTTTTGAGTAAAACCTATCAAACCTTTCACTTTTCAAGGTTTTGCTCAAAAGAACAAGTACTTTCCCTTCTGATTTTTAAAACCTCAACCGTTTATATCACTTGTTGAGGGGGAGTACTTGACTTAAAACTTTGTTCACAAATTGTTCACAGTGGTCATTCTTCCTGCAACACTCGAAATGGTCATATTTATTCTCAACTTTTCAAAAATCACATTTTATATGCCATTTTTGAGGGGGAGAAATTACGTGATAAGAAATATGTTGTGTTTTGCTATATGAACTCTTGTGTGAAAAGATTTAACCCAAGAATTGACGAGATCTTAACTGTCAGTAACTCGAAAAGACTTGTCCGGGACGGGTAATAATTTCAAGCTAGTTCGCTAGTGATGTAAACGTGTCTCGCAAAGGACTTGTCCGAGTAGAATGTACCATTCGAGAAACTCTTGGTAGATATGAACCTTGACGGGTTTGACAACTTTTCGGGGTTGTCCACACCTTCAAGATAGTTATTAGAGTTAGTTGTCACCTAAAAGCTGATAATGCAACTCTTTAACTATGCCACGTAACCGTGTCTCGCGGGGGAATGTCTATCTTGAGTCGATCAATTCAAAAGTGCGCGCTCTTCCCTCACTGTGCAGATTTCCGTCAAAACTCTAAAGCACATGTGGAGGGGGAGTATTTCTGCTAAAAGATAAAACTCTCACAGTGGTTCAAACATGTTTTTCATTTACAAACCCTTTGAGAGATTTTCTTCAAAATGGTTTTATGGCAACATAGGTTAGTCATGGAGTTATAAGGTGACTAAGGTTAGGAATAACCGTCCTATGATCCGCCAGAGCCGGAGGGATCTACCCAAGGACACCACAAATAGTTAGAATTTAGAAGTCCTTAGGTATGATTATAAAAAGGAGAATTGAGAATCGAAGAAAGAAGGAGTTGAAGAATTAAAAAGAAATGCAAAGAAAAGGGTGAAAAGAAATAGCCCTCCATATTATTCAACTTAGGGCAAACACCGGGTTCAATTCATATGCTACTGGTTGTCACTAGATGACACCGGTATTGAAGATTAAAAGTCGTCATGGACCCAGTGACGCATGCACTAAACCTTCTTAGCCACTCAAGTTTCTCTTAACAGAAGCTTGTTTCATTCTCACAGGGAACCCTACGTAAACTATCGGTTGTCTCTTAGAGATTGCTGGTATTGAAGAAGGAGACCATCTCCCTAGTCTCCGCTCAGGAAAACCAAAATGCACTATTGAGTCTAGAGCCATGAGATTCATCAAAAGATCTCTTAGGTACACTTGACATTTCATCACTTGACATTCAACAATAAGAATTTCAGTGGTACATTATCGAGTCCTTCACAGATCTTAGCAATCTGTCGAGAACATTTATGAGAGGTTCACATTTGTGATCCTCAGTGATTGAATGGAAACTCCTGCCAGGGTCAACATCAAACAGCCCTGACAGCAGGTCACTTCGGCAACTCCCCGTGGATTGTGCTTAGTGGTCTCAAACGGTCTACAGTCGTGAGGTGATGCTTCGGTGTACCTCAGTGACTCATCTGAATCGTAGGTGTACTTTGGTACATCGTGTTATCTCACTTGTGGGACTCCGATTCGGGAACGGCCTTTGTAAGAATTAGAGTTGTGTTTTCACACTATGCTGTCAACACTCTCGAAGTTCAAACTTGTAAGTGCCGGAATCCGCTTATTACTAACCGTTTTAATGTTTACTTCTTATGGAAGCTCTGGAGCGGAATGATCGTGCAGATTCTCCACTTGTTCACACCAACAACATCATCAAAGAAGTTCTATCTTAAAGCAACACAAAAGTCAGAATGATTCTTCGTCAAATAAAAGAATCTACAAAGTTAAAGACTTAAAGAACTTCATCAGTACCGTAATCCAACGTTAAAGAGTATGTGAGCATGTTGGAGAAAGATGTGGAGACACTTAAGCAGCGAAGCAGACCTGAGGCAGACTTGATGCAGATAACAACATACTATCACTTTCATCACAAAGAACAATGATCAAAGAACAAAGTTAAAGATGACGTCAAAGCATAACTGTTCAAAGAAAACTATCTCGCTACACTGGGGAGATGGTTCGAATCAAGGCAATTCTTCTCACAAGAAAGAAGAATGTCAGAAGACGTCAAAGCTACTATTACATCAACGCCTTCACCGTTTTTCATCACCAACACTTGAGGGGGAGATTGTTGGAATCACTCCTAAACCTTTATTCAAGTGTTAGTTACTCATATGTAATAGGTAGCTTATTATGGCCTTTATGTTTGTTATTTGCCTTAAGCTTATGTAGAAGGCCCATGAGCTTAGGCCCATGTCCAATAAGGAAAGGATGGGAACTAGGAGTGTTGCCCTAGCTTCCCTCCTATAAATACTCTTGTAAACCTTCATTTGAAGGTTGGTTGTTCATTTTATTCTCTCTTTCACATACCTACGCCTAACCGATTATTATTGTTCGTGTGTGTGTGTGTTTGGATAGTGTTCAACCGCCTCTCTTCTCCTCTCTATCTCTTTCTAGTAAGCTTGTGTTGTAAATCTAGTGACCTAACAAGTCAATTCACAACCGCATGCTCACAGCATTCACACTTAATTGAAGAAAATCATGACCATCAAAGACATACAACAAAGATGCTGCCGCTACTCTGATGAAAAGATGTCATGATCCATAAAGTGTGAGCATGTCGGTCCAAAAGTCACAACATCACATGAAGGCAACACAATAAAGGGTGATCCAGATATTTACTGTGGCTGATGATCTCAAAGAAAGCTCAAAGATCATCAAGATGTGGATCAGTTCAAAGACCTCCACTGAAAGTACAAAGCATTCGGACTTTGAAGTATCACTGCTAAAGCACAAAGATTGCAGAAGTGAAGAATTGAAGTCTACGAGCTCAGAACAAAAGACAAAATAGAATGCTAGGATTCAAAATATAAATCATGGGGTGACCTCCATTAGGGGGAGATTGTTAGGATTTAGAAAATCCATAGTGAAGTGTCGGTCACCCCAACTATTGTCTAGCATATGTTAGCTCGTAAACATTACGTTATTTATTAGTTAGTTAGTTAGTTAGAGTAACACCGTGGAGGACGGAAGGTCTTTACCCACTGTATGCCTGATCCACAGCCCGACAGAGGTCGTATTATGTAAAACTATAAATACCCTCTACCTTCCAAGGTAGAGGGTTGGACATTTCTTTCTTAATCTAACATTCTCTTTGTTTTTCTCTCACTTTCTCTCTCTAGAAAGGATCCCATCTCTTACTTTCTCTCTCTAAGATCTTGCATGATTCGAACCATATATTTGAGTGTTTGTGTGTTACAATAACCAATATATAACATTATTCTCTTAATGAAATTACATGTTAACTTCATCCATTATAGACGAAGCAAACGAGAGAAACAATATTTTTTTTTTCTTTTTTTTTTGTTTGTAATCATATACTAATGTATACATCTTTTCAAACAAAATGAATATATAATAAACTAACAAATTCACCATTACAACTAAATTTATTGATTCTGGAAATAAAACAAATCAAGTGGAATCATTTGATTAAAATCCAACCCACGAGTATAACCTAAACAACATACCAACCAAATGACTTGCATTTTTACTCACGACCCAGAAACCAATCAAAGATAAAACCTTTGCTTCACAGATCAAATGAACAACACAAGAGCATAAGGTACGGTAACGCAATAACGTACGATGGTCTGATGTGCTACGCGCGTTGTCGGCGTTATCACATCGTCGTCCTTGCGTTGGCAACGGCGTTGGGTGGTGTGTTAATCCACCAACGGTCGTTGTTGTGTGAAGTAAAAAAATTCACTTTTTCAAAAAAAAATTAATGCACTGGCTATATACCGGTTAGAAAAAACCACTTTTTACACACTTATTTAAACCCATTTACCCACTCGCACATTCCCACTTTCCCAGGTTCGGCAGGCAATACAAAATGCCGTCCTACATACCCGAACAACTTTATCATCAATAACATAAGCAAATTCTTAACCAACAAATCCAAAATCTACAACAAAATCCAGGGATATCTGAACCGTACCCACTGAGCTGCAAACCAAACATAACATTGCCAACTCAATAAGGATCAAACAACCAATGCTGCCAATTCAACCATTTTTTCGATCTTCTCACAATCCACTCGTAGCTCCTTAACTGAATGTCTTGAACGGTTTTATTAACACTAGCAACTTTTCCTTTAAAGATTCGGCTATTTCTCTCTTTCCACACAAAATATCAGGTTGCCCATATAACTACTTGCCACATCCTAGATGAATTGATAGAAATGTCTACGTTTCCATTATGAACTAATAATTCGGCAATGGAAAAAGCATTGACACCCCCAAACTTCCACCACCCAAAATTGTATCCCACACGTTCATAGCAAACTCACACGTCACCAAGCATTGAGAACACGATTCAACCACGCTATCACAACTTGGGCAAAAAAACGAGTCCAAGTCAATACCTCTCTTGTCAAGTTTCTCTCGAACCGGAAGTCTACCCTTTAACATCCTCCAAATGAAAGCATTAACCTTTTTTGGAACCCACTTATTACATATTGCTTCTTGACTACCATTTTCCACGCGAAGAATCTTCTCTTCTATCATCTTTGATGCCTCTTTGACTTTGATAATTCCATCATCGTGAAGCTTCCATCGCCGACGACCCCTACAATCATGAAACAAACAACATTTTTCAAAATATCTAAAAGATCTTCCAACTCCCTACTCGATTATTAATTGAGTAGGGAGTTAGAAGATCTTTTAGATATAAAGCTTGGGCTCGAGCTTGAGCTCGATTATTAATTGAGCCCAGACATAGGCTTGCTTGAGCTCGTTTAGACTCGACACACGTTCAAGTTTTTTACCGATTAGATCTCGAGCTTTTTCACAAGTAGCGCAACTTGTTTCTCCCCTTGCTTACAAGTTACAGGTTACAAGATCGACATGCTTCACGCATACAAAGACTAGTCATTGTATATTCGATCATCATGTTTTTTACCTCTCAAGAAATATGCATTTACTAAAACATGTATGTTATATCAAGCAATATTTTTTTGCATTACCTCTAAATTGTTATGGGCTTATATCGTCAGTCGTCACTAGTGACTAGGGTCATAGTTATTTTTCAACTGTTGATAAATTTGACACCATGTTTTTTTTTTTTTTTCTTTTTCTTTTTTTTTGAACAACGAAGATTCATTAAGCTAGCGGGGAACTAGAACAAAACACCATGGTTTAATTTGTTTTTCAATCTCGTGATTGAACCTTATTGTTTACAGAACATTACGGGTTTGCTACTGGATTCGCAACTCAATTCCTTATTTCTCATACACTGTTCAAAGACGAAACCATTTCGTTTAAAGTTCATGGGAGAATGCTCGAATGATCGTTTGTCCTTTGATGAGCATTGTGTCTTACTCGAATGATCGTTTGTCCTTTGATGAACATTGTGTCTTAAACCTTTTAAAATTAATGACGTGTGTTAGGTTTTCATATAGTGCTACGTGAAAAACGAGATACCCTGATGTTGAAATATTGTAAGTTAGCATCGTTAATGAAGTTGATTTATACCAACTTTCAAAAAGAAGTCAAAAGATGTATGATCTGTGTATATAAAATACAATAAAAGGCACTTATGAATCGTATCTTGGACTTGGCTTGGATAACATGAAAGTTATGGTGTACGTCTTTTCTTTATTTTTGGTATAATGACTCTTTTTTCACTAGCAGGGAACTCGGGCGCTACAGCGGTAAATATTATGTATTTAAAATTTTTGACGAATAATGTTTTTATAATTAGTATTTATTTCCGATGACAATTACTTTACAAAATGACGAATCTATTTTCATTTATTTATTTTATCCATGATAAACTATCAAAGCTCTGACGTACATGATGATATGTTATCTGATACCACATTGAAATCTTTTTCCTTTCTTGTTTTGAAAGTTCGAACATAAGAAACAATGTATTTTGTAGAAAGTTTTGTTATTTTTTTTGCCTACGAACTCTTGAGATATATGAATGTGTTACTTTTTATGTTTAATAAATTTATACTATATGTAAAAGAAAGTTATATTTTAAAAATAATTAATGAAATGTCTTAAATATTTTAGAAAGAGAGTGTTTAGCAGCTTGTTTTGTTTGTACATGATATTTTATTAGCAGGGTACCCGCGCGTTGCAGCGGCAAGTACCTTGTAGTCAAAAGTTTTGGCGAACTATATTATTTGATTATATATTTTTTGTGATAATAACTTTACATATGGCGATAAGGTTAGGAAACAACTTTATCGCACATTATTTCATATAAATATGGTAGATCGCCCGTGCATCGTGATGCTATGGCTATACAAAAACGATAGTTAGAGGTATTATAAAGTTATGCCGATTGACGGTGAAAGATAATTGCTAGTCAATAAATGTTGTGAAATATTCCTCACAATATTATATAACGTGTAACCATAGAGTAGTATAAATGTTGTGTCGACTTCCATTGATCCGACGATGAAGATTCTGCTTTGGAATCATATTGGAGATAAAATATAGAGCGGAAATATGTTGTACCTTTAACTTATTATTTGTATTTTTTAAATTGTTGTTTTTGTGTTTGAAAGATTTGTACAATATGTTTTATTACTTGTATTGCTTAATTTAAGTTTAAGATGTTTTAATGACATTTAAGGGGTGTTTATTTTTTTTCATATGAGCCACTTAATGAGTGGACCCAACACTTATTCCCTCTTAATAGGGGGAGTTACGAAAAATGTTTTCTCTATAATAAGTGAGTCATATAAAAATGGCCCACATAACTTATTTTAGTAAACAAGGCCTTAGTGAAGTTTGACCATAGATTGGAAGAAAATTGTTTGTACTAAATTTGTTTGTACAACAAGCATATTTATTTGTATTGCTTAAACTTAATTTCTTAATGCATTTAATGGAGGAAAAGATCGTCCTGTATTATAAGATAGTAATATTAATGATACTTTTATTGAAGGGAGCTTTGAAGATTACATTAAGGGAAGTGATATTTACATGAAGCTATTTGTTTTGCACATATAATTTTGATGTCAACTGACAATACTGCCTTTAACATTATTTTATTAAAACTGGATACATCTTTGTCCAGAATGAGCTATTTGTTGACCACTAAAAAAGAAAACATCACGGAATTCTCACAAAACCATTTATGTAACACTAAATAAGCATAAACTCTCTTCACTTGTATCTCTGCGAGCCTACAAAACTCGTTCCGGATGGCTGTTTTAGAACAAACTTATTCAGACTAGTTTTCATACCGATATATGTGTTTGTTGGTTGATTCACTACTTGAGAGTTTGTCGTCTAAAGGTGGCAATAACTAACTCTTACCACGAGCGGTAAACTTTACCAGGAAAATGACACCTAATTGTTTTCCTTTCTATTAGAGCAAAAAACTTGGTCGGCAAAGGAGTTAAAGTATGGGTTACCATGCCTAATGCTTACAACGTTCCGTTTATGGTGTATTATCTCGAGGATTTCAGGACTATCTTTTTTCGGTAAATCGTGGTTGTGGTGATCGACTTGTCAATCATAGTGGAAGGAGAAGTTGTAATATAGTCGAGATTCGCGACCGTTGGAGTGAGATGGCCTACAATGAGATGGGCACTGGTGGAATTGTACAATAAGACTTAGAAAGAATGTGTAGGATACAGAAGCCGGGTAAAATAATATTAAGTGTATAAATATCATTTTGTTTTAAATTTTTGTGTATGAAGTAAAAAGATCCGTGTCGATATCACTTCTCTTACATTGACCAATAAATATGTGTGGGTGTTGATGTGTAAATGAATTAAGTATATAACTTAATTAGTTGTATTTACTTAAAATCTAAATATAAAAATCTTAAAAAATTATAAAAGAGCGTCAAAATGTTTTATACTCCATCCGTTTCAAAAAAAAAAAAAAAAAAAACATGTCTACTCTACTATTTATGTTTGTCACAAAAAAAAGTCCAGTTTTTTATTTTTAGATAGTAATTAATTATGACTAGTTTTCTTACTTTAACTTTACAACCAAAAGATGCATTAACTAATCAATTCAAATTTTTATAGGATAAAAATGATTTTTTATCAATAAAAACCAACATTAATTACATATATTATAATTTGTCTACTTTTTGTTTGTAGACACTCTTTTTGAGACGTATATAGTAAGTAGTTTAGATTATGCTCGTATTAGGTAATTAATGTTGAGTTTCATTATAGAACCTATCATGCATTTAAGGAAGAAATTTTATTCATGCTAGTGTTTAAAACGCAACTAATATGACAGATCGATCCATATTTTTGGCTATGAGTATTGTAGAATGTGTTTAAAAAGAACAAAAATACATAAATGGCCAAATATAAAATCTTAAAAAGCTTGTTCTATTTTTTACAACTTTAAATACTAATCAATTCAAATTTTTATAGGATAAAAATGATTTTTTATCAATAAAAACCAACATTAATTACATATATTATAATTTGTCTACTTTTGTTTGTGACACTCTTTTGACCTTAAACGCAAAGTTTCTCGGCTATAAATATAAAAATCTGTGGATTTTACTTTTTGTTTGTACGTATTAGGTAATTAATGTTGAGTTTCATTATAGAACCTATCATGCATTTAAGGAAGAAATTTTATTCATGCTAGTGTTTAAAACGCAACTAATATGACAGATCGATCCATATTTTTGGCTATGAGTAAGAACCTACTTGTATACATAAATAACGCTAAATTGTAAGTTTGGTAAGAGAAGTGATTCGCACCTTTCCAAAAATTTATTGGAACACTCCATGTAGCATTTTTTAAATATAATATGCTTTAAGTTCTTGTACAGTGAGTGTCCCAATCAATTTTTGAAGTGTGCCAATTACTTCCATATTGGTATATACAGGCATACTACTAGCGCAAAGCGGGGAGGGCAAAGATGGAGGGCGTTTTTCGGCATTGCATTTTCTAGCAGTGGTAATTTGGTAACATTGCAAGAGAGTAGAAAGGGGTTTCTTTTGAAGCAATAAACAACAAACTCGTATAAAACATATGAACTTCGAATAGAGTTACAAAATGTCAAAAATCGACTTCAAGTGAAACTAACAATTTAGAATTTTAGATGCAACTAATAATTAAATATTGAGTGAATGGTCCACGTGGGAGCAAAACTTTTTTTTTGATATGAAAGATTTCGGATAAGTTCGTACCGTCAGCAGGCTGACCTATGGCTGTCCCTTTATTTTTTATATTCAATTTGTTGTAAATTTTAAGAAAATTTAATAAAAAAACTATAAAAAATTCCAAAAATTTTATAAAATTTTATAAGAAATTTTTTAGAAAAGATTTGAGCTGATATAAGCCTTCTAGGAACTCTAAATATCCATAGTTAACATCACTTACCTTGTTTATAACTATTAGAAGTATATAATTATGGGCTATTTGAAAATGATTTTCATTTTTGAACGTATAACCGATGAACCGTCAAAAAATTTGGGAAACAATTTTTTTTTTTTCTTTTCCTTTTTGAATACTTTTGTGCCCAAAATTTTTAAAATTTTTGACGAATAATTTTATCAAATTTGATAAATAAATTAGATCAAAAAGTATTCGGGATTAATTTTCGGAAAGAAAATCCAAATTTTATAAAATTTTGGGCAAAATTTTATAATAGTATTCTGTCGAAAATTTTTCCCAAATTTTTTGACGGAATATTTTATAAGGATTTATAAAAAAATTATCGGATTTTTTATAAAATTTTAATTTTGATAAATTTTTTTAAAAAATTTTCAGAATTTTTTATAAAAATTTTATTAAATTTTTGGAATTTTCTGAATTAATAAAATTTAGACAAAATTTTTTATAAATAGTTAAACAAATGAAAATAAAAAATCAGGGACTAATTTAATCCACCCGAGAAATTTGGATAAGTTTAGAGCATATTGACAAAATTGAACCTAAAAATATTTTGAACGTATAACCGATGAACGAAAAATCACTTAAGTTGTGTCGAATGATAAATAAATTAGAGAAGTGACATAGATTTTTTTTTATTCCCACACTTTTTTTTATATACAAATGACACATCTTTTTTTTCGATTTATTTATTTATTATTATTTTTGTAATTATATTGTTTATATAAAAAAAATTATAAAATTGAAAGTACGGAACATAAAATATAAAGTTTAATAAGTCAAAAACTTAAACTGAAAGAAAATACGGAACAAAAACTGATAAAAAACTGCGTTGTAGTGTAAATTGGAGGGACATAATTAATCTTTTGTATCTTTACCTCCTTATGTCACATCAAAGAGGATGAGAATAACATAACTCTTGTTTTTATCGAAAATCTTGAAACGTCATCTTCTTTCTTTTGAAATCAATTTTGCCACCATATATAAAATTTTAAAAAACTTCCAATCTAAAATTTTTAGGTTTACAAAAGTCATTTCGTAATAAATTTCAATTGCTACGCATACGAAACCAAAAGCATCGAACTGAAAATAACTAGGCAGACTATAGTGTAGAAGTGTGTAAGAGCACTCGGGCAAGCATGTTATAGGCACAATTTGATGCCTATAACGACGTCATACTCTACCGTTGGGTGCGTTATAGGCACCACGTTGTGGTTATAACGACTGATTTTATTTATTATTTTTTTAGTGTAACGTGACGGTTTATTTTACTGTGTTATAAGAATATTATTAAGGATTATGTTTTTGAGGTTTTGTGTTATTGAAATATTATAGGAAAAAACTAATGTGACGCACTTATAACTTGACGGATAACACCGATTGCACTTAGCACCTTGTATATGAAAAGAAGATAATCTTAAAATATTGAAAATATAGTTTTAATTTTAACAATATGTCAAAAAGTGAGTTAAGTGAAATAAATTATCTTCTTTGGTTACAATTTTGCAAGAAATATTTCAGTTACGTTTCAAGTTAATAGTGGAGACATATCTCACCAACATCTCTCATTTCGAAATCTATAGACTAGAAAATAGCTGCTTTGGCTTCTGCAAAGGTTGACCAAATTACTTTAGATGTTAATGGTCAAAATGACCTTTTTCTTCTCAAAGTCAATATATATGTTGAATCATGCAATTACAAGAGACAACAAAGTAAGCTTTCACACGGCTTGTCATGTATAAAATCGACATTCTGATTCCTAAGACTAAGTGATTGTGTGACTTCCTTAAGTTTTATAAGGGTAGTCCACTTTCAAATCCAAAAAACCCAAATTCTTTTAATATACAAGTGTGACTAATCAATTATACGATTTAATTATTTTTTCTAAAAGGCGGTCTATTTTCTACCGAAAAAATTAAACTCTTTAAATAGACAAGTGCGACTCATCGATTGTGAAACTCCAGTAACTTTTAACATGTTCCTCTTCTATAACAGAAATACAATGAGTTTTTTACTTCTTTTCGTAAATAATTGTGTCTAATTAAAATGACAAATACCTTAACCCATTTTTTTTAATCTTAATTGAAAGTCTTGTACCCTATGTTTTAACTACTTGTAACTTTTATTTTATTACTATTTGTAATTTGCTTTATTAATTGTACATCTCACATTTTTATCTCTTTTCTACATTTTTCTGTTCAATTTACTCGGTCGTCTGACAGATCAAACATTAAAAATCAATGGGGGAACGTGTTTGGTTTGTCTTGCATTGGGGAGGGGGAGGGAGATGCATCTCCTAAGAGGAGACTGGCCAGACCATTTGTTCTTGTTACGACTAGTGTTATGCAATACATGTCCTTTTCTCACCATTAATAAGACCGGTTCATTCCTGACCACTTTTCTAATTTTACACATCATTTAACCTTTTATTTTCCATAAATAGTTAGTCGCTATCATAAAGAATTAAAGAGATACAAATATTGTTCATTGTGGTGATTTTCCGTGGACATTTTTTTTATGTTTATGTTTAGATTTGCTAACAGCAATTTTTATGTTGTTGTTAACAACTATTTTCATAAAAAAAGATATATATTGGCGGGGAATACCTTGACTTCGGGTGCCTTTTGGCACCACAATATTGTCCACCCAACAAGGAAGTGGCTTCGGCAACTCTACTGGCCCAGTGGGGCACCAACTAGAGTGAGCACGAGCTAAGACTCGGACTCTTGAGCTCTTATTCCACAAAGTTCCTCCAATGTGCCCATAGGTTTTGCGAAAGTGGGTACCTATCTGAAGCAAATTCTAAGGATGAGACTCTAACGTGGGTCTATTGACTCAGGCACGAGTACTCCAACTTACTAATGCTTTATCGAAATTTATATTTAGACATTACACAGTATAAAATTTTGCTAGAATATCTCAAATACAAATTGTAACACCCCCAAATCTCGATACAACGGAAGACTTAAAAAAGCTTTCGGGGCTGCAAGCACTACTGGATTGGTACATCACACAAGTATAGTAAAACAAGATAATCATAAATAGTTCTCAACCAATCACATAATTAATTATCCGATTACAATCATCCCAAAATAATCAAATATAAGGCCCAACATATATTATAAAATAGGTCCACATAATATTATCAGACTTTAATTATGATCCTTCAACCATGCCTCTCTGCCAAGCCTCCATAACATAAGCATACCAAACATCAACTCAATTACCTGAGAAAATCATATTAAAAGGTCAGCTAACGCTAGTGAGTTCATAGGTTTAAGTATAAATTCAATAGTGGACATGTAAGAGTTTATTTGCTATGCGAGAATAAGATAGATACACAATAACCATACCAATCACATACCAACAACACAAATGAGATCTCAACAGGGCCCCAAGCGTCTCTAGCCAGCACAGTCGTAGCAAGGCCTAGAACAAATGCTACCCTGGACTAGGTCGGAGTAGATATCCATTCTTAGCTAGGCAACATAGTTATAGCAAATGATTGCTACCCTAAACTAAGGCAACATCTACCACATATCTATCTAAACTAGTCAGCACATAAGCAAGTCAAAAGAGTTTAAGAAGGTCCAAAAGAGTAGCATGATTTCTCACCCCAATTTAGCTAAAAACAGAGATAAAAATGGGGCTATGAAACTCACCTCAAACAAGCAAAGCACAAACAATCACTAGCAACGCAGATAACAGCTAACTCGGCTCAGCAACTACTGACTCGGCACAACCTATTAATATAAACGAATTCTTAATATATATTCTCAACTTCAATATTATCTACCTCGAATATATTCCAATTCTGATCTCCAAAAATGTCTCGTTTCACCATTTAGTTACAAGCGTTTGGTATAATCGTATGTGTGTTATCGACCCGACAAGACTCCATCAATGCACTATATCTCTAACAATGCGACTCATAACGACACAATGAGACGTCTAAGCGATAAGCATTATAGTTTAATAAGTTTCGAAATAAATCGTTAGATCTTATCAAATTCGTCAACTCGATAAACTTAACCATTTATTTATGTCGCTTATTCTCCCAAAAACTAGTCACATCCTAACAAGTTATAAGGATAATTCACCCATTAATAACGCTATCCTACGTGCATAACGGGCATTTATTAGATTCGTCAACCTAATAAGTTCGCTATCCACGTGGATTAAAGCTATTAATTTCAAGTTTCGGTAAGCATAACACATGCATAACACAAAATGGGTATTAAATACTCATAAATGACACGTTTCGGTAAGCGTGCCCTCGAAACATTTAATAACTCATTTATTACAAAACGTTTTCATTTTAAGACGTTAGTTCCCTTTTTGAATATCGAATAACAAGGCGAGTCTTGTTATCAAATATTAATATAAAAACCCTTTATTATCTATATTTTCTAGTTTTATTTACAAGTTTATATATATATTACGTCAAGTTTCAATATATGTTTCGAGTCATTATCCGTTTCGAGTTCACAAGTCCGAGTCATGACTCTCGGCTTTTACATGTCATATTGTCCAATAAATACTAAAGTCCATGTTACGGTGTTGTCGGGGTCAACCGAGACTAAAAAGTCACGGTAACACCGACGTTGCGCAAAGTTGACATATATAATATTAAGTCCAAAATAAATAACTCCACAACTCCAATCAACCTCCAAACAATCTCATATCAATCCCGCCATCCAAATAAAGTACCAAACACACCCATAACCAATGTCGCGACCCTAATGGTCTTTGGCTCCTAGCGTCTCATCCAAACTCCAATAACAACACCCAATATGTTACCACAATGACTCGACCCGGACCCATTGGTCCTTGAGGGTCTCGTTCCACATCTAACGCCACTCATATGGACCCTAGTGGTCCATGTGGCTCGCTCCAAGCTTCCCAACTCTATCCAAACGCACTCTAATGGCTCATTAAATTCCCAAACACAACCAAACAACATCCAAACATCATCAAACATCAAAACCCATTAACTATCTACAACCAAGACCTCATAAAAATGATAAAAATGCAATAAGACATGAACACGACACAACACACGATACCAACACGTTTGTTTTTATGTTTTATTAGTTTTAAACTCGTTTTAGGTCCGTTTTCATCAAAACCCACCCAAGAAGCCCACGTATACGAGGCATAGAACCTCGTATACGTGACTTCAAGTGACTCAAACGAGTCGTTTCTTGGCTCCATTTACCTTTATCTATCCCGATCTACAATCGTATCACAAAACCAAGGTTACTCGCCATGTTTTCACACGTTTTGGAGGGTCAAAAAGGGGTATTGGGCGCGTGCCCTATATCACAAGAAAGAGGAGAAGGAGATCTATGAAATAGTGGTGGAGGTGAGGTGGTATGCGTCGGAGAATGGCCGGACAGTCGCGGTGGCGGATAGGGTTTCGTTTAGAGAGAGAGTGGTAATGAGTGAAAGTAGTGTTTAGGGTTTTTAGAGAGAGAAAGTAAAGTGTGTGTGTGTGTGTAGGGGTGAGGGAATATATATATAGGAGAGTAGAGACTAAAATAAAAATGGTGTTGGAAGGGAGGGTGGTCGGCTAGGGTGAAAAAGAGGGGCCAAACCCACAAATTTTTGTAAACTTCCCCGTTTTACCTCTCCCGAGCTCCTACATTTCCCTACTAATGTCCAACGACTTTTATTTATCGCTCTATTATTTTTATTTACGTATTCCATGAATTTTGATTATTTACAGGTCACGTTTCGTGTTACGGTTCAACAGTTACGTTTTCTCTCGTTATATGATTTTATTGTGCCGACTCAAGTACTGCCTAACATAACAGGCTATAACTCATACCACAACTCATACGATAATAAAACAAATCATAAAAACTAATAAACGATATCAAAACAAGTCATGGTTAGCCGGAATAGCTTCTAAAGGCAAACTACTCGGTCTAACTTAGCGTAATGCGGTTACCTAAAAGGGCTCTGTTAATACAAATAAGCCGTAAAACGTTTATTTATATTTTACGATCTTCTAATGTTTTGTCGATAACAAACGTAAAATCATTTTAACGAAACAAATAAAACGTAAATGGTTTGAGCCAATAGTTTACTAACATACTTACATTTTCATATAAAACACTAAACAAGTAATAGTGTTTACATCTTATAGAAATACATATGTATAACAACTAGTGTTTACATAATATGGAAATGTGTATATATTGTAATGGGTAATGTAATGGGTAAAAATCTTAGTACATGACCCATTGACTTGATACATTGAATATTGTTAGGTAAAACCTAAAGTTCATGACCCATACCCATGGAGCTTGATCCATAACCCATGACCCATTATATGACATCATGCATGAAGTCATGTTGGGTATTATCCATGATCCATGACCTAAGACCCATGACCCAATGTATAGATACATTGCATCTTGTATAACCCATGGTTCATAACCCATAACCCGGTTTGCAACCCAAAATCCGGACTTAAGATGACCCAGCTGCCGGATCCCTCTAGGGAGGGATCCGTGGGAACCGGGGAACATTAGAGAAAATTGCCTATAAATAGTGAGTCATTTCTCTCTTGCAATTCATCCCTTTTACATATACTCTCTCTTAGTATTGTAAACTCTCTAACCTCATACCCAAAGGATCTTTTATGTAGTTTTGTGTTTGTGTGATTTTTTAGGTTCCTCTTAAAGGCGAGATCACCACCTCTTGAACTCAAGCAAGCTCAAGTCCATGAGTTGCCAAGCTTCGTCATCATCAAGACTACTGAAGTTATCTTGTTGATAGTTCTTTCCTCCCTCCTTAGAAGTGTTGTGTCGAAGGCATTAGTGAAAGTGTCGAAGGTCATGTCAAAGGCATTAGTGAAAGGTGCCGAAGGGTCAAGTCAAAGGCATTAGTGAAAGGAGCCGAAGGGTCAAGTCGAAGGCATTAGTGAAAGGTGCCGAAGGGTCATGTCAAAGGCATTAGTGAAAGGTGCCGAAGGGTCATGTCAAAGGCATTAGTGAAAGGTGCCGAAGGGTCAAGTCAAATGCATTAGTGAAAGGTAATGATGCAGGTTTTACTAAACCAGGTTTTAGTATTTATAAGTGTCACGTTTACCTATGGTCTACCTTATGCACTAATGGGTAGTGTACCCGATCGTGTGTAGTGTAGTAATCCATAAAATCAAGGTTGTCCCAAGAGCTATGTGAGCGGATTCTAATTAAGTCTAGGTGTCGTAGATTTTAATTGGTTTTAAGATGGAAATGATTAGTTATCTATTAAAGCAAGGAAATAAAAGAAAGCAAATAAGGGCAGAGGTTGTGATCAATAGAGGAGAAGTGTGCTAACCTAGTTACTCATCTTATCAAGTTATGTTCAGGTCTAATTACTTCCAATTGCTTCAAGTGGGGGTTTACGTCGCTAGGACAACATTTGGTTAGTTCGTCCTAACCTATCAGCAAAGGTTTCCACTGGAGATCAAGCTACTACCCTTGAAAGTCCAGTTGTTTTTAGTCCCCTAAGCCAAGTCATTAAGTACCGCTACATGCAAGATTCATAATAATGAGTGCCTGGGCGCTAGCATCTTAGACACTCATCCCTAACTTCTTAAGTTCATCCAAACGGCAGGTGATCATTTGGTCAGTTCGCACAAGCGAAGAAGGGTCGTCAGTTGGTCAATTCTTACCCTTCCCACTCAGTCTACCTACTTAGGGTCAGTTGGCCAATTCTCCTAAGCAACTAGACACTACCGCCATTCAAAACTATCGAAACAAGGGTAGCTACCAACAAACTATGCACGCATATACTAAAAACAATTATACAGAAGCAATGTAAACATAAACATAACAATTAAGGAATCATAACAAGGCTAGCACCAGAGGTGCTTAGCCGATCATATTAACCGAAACAATCGATTCAATGTTTGACATAATGAAATACATGTATTGAAAGTAAAAGAAATGATAAATCGCTAATGCTTATCGTTAGGGAGTGATTTCTCTCTTGGAGATGGCTCCGTATGCTCCTTAAGATCTGCCTTCAGTCTCCTACCCACGTTCTCTGCTTTGTGTATTGAGTGAATGATGTGAAATGCAGAATTTAGGGCTGGTATTTATAGGCCAGATCTAGTTACGGCGTAACTTAAGTTGAGAGTTATGCCGTAACATCAATATCTTCGTAAATTGCTCTGGAAAAGCTGGTTACGGCGTAACACAAGGAATGAGTTACGCCGTATCTTCAATATACGTTACAAAATCATGATTATGCCGTAATTGTCGAAAGAGTTACGGCGTAGCTTGCAGCGTCATGGAATGTCATTTGACCTAATTGGTTACGGCGTAATCCTAAGATGGAGTTACGCCGTAATCTGCTGTTGAGTTAGCCTTCTGAGTCACGCTCTTGTTACGGCGTAATGTGAGAGAGGAGTTACGCCGTAATTACTTCATAATGGGCATACTATCATATATCTTCAATAAACTCTCCAAATGTGCGTCTTATTAGCTCCAATGCTCGTAAATTACCTGAAAGTGAAATATAGATGAAAACAAGCGTAAATCCATATAAATGATGTAAAATACGAGCATTATCGGGGAAAATTGACACTTAATATTCAGGACTATTTGATGTTATCAAATATCCCCCCACTTGAACTCTACTTGCCCTCAAGTAGACCTTATTAGATAAATTTCTAAAAAGATATCTCCCATTACCTAGAAAATATAAGTTTAAAAATCCCTTATTCTAGAATAAAACAAATCTGAACACCTCACGAAATGGGAACAAAACACTCAAATCTCTCAACTATCCTAAGTGTCAATTTCGGGGTGATCACTCAACGCACAGTCATAGAATGTATTCTATATCATAAGCTTGGCGGTTACACAAATCTCCACCACTAGAGTTAAGGACTAAACAATTTTTGAAGGCAATATGGGTAGACATGACAAAGGTTAAGGTGAGTCGTCATTACTAACATGTCACTGCAAAGTGGACAAAATCAATGATACATGACCAAATCCATGGCCAAGACACCAAAGATTGCTCGCTTTATCACCTAGACACGCTTCATGACTAAAGGTTAGGATAAGACATGTGATATAATTGGTGTAAAATAAAAATAAAAAGTAAATAGTCTAAATTTATAACCAAGTCATCACCACTTACCGTTCATCCAAAGTTCAAGTTTCAAGGCTAAGAAACCGGATCATGATATATCAAGTATATGTGCCATTAGTGGACGTCATGATGGGCACACTACCCTTTTCTTCAACCGTTGGCGTAATTACCAACTTCATTCTTCAAATGTGACCTAGGTGGCCTCCTCGATACTTAATCTATTATGAGCTCACAAACATAGTGCCTATAACTTCGCACTTTACAATTAACAAATAATTATAACTTTTTTTTTCCATAACTACTAAACATAGCATTCCCCCACTTGAGATGAACAATATGAGAATTTGGGGGGTCTTTAATGATCTTCAAAAATATGTCGTTGATGAAAGCGTAATTCCTGAACGTTTCCACTTGAACCTTGACCTTAGGCAAACAATGACTTCCCGATCATAAATAAAGACTACACGGTAGGCTAAGGTGTATGGGTGTATCGAAACAATAAATTGGGTGAACAAAATGAAAGGAGGGTATCTTGCACTAAAGGTGAGTGCAACAAAAAGGTTTAACATGGGGGTCGAGAATTCGAGGTGACTAATCGATAGACACACAAGGATAAGCTTTTTGGGTGATAATCCTATAATATTGCCTTCTTAAATTGAATTATCCAAATACATTAAGCTAACTCAACATACCTCGTCTGTGGTCTCGAAATGATGCAAATGCCAAGTTCTAAAGTTTACAAGCTACCGGCACACTCATAATTTGGTGGATTTTGGGTAAAAATTTGGAAACGGATAAGGCTAATCTCACCATATAATATCGAGGGTTATAACGTGCTCGGCTAAGGCCTAATCTAGTTAGGTTAAGAAAAACATGTCAAAATTTTAAAAATGGCATAAATTTTCAAAATAAACTAGAAAAATGAGGGCAAAATAAAGTTCAAGAGATAATTCTACTCCCGTCCCCCACTTGAAATGTACAAAGTCCCTTTTGTACTAAACGTTAAATAAAGGTGAAGAGAAAGTAGAATTAGAGCGAGAACTTCCTTTAAATTCGCTCCGAAAAAGAAAGAAGGCCCACGAAAAGAATCGTGCCTTCGCTTTAAGCATCCATGAGCAAACTTAATTACCTGAAATCACACTACCAACAAGCATAATTCTAAAAAAAGAAAAAGAAAAAGAAAAACGAAAAGAAACCTAACTCACTTTCGTAGGAATCACGGTTGCATTTAGCGTATGCAACAAGCCTTTTAAACCACTTGGTGTCCCAAGTGGACGAGTGTAGTCTCGTGAAGGCTTACAGGGAACATACCCACAAAGTTCATTTAAAAACTAATACAAGGTTATTGTGTTTAAAGAGAAAGAATTAATACAGAGGATAGTTACGTCGTAACTCCTAGAAGGAGTTACGCCGTAATTATGGCAAAACCTGGCAGACGCTAATGGAGTGTAGCTACGGCGTAACCATTGTATGGGATTACGCAGTAATTGGTAATGCTCTGGGAAGAACTGCTGCAAGAGATTTGTTACGGCGTAACCATACGAATGAGTTACGCCGTAACTATGGACAGATCAGGTCCCAGTTCAGGCTGCTGTAGCAAAACATTTCCGATTTCCTGCAAAAATAGTTAAAAACACAAAACCCAACAGAAATGGAAATAAAACAAATAAAAGGGATAATTCGGGTTGTCTCCCGAAAGAGCACTTTTCTTTATTTACGAGTCTTTAAGTTAGACTCAACGCATCTACCTTTCCATATTTGATTTTGACCCAATTGTCAAATCCCAAATTGTCTAGCCAAGGTAATTCCATCCTTTCCGCATCATTGGTTGAGGTCCACAAGAATCCTTCCTCACCAACTCTCTCTATGCTACTTCCCCCGTTACATTCATCATCAAATGGGTCACAAGATGCCCAAAAAACTTCGCCACGGGTTTTTATCTTCTCACACTAATGACTTCTAGCTACTTTGTCATCGGTGTTGCTTGAAGGATCCTCCATGCAGTAGATATCATCATTTATGGACTCTTTATAGAGACAATGTTCCTTATAGTCGATCTGGAGCTTTTCTAGAAGATTTGGATTAATTTTAGCATCCCTGAATCGTACCAAATACCAATCATCAAAGGATAAATCTCTGAACTTAACATCATGTCTTTCGAGCTCATGAGGGTGTAACACCCCCAATTTCGTGATACGTAGCGGAATTCAAACTGGGTGTTACTTCATGGCACAACAGTCATAACAATAGAAAACGACCTCTAAAGGAGTCGTTTAAAAAGGATTTATCATTCAAATTATTCAAATATATCAAAGTTTACAAAATAGGTCCAAGTTTGTTGCATTGTTTACAAAATACATCAACATAAAGTCTTTGATGTTTTATGAATGATAAAATATTTATAGCCTTCTTGATCTAGTCCTCGCTCTTCCGTGCCAGCTTCCGACATTATGGACCTGAAATACATGCTTAAAACTGTCAACACAAAGGTTGAGTGAAATTCATAGAGTTTGTTTGATGGTTGAACACATTATGTTTGTAGTGTGAGTTATAAATTCACACCAATGGTTTGAAAACCAAAACAGTTATTATTAGACTAAGCATCATGCAATCAAGGCGTTAACGTGTTCCAAAATTAATTGGAGAAAATGTCGGTGCGTGCCCTATCAGGTAAAATTGCCGTTTTTACCAATGTTACTCAAATATAGTGCGTTTGTTTGCCTACCCGGTCAACACAAACCAGATTCGTCAATCCCAATAGATCTATTCACAATATTCGCGTCCACTCTCACTAGTGATTGATTAAGGGACTTAAGTTTGGCAAATGCGGTAACTTAGTACTAATAAAACAATCAGATAAGTATACAGTTTGAAAGCAATGTGTTCGGTTTAAAATAAAGCATGTATTTCCCCCAAGGGTTTGTAAAATAATTAAGTAATAGAAAGTGGGGCTATGAACTTACCTCAGAGTAAATGATATCAAATGTATAATGAGAATGATGGATATGCCGTGAGAACTTCTACGAGCAGCCTAGAATAGGATGTTGCGACTTAGGTTTGAAATAATGATGCGAAAGAAATAACAAACCTATATACGTCTCTATGTTGATCATGATGTAGTACATGATTTTTGTGTACGTCATTTATAGCAATGGTCTAGTTGTGAAAACATGTTTAGTTTATATATATCGTACTACCGTTCGGGCCATCACAATTCAGAGGTCATGTAGTAAATGTTCGAGGAGCTAGGACACTTTAAATCGTAAATCCAGCAACTCGTCGATACGTTTTACTCAAATGAAACCCCTCACATGAAGCTCCCTAGTTTTGTAGCACCTAGTAGATACAACTATATGTTTTGAGTGAAGATTGTTATATCATAAAGTTTATCATGTTTTTAGTAAATATCAAGTTTTTACAAGTTCTCATTGTTTACTAGTGATTACAACTTATTAACATGTTCAAGAATGAAGTTTTGGTAAAAATCGTCGGAAAAGGTAAAATGGTCATTTTTCCATAACTTGTGAAAACACTATTTCAAAGATTAAATGAAGTTTTGTTAAGTTAATATGTAACTAGCTATGAAAATAACTTGGTTTTGCTTTTAGTTGTGACAAAAGTATAGTCGTGAAACTATATATAGGGCAGTTTCAGTTTTTGAAAGATAATGGCCTGTTTAAGAATTTTCAAGGTCCGAGCTTCTTTGATATCGAAGGAAAACGGCGTTCAGGACAACTTTCGTGTTTTAACTTTTTAATGATTCGGAACAGAAGTACCACTTTTAACACGGACAGACCCTTAACAGCAAACTATTTGGCAGTTTCGGCGTTTTGGTTTTGCTAACTTCTTTTGACCATAACTTTTGACTCGTTTGTCCATTTTGGGTGATTCAAGTTGCTATGTTTACCTTTTTATCTTGTCTACCATAGTATGTAAGTTATAAAGTCCATATGTGACTGGTTTTAATAGGTTCAAACGTGTAGAATATGACTAGTTTACTAGTTTGTTACTTTTACGACAATATATGAATTAAAACATGTGATTGTGTATATGTACATCATGAATCAACATAGTAACTATATATATAGCATGAAATAGTTAAGATTATGAATAATAAAGATGAGATGATGGTGGTGATTAGTTGCTTACAACTTTTGGCTTTCAATTAAGAAAGGAGTAACTTAGTAAGGATAGGACTTTGATTGATCACTTAAGACTTCGAATTGAGCTAGCTTTCTACACCTTGGCACCTTTGCAATATTGAAGAGTTGGTGATGAAGTACTAAGTGACTTGAGTGGATTTAAACTCAAGAAGATCACTTAAACTTGCTAGAAATTTGATGTAGTAACTTACTATTTGAAACTTCTTTGCATAAACTTGGAGTTTAAAGATCAAATTATGGAAGATATGATGGTTTGATGATATGAACGACCCAATTCAGTTTATGAGGGTGTTTAGGATGTATTTCATTTGCTATTTATAGGATGGTAAGTTTGGTTAACCATATATTGGGTTAAATGTTAACCATGGTTAAGTTAGGACATATGTAATGATCTAAATGAAGCATGGTTAGGATTATGCCACCAAATGATGACTCCCCCAAGTCGGCCATAACAAGATAAGATGACTTAGGTGGAAAACTTGAATGATGTGTAAATAACTCATCATTTTGGGTCAAAAAATCGACTAACAACCGTTTAAAAAAAACAAAAAATGAATGCTCAGAAATGCAAGAAACAAAACTAAAATATTCTCAAAGTGACCGTCTGCATTTTATATGTTTCAGATTGCAAAATATTCAAAATCAGAATGAAAACTGAGCTAAGTTTGGCCAGAATTGGGTGCAAAACGCTGCTTAAAGCTGGAAACACGGGTAAAAAACGCGTAATTCGCAGTTTATCAGAAAAGAACGAAATTTCAGGGAAATGACCGTGGATTTATTTAAAGTAGACTAAAATTAGTCTAAAAGTAATATGAGATGTCAAAATGTGGTTTTCGTCATACGTGGGATAACTTAACAGTTATACGTGAAGTCTAAAAGTTACGCGATTTAAGCAAAAATATAGAACGCATAAGGTTAATTTCTTTATATATGGTCAAAGGAGGAGGGAAATATGTTTGAATTTTCCAAAAAATGTAAAGTTTAATAACATATTAGAAAACACAGTGCAATGGTTAAGTCTGGTCTACGTAGATTTGTTTAAATCGAAGTTTAGTCTCGACGGCTCAAGGTTTATTTGGTAACATTTTTAAAATGAAATCTTAAAAATTCTTCTAATTTATTATGAGTGATCTAAAAATTAATCTGATGTGAGAAAAATTGTCAGAGTTGATTTTCGTTAGGCGCGGATGTTTAAATGGTTTTTCGACAAAAACGAAACTTTAAAACGATGTTTTCTTAATAAATTTTGCGAAAATGATCTAACGATTGTCGAACTCTCGATATATTACTAAAATAATTTATCTTACAAGAATGTGAAATAAATTTTTTATGGGATGAATAGTGAAAGTGAATAGTAATTTCTCGAGATGAATAGTAAAAATTTGAGAATGGATAGAAATCCTAAAAATGGGAATTGTTACAGTCTCACCATCTTAATGTGAATTTCGTCCCTGAATTCAGTGTGTGTTATCCGATGTTGAAGTGTCTAGGGACATGAGGGTGTATATGCCGAATCCTAATCTTTGCGTTCTCAAGTTTCTGGTCATAGAATGTATTATGTACCATGTGGCTTAAGTTGATAACCTATAGGGTTTTGTTAAAATCTTATAGAGTCCAATATACCAAAAGTTTGGCTTTTCCCGATTCTCAAAATGAATCATATCTTATTGTATCGAGGCTATCAATAAAACCTTAATTTCTAACATGGAGTTTTTGGTGATAGTGTGCGGCATGGAGCCTAATTTATATTTGTATGGTTTCCTTAGTTATTTCGTTGGTGATCTCTGAACACCTTAGTCCAGCAAATGGTTAACTAACACTTTCGCCTATATGGTGTCTCAAATGGAATAGTTTTGTTGTTGTTAGGGTAACTGTTGTTAATCAAAGGTGTAAGATATTGTTGATGTGAAATTGTTTATAATGATGTGATACTTGTTGTAGGAAAGTCTTGCTAGTGTCAAGTGGTTATCTAAACCATTTCCAAAGTTGATCATGTCTTAGGTGGTTTCGGGATGAAGGCTATAGTGTTTATGTCTACTAGTGTTTCAAGGAAACGTGATACTGTGAAGTTTTACATACTGACTTATAAGGGGTTCAGATAATGACGTTGATGATTAGAAGAGTGTAGCGTATGTTTACCATTATTCTTAGGTAGATATGTCAAGTTTAGTTTAAAATCAAAAGTGAATGACGGAATGATATCCTTGAAACCTAATCAGGCTAGTACTTCTAAGAAATGACGAGAAGATTTGATGACTATCCCAAGATAGTAGTTCGGATTATCTCATGAATGAAAACTTTCAAGAATGAAATTAGGTAGTATAAATAAGATGTTAAGATTTTGCTGAGTGGTAAGACACTATCGTGTCTCTAGATCTTTTTAATGAATTCTGGTGGTTTATCGAGTTTAAGTAGGAAATTAACCTGAACAGAACGTTAGTACAACTAGTCTCAGTATTTGAAAATTTTAAGTCGAACATAGTTAGTCAGACTATATTCCACTATCCCTAGGTTAAATATAGGTGACTAGACTATATTTAGCCGAGGTTCGATAAATTTTCCAAATACCTAAATTAGGTATACTTGTGATATGTCCATAGCTTTTGAGAAATTGTCCACTAAGAAAAGGTGATATCAAACCATTCAGTTGCAAGTCCTGGTCATAAAAGACTTGTAACCTATGTTTTCACATTCCATCGCATAGAAGATAGTATGGGTAGATACATGTGGAAAGGAAATCTTAAGTAATTCTAAAATAGTCTATACTTGGCTAGCATCACGGACCTTTAACAATGAAGGTTTCAAAAGAGAATTTTGATGAATGTAGAGAAAGTTGCTGAACTTCAGCTTTTGTAGATGATGAGTTAGTTTATCTTTTATAAATCCCATTTCTTGTATTTCCATTAGGGAAATTGATAGACTGTGACGGGTTTCATGTAAAAGAATATCAAATAAGGTTTATAAGATAATTTTTAGAGACTATTGTATTACTTACAATATCTAAGAAGTAGTTGAGACCACTGTACAACTCACAATGTCTAAGAAATAGTTGAGACCATTGTATAACTCGCAATGTCAAGGAAATAATAGAGACAATTGTGCAACTCACAATGTCTAAGAAATAGTTGAGACCATTGTGTAACTCACAACGTCTAGGAAATAATAGAGACCATTGTGTAACTCACAATGTCTGAGAAATGATGGAGAGATCATTGTGTAACTCACAATGTTCTGAGAAATGATGGAGAGATCATTGTGTAACTCACAATGTCTTGAGAAATGATGGAGAGATCATTGTGTAACCCACAATATCTAAGAAATAAATTAGACCATTGTACCTCCAAATGTCTTGAGAAATGATGGAGAGATCATTGTGTAACCCACAATGTCATGAGAAATGATAGAGAGATCATTGTGTACTCACAATGTCTTGAGAAATAAATTAGACCATTGTGTACCTCACAATGTCTTGAGAAATGATGGAGAGATCATTGTGTAACTCACAATGTCTAAGAAATAGTTGTGACCACTGTAGGATTTACAGTGTCTGAGAATGTAATAGAGACCACTGTAGGATTTACAGTGTCAGAGAATGTAATAGAGACCACTGTATCTCACAGTGTCTGAAAAATGAATGAGACCATTGTATCTCACAATGTCTGGGAAGTAGGAAATACCATTGTAGTCAGTTACAATGTCTTGGAGGAAGTTTCGTTATCCTAAAATGCTTGAGTAGATGCATGATTGGGAGATTGGGAAAATATGATTGTGCCGTAATGCCTTAGAATAGGCATACGCAGATATGTTGAGTACTTGTTTATGATTGAAATTATGTCAAGTGTATATATCAATATACTAGTATGTTTGTATAGCTTAAAATGCCTAAAAGTCACATAATCGTCTGGAGGATGGAAGGCACGGAGAATGGAATAAAATGTTTTTTGTAAAATTAGTTATAGTTTAATCTCATTAGACCCGTTTCTCTATAATGTGGCTCGATACCAATCTGAACACCCCCAATTTCGTGATACGCATGAATTCAACTGGGTGTTACTTCATGGCACAACAGTCATAACAATAGAAAACGATCTCTAAATGAGTCGTTTAAAAAGGATTTATCATTCAAATTATTCAAATATATCAGAGTTTACAAAATAGGTCCGAGTTGGTTCCATTGTTTACAAAATACATCAACATAAAGTCTTTGATGTTTTATGAATGATAAAATATTTATAGCCTTCTTGATCTAGTCCTCGCCTTCCGTGCCGCTTCCGACATTATGGACCTGAAATACATGCTTAAAACTGACAACACAAAGGTTGAGTGAAATTCATAGAGTTTGTTTGATGGTTGAACACATTATGTTTGTAGTGTGAGTTATAAATTCACACCAATGGTTTGAAAACCAAAACAGTTATTATTAGACTAAGGATCATGCAATCAAGGCGTTAACGTGTTCCAAAATTAATTGGAGAAAATGTCGGTGCATGCCCTATCAGGTAAAATTTCCGTTTTAATGTCAAATATAGTGCGTTTATTTGCCTACCCGGTCAACACAAACGGGATTCGTCAATCCCAATAGATCTATTCACAATATTCGTGTCCACTCTCACTAGTGATTAATGATTCATGATTAAGGGACTTAAGTTTTGAAAATGCGGTAACTTAGTACTAATAAACAATCGATAAGTATACAGTTTGAAAGCAACGTGTTCGGTTTAAAATAAAGCATGTATTTCCCCCAAGGGTTTGTAAAATAATTAAGTAATAGAAAGTGGGGCTATGAACTTACTTCAGAGTAAATGATATCAAATGTATAATGAGAATGATGGATATGTCATGAGAACTTCTACGAGCAACCTAGAATAGGATGTTGCAACTTAGGTTTGAAATAATGATGCGAAAGAAATAACAAACCTATATACGTCTCTATGTTGATCATGATGTAGTACATGGTTTTGGTGTATGTCGTTTATAACAATGGTCTAGTTGTGAAAACGTGTTAGTTTATATATATCGTATCACCGTTTGGGCTATCACAATTCAGAGGTCATGTAGTAAATGTTCGAGGAGCTAGGACACTTTAAGTCGCAAATCCAGCAACTCGTCGATACGTTTTACTCAAATGAAACCCCTCACATGAAGCTCCCTAGTTTTGTAGCACTTAGTAGATACAACATATGTTTTGAGTGAAGATTGTTATATTATAAAGTTTATCATGTTTTTAGTAAATATCTAGTTTTTACAAGTTCTCATTGTTTACTAGTGAATACACTTATTAAAACTTCAAGAATGAAGTTTTGGTAAAAATCGTTGGAAAAGGTAAAATGGTCATTTTTCCGTTACTTGTGAAAACTATTTGAAAGATTAAATGAAGTTTTGTTAAGTTAATATGTAACTAGCTATGAAAATAACTTGGTTTTGCTTTTAGTTGTGATAAAAGTATAGTCGTGAAACTATATATAGGGCAGTTTCAGTTTTTGAAAGATAATGGCCTGCTTAAGCGTTCAAGGTCCGAGCTTCATTGTTATTGAAGGAAAACGGCGTTCTGAAAAACTTTCATGTTTTAACTTTTTGATGATTCGACCGTATATCACTTTTAACACGGACAGACCCTTAACAAACCTATTTGGCAGTTTCGGCGTTTTGGTTTTGCTAACTTCTTTGACTATAACTTTTGACTCGTTTGTCCGTTTAGGTGATTCAAGTTGCTATGTTTACCTTTTTATCTTGTCTACCATAGTATGTAAGTTAGAAAGTCCATATGTGACTGGTTTTAATGGTTTCAAACGTGTAGAATATTCTAGTTTACTAGTTTGTTACTTTTAAGACAATATATGAATTAAAACATGTGATTGAGTATATGTACATCATGAATCAACATAGTAACTATATATATAGCATGAAATAGTTAAGATTATGAATAATAAAGATGAGATGATGGTGGTGATTTGTTGCTTACAACTTTTGGCTTTCAATTAAGAAAGAAGTAACTTAGTAAGGATAGGAATTTGATTGATCACTTAAGACTTCGGATTGAGCTAGCTTTCTACACCTTGGCACCTTTGCAATCTTGAAGAGTTGGTGATGAAGTACTAAGTGACTTGAGTGGATTTAAACTCAAGAAGATCACTTAAACTTGCTAGAGATTTGATGTAGTAACTTACTACTTGAAACTTCTTTGCATAAACTTGGAGTTTAAAGATCAAATTATGGAAGATATGATGGTTTGATGATATGAATGACCCAATTCAGTTTATGAGGGTGTTTAGGATGTATTTCACTTGCTATTTATAGGAGGGTAAGTTTGGTTAACCATATATTGGGTTAAATGTTAACCATGGTTAAGTTAGGACACATGTAATGATCTAAATGAAGCATGGTTAGGATTATGCCACCAAAATGATGACTCTAAGTCGCCATAACAAGTGTTTGACTTTTCCAAAATGTAAAAGTTCTGATTGTGTCCGCATCAAGTTTTTATCACACAAGTTAACCACTTGTGAATGGTCAACCGTAATAAAATTCAAACTGTCTAAAACCAATACAATTAAGATCTGGAGAGTATAGTGTATCCCCGGGTCGTTAAGTCCCAACGAGGTGTGAAATCTGTAGTAGAACGAATTCGTGATCGGGTGAATATTGAACAGGAAAGGTTTGTGGATTTTGAATAATTATACCTAAAGAAAAAGTTTGTAAATTACAGGGGCTTAAATGCAAATTAAAGAAAAATAAAATGATAAATTATATTAAATAAACGCTATCACTATTTTTAAAATTGATTAACGTTTAAAACCTAAACGACGTATGTTTAAATTAAAAACTAAGTAAACGCATTAAAAATAAAAAAAACGTGAAAATAGAAGTAAAATACCCACGGATATGGAAAAATATATTTACAATCCTAATTATACTAGAAAATTATTGGAAAAAGAAAATTATTTTTATGACTATATATTTAATTATTATTAATTAAAACTATTTTTAACTATTTAATAATACCCTAAAATATAAGAAAATAAGAAATAAAGCTAGAAAAATGAAATTATGATTTAGAAAAATCTAAAATATTATAAAAGTTATTTTAAAACTGAAAATATATTTTTTAGACTTTTTAAATAATTATTATTAATTAAAAACTAATTTAAACTAATTAAAATTAAGAAAAATAACAAATGAACAGTAAAAATTATGAGACTTTACAAAAAATTATAAAATAAAATTAGAAAGCTAGGAAAAATAAAATGAGAACTGACTAACCCATAATAAGCAGAATGGGCTAAATAAGCAGTTAGCTAATAAGCCAAAAATAAGCTAAAAAGCAACACAGGAAACCAAAAGCTCAAATTAAGTCTAATATACCAAAATAAGCATAATATGACAGGAAATGGACAAATAAGCAACATGGAACTGAAATAAGCACTTGGCTTCTTTGTATTCTAAGACAGTTATGGGACAGAGTTTGAAGGGCAAAACAAGTGGGGTCCACAGAGCTTAAGCTCTCAAACTGGCTGAACAGATAGCCAGCTGGGTGGTGATTCCAAAGAACCAAGAAACACCTAATAGGGCCCACTGAGGTGGCTCGAGGAACCCACCAAAGTGGTGGTGATGGGACTGTGGTGGTGGTGCGCCACTGCACAGGGAGACACTTCCCGCAGCTCACTTTGAGGCTATGTGGAGCCCACACAAAAATTCACAAAAATAATACAAAAATACTAGAGGGTACACAAGATGGGTCTAAATGATTTCCCAAAAGCTTATAAGCTATAACACAGTAACAAGCTCATTAAAAATCCCACAAGTTTGGCAAAACCGACTTCTATGAAATTTTGACTTTTTGAAGAAATGAACTAAGTTGACTTTTATGAAATTTAAGCTTATGTATCTTACTGAAAATAAAGTTTAGTGATAAAATGGACCTAATGCAAGCTATACTAACTAGTTCTAAACCTATATGCAAACTTTTAGCTATTGAATCAAAGTAAATGAGCATAAGAGCAGTTTAAATGTGATTTTGACTTTCTAGCAATTGCAAGTACAAACTTATGTCCTAAATGAGTATAATGAACCTAAGTGATACTGAATTGACAGAGCTCAAACTCTTAATTATTTTTTAGCACATATATAAGCCTAAATCCAAACACACCTTAAGATACTAAAATGCAAATTTCACAAACTTAATTAATGATCTAACTCGAAGCAATCATTAAAACAGATGCAGTTAACTAAATTACTTCTAAATGATGCTATTTAAACAGCAAGGTAATGATTAAATCTAACTAGCTACTTATGCAGATATGACCTAGAGATGATGCAGATTATGAACAATAGAAATAACAGGAAACTACTAGCAGAAAATCAACTAATATTATCAATCTAAACACAAACAAACATCAATTATTTCAACTACTGATATGGAAGTTAATTTATAAATGGACTTTACAAGATGTTCTCCACTATGGCTTGCCTTTGAAACAACTGAACTACTATCCTACAATTGATCTCAACCCAAATTCCAACTCAATATCACCCCTATTCCATAACCATATCATCAATCTAGCTTAATTCTTCAAAATAAGAGCAATTTGACTTTTGTTGACCAAGTGGAATTTTGAAATGAGAATATGAGTAGTGAGTTTCTGAGAAGATAATAAGCTAAAGTGAGCTTATAAAAGCTTATATAAGAACTTATACAAGCTTATTATCCCTTATCAACTTATAATCACATATATATGAACTTGTAAATTGCATAACATAAATTGTATTTGAAATTGAAATGAATACTTAAAAGGTTTGTATTACACTGAAATTACATAACAAAGTACTTGGAAGCTTAAACATATACTGAAAATTGAAATTACACTCTAAAACGACAAATATACTATACTAAAATTAAACTACTACTCATTTTTTCTATTACAAAGCTTTATAAACACTAAATATTGTTGGGAAACTCCTTGTCGACATCCCTAAATCATTCTGCACCCTTGGATTGCTTCAATTTAATCTCAGCTGTTCAAACTGATATTTGGCGCCAAAAAGTCTTGAGCAGGTTTCTTGTATTTAATGAAATTTGGTGTATGTGGAGGTGGAGGGGAGTTGTTAACCAGCTGTGGAGTAGCTAAGGTGAGGTGGAAAGGTGGTGGTACAGTGGTAAAACAGGTGGAGAGTGATGGCTGGTAACAGGTGGTGAAGGAGGGAAGGGGATGAACAGTAGACGGGGTTTTTATATTTTTAAAACGTGGGCTTAGACTGTTGATATTGGGCTTATGTTTTGAGATAATAAAAGAAAGGGTCCGTTTGGTTTGTAACTTATAATATCACAAGGACCAATCATGTAATTTCCTGAAAATGAGGGACTGAAATTGCCAATATTCCAAAGTTAATACAAGGGCCAAACTTGCCAAATTTATTTTACCAAAGGACCATAAATGTTAATTTTCCAATTTTTTAAACGTCCAAGGGTAATTTTTGCCAATTTTGAAACTTGAGGGACCAAACATGTAAATTTTCCAAAAGTTCACCATAAGGACCAATTTTGCCATTTATGAATAGTACAAGGTTTATTTTTTATTATTTTCACTTTTTAAATTCACCAAGGACCATTTTTGACATTTTTCAAACTTTAGGGACTAAAGTTGTCATTTTGTGATTTTTAAACTTTGAGGGGTTTGTTTTGACAACTTTTGAATCCCAAGGACCTTAAATAACATTTTACATTATTTTGATTTACCAGGACTATTTGACAACTTTTGAAACTTGGGGACTAAACTGCCAATTATGCAAACTTGATATGCTTTTTCAACTGCTTTTGGTATTTTTGCATTTAAAACATATAAAACACTTTTTTGTGATATTTTTATCATTTTGATATGCTTCGAAAGTGTTTTCTGATATTTTTGAAGTCTAGATGGTACAAAATGATGAGTATTTAGACAATTAATAATAAAACATATTAGAAACACAGTGCAGGAATGGTTGTTTTGTCTGGTTCACGAGATTTGTTTAAATCGTAAGTTTAGTCTCGCACGGCTCGGGTTTATTTGGTAACATTTTTAAAATGAAATCTTAAAAATTCTTCTAATTTATTATGAGTGATATAAAAATTTAGAAATCCTAAAAATGCGAATTGTTACAGAGGGCATGTCCATCCTTTGTCCTTCATGTTACCACCCCCGTTGCAATATTGCATGTAGGTCATGCTCGTGTGGACTCGTCATCCGTGATTATTATGGGATTGCAACAGTACATAATAGGTGGTTCCTCCTCTTCCTCGATTGAGAGCTTTACCAACCTTTCATCATCATTAAATGTAGGCCACATGTATTTGTTATCCTTGACCCCTCACTATCATCTCCTCCGTCGCAAATTTCGTTACGAGGGTTGCATGAGGCCCATAAATCGTACCATTCACCATTAGCTACGGGTATTTTTTGCACCGATAATTTCCTAGATAGAGATTGAGGGCATAAGTTTGTATCATGGACCACCCGTTAATAACATACGTCCTCATCTAACCGATAAATTTGTCAGACCATGTATCCCAGTTACGCCGTAACTCTGAGGATGGGTTACGGCGTAACTGTCTTTCGTCATCACCATCAGTATCTTTCTCCTCTATTATGTTGCGTTTGTTCTCTAATCCTGGTTACGCCGTAACTCATTAGGAGTGTTACGCGAATCGCATACCGCCGCCGTAATTCACGCGAGCATCCGAATTGTTTGTGGAAGAATGGAGATCATCAACTTGTAACTTTGCATCTTCATAAAAAAAATGGCCTTGCACACCACCATAGGTTTTATCCCTTCCGGTTTAGTGTTACTTTTCTTACCTTTCACTAAGCTTCCACCATTGTTTCTAGGTTTTTTAAGGTTGTGTCGTGGTTGGAGAGGCTTCTATATGTGTTTTCCTGGAAATCTTTGAGCCATTCATCTTGTTCTTTTTGTCTTTGGGCTGAGGCCTCTGGAAATTTGATAATGGTTTCTTCAATGTTGGGCCTTTTTCTCCGAAAGGCCCACGGTTGTAATCGGAGGTCCTCTACCATAGCCACATTGTTTTGATAATCCCTTGAAACGTCGATTTTACCATATTTCACTTCTTCGACATTGATATCTTCGTCAATGAGAGGACAATTTTTAGTTAGATGTCCCCCTCCACAGCTTTCACAACCTACTTGAATAGCATGAACGCACTCTTTGAGCTTGAGTATATCCCGACCAAGATTTTCAATTTTATAGTGATGGCGCAATTCCATCAAGATTTCTGCGTAGTTTCTCTTGCTTCCTCCATCGTGCCACTTTTGGGAATGATCTGCCATTTTTGGATGGCTTCAATGGCAGAGTAGGAGTCATACTTGAATTGGTCCTGGTATTCCAAAGATCTGTCTTGTAGTTACGTTGATACCTTTGTAAAAGATATTGACCTTTTGCTGGTTGTTTAGGTCATGAGTAGGGCATTTGAAGAGGAGGTCGTTGTATCTATCCCAAAATGAGCATGTTAGTAGCTATTGTTAGTTTGTGTATGATAATCGGTTATATTTACACATAATTGTTGCAAAAGTGCAAAGAAGCGTATTTGTATGTGAATGTATCCATGTATCGTAAAAGGTGAAGAAATGATGATTTCATGCACATTTGGATAATTCCCGAGGAAGAAAGATAGGTGAGGAAGCTCAAGGACTCGATGATTGGAAGCACAAGGATTTCTAAGTGTCTACATCAATTAAATATCAAGTTTCATCTTGAAATCAGCCGAAGTAAGGAAAGGCACGAATCGAGAAAAGTCAAAGAAAGTCAACATTTGATGTACGGAAGGCTCCCAGCCGATCGGTCGGAGCCCGCAACTGGATCGGCTGGGAATGGTCAAACACGCTACCGATCGCTGCTGTCGCATCCCGATCCTGCCGAGAACTTGCAGTTACACTTTCTCTCATTTATTGATGCCTTAACTTCTCTTAATCATGGGAGTCCGATCATTTCCAGTTATTAACTTATTGAGCACGTTTTTGGCTTGATAGTAAAGGGTTCCTATTATATAATGCACCCGACTTATAGTTTAGTGTGACACATCCAAAAAAGTAATAGACTTACACCAAGGCTATTACCAACCCATATTATTCATCCCAAAAGTCATATCTCTGCTATAAAACATCCAGGGAGGTGGTGAGACCACCTTCAACCATTGTGTAATCATTTGGAGTTGTAATGTTAGTCTAAGACTTATTGAGGCGCAGGGTTGCTATATAGTTCCACAATTTTCTAATTCTTGTAATCCGAAGTTTAGGTATTCTATTGAACTTTGTCATGAATCTCTATTCTATTGAATTATATGAATTACATTGTTACTACTTGTGTTATGTTATGATTTTAATGGATTAATTCTTGAATACACTTGTGTATAAGGATGTAGGCAATTGTAGGAGTGTTCTTATATGTGAGGCATGTAAATGATCTTGTTTAATGAGTTTGTTGGAAAAACTACTAGTCTTGTTTGATTTGTTGGTAAAAACATTTTCAAGATAAAAGACCTAAAGGATTTCTCTTATGTTTTATTCCAAAACGTTAAGTGACAAACTAGTATGGGGATATGGTGATTGACACTCATCATATTTACTTGTTAAAACAAGACTAGAAATGATTTTCATCACGAAAAGGTCGAAAGATTCGTAGGAACAAGTTGAATAAGAATCTTTTACAAACAAATGGATTTTCTAAAGAATAATCATTGCTAAGGACCGAAAAGGATTACCTATGTGTTTTTATTCTTAAAATGATTTTTACAAAACATAAACCATGGTTGAAAATCATTTGCTTATGATTTGTGCATTGCATCAAGTTTACACCAAGCTTTCATGAACACTCTTTATAATTAACTATAGACTTCACACAAGTATATGTTTCTTTAATTTTATTTTTATAAATCAACACTTTGAAGGAAGCCTGACAGCTTTCTTGTCTCAAATACTTTAACAAATTAAAACGCAAATCCCTTAGGACGACCTCGACTTACCCACCTTTGCTATCACAAACGAGTATACTTGATCGTATGTGTTAAAGTAATTACCCAGATAAATCAGGTTTATAAATTTTAAACTTGCACACGGTTGAGCACATCAAGTTTTGAGCCACTGCCAGGATTTAAGTTGTTTTTGATTTGTTACTTTCTGTATATTTGATAATGTTTAAGTTTAGTCCAAGTGTTTCATAAAACAAAGAAAGTTTTAACCCATCGGTTGTGCAAGCAACCGATCTGGTTGGTCCTCTCAGTAAAATTTTATGTTTTTCTTTTTTCTAGTTTCTTGATAATCTAGTAAAAATTGTGTTTAAGTTTTTAGCTTATTTCCTGTTATTTCTAATTTTTTAGGCTAGTTTAGATGCTTGCTTATTATTGTTTTATTATTTTAGATTTTGGTTATATTATCTTTAGTTTTATTTAATCTCTAATTAATTATGTCTTGATTAGTTTAATGTCTAGTTAATTTTCAGTTTTAGAAGTTTTAGTTAGTTATAATGATTAGTTAATAAACACTAGTTAATGTTTGTTTATGCTTAATTAGTCTAGTTAATGATTTTAATTAATAGGTAAATGAGTAGTCACATTTATTAGAGTTAAAGTTTTAATTAATTGTCTTTTATTAATTTTTAATTATTAATAAATATATAAAAAATTCTGAAATTCACCCAGCCGATCGTCAGTACCCCAACCGTAAGCTGCTGGGTGAAATTGGTCCTGAGGCATTCCACCAACTGAATCGGTTGGAGGGCCAACCGATCCGGTTGGAGCCTCGTTAACATTTTTTTTTATTTTCTTAATTTCAAGTTTTAGCTTTTGTTTTTAGCTTAATAAGTGTCTTTACTTGTTTAGAATGTATTTCTATAGTTTGTTTTGATTGTAACTAACTCTAACGCTAATAATTTGGATGATTTGTTCTTGTTTTGTTTTGTTTAGATAAGTTTGATATGGATAGTTTGAGTGGTATTCAGTATCTTCGCAATTTGGATAAATGTTCAAGGATACCGGTAGTTCTTTGGAGAAGATTGGAAACATCTTGGAGGAGAGTAAGAAAGAGTTAGCCGTTGGAACGGAATGTTTGGAACAAGTTGGGGAAAATAAAGTTCATGTTCCCAAAAAGAATAAGGTAGTGATTTTCACGCAAGACCCTCTCACAGGGTACCACTCACCTTCATGAGGTTTGGAAACACCTTGTAGTGTTGAAGGAGTAAGTGCCTGGGATGCCTGCCTTTAACATGGCATATGGGGACAACTACATTAGGACAAGGTACTTGACAAAATTGGCCATGTTCGGCTAGACTATGAAGGGTATGGAAGGAAAATTGTCAAGAATCTTCGGATCAATATCCATGGCCATATCTTTGAGGCTGATTTTGTGGTTTTAGAAGAAGGTATGCGATGAACCGGATGTTTGTTTTGACGGATTTCTCGTGGACGACTAAGTGCCAATTGGACTTTGCTCTAGGTGAAATGAGAATTAATATTACGGATTTGGAGGAAGAGAAGAATGTGAAAGACATGATCACGGAGTTGTGTTGGGTCTATTATAGATTTGATGATACAAAACAAGAAGAATGAAACATGAAGGACTAAAAGTGACAAGAAGGAAACTACAAAAGATGGAGGATTTAAAGATTCTAGAAGATATGCGTAAAGAATATTTAGTTTCCTAATTGTATATGATTCCTCTCAACCCTAGATGTCTCTAGTATATAAAGAGACATAGGGTCATTAGTTTTATAAACCTAAAAGGTGTGTGTGTGTGGGAACCTAGGCGTAGGGAAAATGCCTAGGGTTTAGTTAGTTAGTGTTAGATCAAGTCTTTGATCTTTATTATAGTTAGTTAGTTTATGATAATGAAAAACCTTGTTCATAATAATGTTGATTCTATGTTTGAATATTCCGCCTTTATTATTATGTGTTCCTAGATATAATATTAGACCTAGTCTAAGAGCTACAACGATCTTTACATACTGTTGTCTGCCATTACAGATGGACACCTACTCAAATTCCATGATGCTAAAGATGCCAAGCAACTCTGGGCTGCTCTCAAAACTAGATTTGGAGGTAATGATGCTTCCAAGAAAATGCACAGAAATCTGTTGAAGCAGCAATTTGAAACCTTTACTGTTGGAGAAAGAGAAAGTCTTGATGCTGCCTATGACAAATTCCAAAATCTTCTCAGTATGCTGGAGCTATACAAAGCAGAGGTCTCAATTGAAGATTCTAATCTTAAATTTATGATTTTGCCATTGACATGGCATGTGATTGCTACAATGATCAGAGGACAACCTGGATTGGACACCATTGATTTTGATGATCTCTACAATCATCTGAAGGTGTATGAGCATGAGATGAATGGTCAAACCAATTCTAAATCTCACAGTATTGCCTTTTTGTCATCTGAAAAGAAGGGCAGTACTTCCACCAAAAGTACTGCCTCTCCTACTCAAAGTACTGTGGCTCAAAGTACTGTTTCCTATTCTACCCCCACCTTTGCTCAGCAACCCACACCAACTCATTCTCTCCACTCAGATGAAGTTGTATGCTCTTTCTTTGCACATCAAGCTTTTCTACCTGTCACTTATGAAGAAGATCTCTCACAGATTGAAGAAGATCATCGCAAGCATCAAGGTATATGAAGAAAACAGGAAAAACATTGACTTTAAACCAAAAACAGGGTATTACTTTTGACAAATCCAAAATTGAATGCTTCAATTGTCAAAAGACTGGACATTTTGCATGCAGGTTTGCTAAGTATAAAGCAAACAGGATGGCTGAGAAACCAAAGCTAGAGTTGAAAGAAATCCCTATTACTGAAACAAAAGCTTTGGTTGCTCAAGAGAGTTTATCAAAGCAAGGTTGACCGAGTGTCAATTGTATGGTAGCTATGGAGGAGTCGTGAGAAGAATTTGATTGGAGCACAAATTTTGATGAATAACCTGACATTCTTGTTATGGAGTCTAAAGATGGTTTTGGAAGTTTTGACTAGAGCATGGAGAGTGAAGATGATCCTGTTCTACTTGCTATGATGGCTACTTCACCAAGTTCACCCCCATCTCTGAGGTATGTTCCAATTGTCATGACTTTTATCAAAAAGTACTGAATAGTTATGTGCCTGAAAGAGATAACTGTATAAAGGCTAGGTCTGAGGTAGCAGGTTATCAAATAACTTTAGAGTCCATGGAAGCTAAAATTATAACACATGAAAATAATAATGAAATGGCTTAAGTATGAACAACGTGATTATCATTGAAATTAAGTGAATGGAAGTTAAACCTAAGATCTTCTGAAATTGAGAAATTAACAAAGGAGAGAGATGAATTACTAGAAAAGTTTAATGCTTGGGGACAATCAGGTCTTTCTCATGTCACTTATGTTGAAAAACAGAGAAGAGCTTATATTAAACCGCCTAGGTTTTGGTATGGATTTTAATAACATAGAAAACCCACCTAGTGATCGGATGAATGTGATTTTGAGGATATAACCACTAGTGATGATGAACTCATTAATTATGTAGACATATCTAGTAATGAGGAATCAGTTAGTGATATACCTCCCGAAGTTTAAGAAAGATAATGCCTATCATGCAGTCCCTCATCCTATCGGGTAGTCATCAACCTCTTAGGCCTGATGTTTCTCGCTTTGGAGTAGATAGCTTAGAGTTTAGGAAGAAACTTAAAAGTCAATCTAGGTCTGATATCTCAAAAGAAACTGTTGAATCACCTAAGGTAGATGATGTTCAAAGCCAAGCAGTACTTTCACCACAAAGTACTGCTACACCTCAAAGTATCAAGCACACCTTCGCATACCTTTAAGAAAACCTTTCAACAGCATCGCTAAACCTTTTTGGGATAATTTTGGCCAAAACTGTTTTCATCATTCACCTAGAAGATAGGATAGGTTTTTTCACATACACAAAAGAAGAAACTTTGGAAATACATATCAAAAACTTTGTTTTGTTTGTTTTAGTCCTACTCATTTGATTAAGAATCTTAACTTACATTCGAGTACTTAAGTAAGTTCCCTAAGAACATAAATGCATGTAACCAAAAATCAAAGGAGACTAGACCAGCTTGGAATCATTCACATAGGGTTAACCATAGAAACTTTCACCAGACTACAGGTACCCTCACCAGAGAAGACCCTTTTCAAAACCTCCAGTACCTTCAAATACCTTCCAAGGTACTGCTAAGCCAAGACCGCATTTCTCAAAGTACCGCCAGTTTTCACCGAACACCTCTTGGAATAGGAACCCTAGGAGACCTAACTACTATCAATCTAGAAGCATAAACTCCAGGAGAGAGTATTTAGATCTAGAGACTCTTCACCAGAAGTTAAAACTCAAAGGGTTAAGAAAGAAAGTACGATGATGAACAAACAAAGACTTTCAACAAGTAACACAAACAGTGATTTTAGATGCAGATGATTTTGTTGAAAATAAAGAGGTTTTGTTGAAAAAGAAAACTTTTGCTGAAAATCAACCACAAGTTTTGAAACCAAAAGATAATGCTTGATTTGCCCATTAAAAACTGTGAAGATTACATACTCAAGGAATTTGAGTATGTTACTCCACAAGGGAACACAAGTCAAGAATGGCTTGGGTTCCTAAAGACACACCATTTATCTATCTTTTGCAGGGCAACCCAGAAGAGAGCTTAAAGATCATCTTATTGTATAGTGGTTGCTCTGGAGCACTGACAAGAGACAAGGAGATTCTGTCAAATTTTAGGCCATATTGTGGAGGAAGAGTTGCATTTGGGAATGATGCTAGTGAGGAAGAATTAGTGAAAAAGGAACTATCAAGACAGGGAAGCATAGATTTTGAGAATGTTGATATGTGAAGGAGTTTAAGTTCAACCTTTGTCAGTCTCAAATTGTGACAAAAGCATCCTGTGTTATTCATTTAACACATAATGTCTCATACTTTCAAATCTCAATTCAGCTGGATGATGATAATTTGGTGATACTCAAAGTTCCAAGAACCAATGATGTGTACAGTTTGGATATGAAGAGTCTCCACTCTTCTGAAAGAGCTACATGTTTAGTAGCAAAGGCATCACTTGAAGAAGCACATCAGTGGCATAGAAGATTGGGCCATGTGAATTATAAGAATATCAACAACCGTCAAAGGAAATTTAGTTAGAGGTTTACCTTTCAAAGACTTACAAGATGATCACTCTTGTTTGGCATGTAAGAAGGGTAACAACATAAAAGCTTCATGCAAGAAGCTTGAGGAAAGGACTGTTAGAGAACCAGGAGCTGTTACATATGGATTTATTTGGTCCTGTATTTGTTACAAGTTTGAACAAGAAGAAGTACTGCTTAGTTGTGATAGATGACAGGTGTGAGATTCAGTTGGATATTTTTTCTTAGATTTAAGGATGATACTTTTGATGCTATTCATGATCTTATTATAGAACTTGAAAACCAACTGAGACTGAAAGTTAGAGGTATTAGATGTGACAATAGAACTAAATTCAAGAACAAGCTTACGGATGAATTTTATGCTAACAAAGGAATCAAGAGGGAGTTCAGTATTGCCAGAACACCACAGCAAACTGGTGTTTCAGAGAGAAAGAATAGGACTTTGATAGAAGCAGCCAGAAAAATGCTTGCAGACTCACACCTACCTATTCACACTGGTCAAGTTGTGGCACGCTTGCTATGTACTTAACAGAGTATCGGCCACCAAAACCACATATGAAGACACCTTATGAGTTGCTGATGGGAAACAAACCCAACATTCGATTTATGAAGCCTTTTGGATGCCCTCTCACTATTATTAATAAAATTGATAATCTGGGTAAATTTGATGGCAAGTCAGAAGAAGGTTATTTATTACACGCACCAATATTGAAGCAAGGGATTTCGAAAGGTACAACAGAGTTACTAAAAAGGTTCAAGATTGTCTTCATGTTGAGTTTTAGAAGATCAAGAAAATCAAAAGGGTAAAAGGTCCTGATTGGATGTTTGATCTTGAAGTTTTGACTCCTTCAATGAATTATGTTCTTGTTAGAGAAGAGAATCAACATGTACACAATGGAGAAGAAGTACATGTTGTCATGAGTCCATATTAGACCGTATGTCACTATGATTGTAACATATTGGATTTCACAAATACACTAAACCATAACCATATGAGGCGTACAATGTGTTTAGAGAGAGAAAGTTCTAGAGAGAGAAAATGGAAGAGAGTTGGGAACTTTAGTGAGAGAAAGAAAAATCTTATTATGAGCTCCAACTCTCTATCTTGGGAGGTAGAGAGTATTTATAGTCTTACAATAAAACGCCACCTGACGGGTGTGGATCAGGCATACAGGGGGTAAAGACCCGTCCGTCCTCCACGGTGTTACTAAACTAAATACTACTTAACATCAAATAACTACGACTACGAGCTTTCTAACGATTACATATACTTGAGGTGACCGACATTTTAACTACTGGATTTTCCAAATCCTAACAATCTCCCCCTAAGGGAGGTCACCTCAAACACACATTAAAATTACATAGAATACAAACAGATATTACATTGAGATTGTTCTTGGATTCTTGTTCATGTTCTTTGTTCTGTAGCTCGTAGTATTTGATTCTTCATTTTCGCATGTTTGGATAATCTGAGTGGAGGTCTTTAACTGATCCACGTGATAATGAGTTTTGAGCCAGCTTTGAGATCATCAGCCATATTAATCTCTAACTCATCCATTGTGGTGTTGGTATTATGTGATGTTGTGACATTTGGACCGACATGCTCACATTCTGGATCATGATATATTCTTATCAGAGTAGCGGAAGCTTTCGTTGATTCATGATATTGGCAGCAGCATAGCAGAAGCATGGAGTGAAAATATCAGAGTCATTGATGCACTAATCATGATTTCTTTGGAACTGAATGTGTTGAGTGAGCATGCGGCTATGGATTGACCGCTTCATTCTGATCAGCTGCAAACGTCGGGGTGTACCTGCATAAGACAGTTAGCAATAAAGCGCACGAAAGTGTCTTTGATCACTTTCGATGAATTGAGGTACACGGCCCACGGTTCCCCGTTGATCAGCAAGTACGCCTGTGATCAGGTAAAATTCCGAAGAATTTCCTTGACAGGGTTTCGCAGCTGTTCTAGCTGTTCTCAAACCGGAACGTCTCAAAGAAGACAACACGGAGTGAGTGAACCAGCGAAATGAGATTCAATGATTGATGAAAAGAGATTTGAAAAACAATCGTGTATTGCTCAATAGAAATTGTTTTTGCAATATAACGAGGGTTTTAATGAAAATCAATTATCAATCATAAAACACCTTTTGATTTGAAAAATTAGTACACAGTCGACGTGCTAAAGAAAAGAGTTTTTAAGCACAACGACCGGTTTTTCAAAGGTATCCGTCAATCCATAACCTGAACCAGGATTGATTCAAAAGATTGAATCGCTCCATTGTTTCTGTTCAGTTGTCACATGGTTGATCTATTGGATAGATCTCACATGCCACCTACCAGGAGCTTGTTTGATGTTGGCTCCAGAAGGCTTTCCATCTTCATTGTGAATATGTATGCATATCACTCAGATGTTCTGGCAATACCACAAGGATAATGCGTAGGACTCAAGATATAATCTCTCTTTCCACATTGTGTGAAACAGAGTCTTCATTGAAAGTGTCCTAATGAGATTTATTGATGATCTCGTGGCTCTAGACTCAATTGTGCATATTTGGTTCCTATGCCGGAGACTAGGGAGAGGGTCTCCTACTTCAATATCAACAATCTCTAAGAGAAAGTCGATAGATTATGTCGGTTCCCCGTGAGAATGAAACAAGTCCTTTTAAGAGGAACTTGAGTGGTTTGGAAAGTTGAAGTGCAGTGCGTCACTGGGTCCATGACGTCTTGTCTTCAATACCGATGTTACCTTGGTAACCACCAGTAGCATATGAATTGAACCCGGTTTCTGCCCTAAGGTTGAATTATTGGAGGGCTATAACTAGAACCTTGTTGGGTTTATTCCAGTACTAGCTCTGTCTCAGTCCGCACTCTTCCCATATCTCACTTTTCTCATTTTTTCCATCATACCTAAGGACTTCTACACTATCTAGTGGATTGTCCCAGGGTAGATCCCTCCGGTTCTGGCGGATCATGGGAACTCAACCTAACCTTATCATCCTTATATCACCATGCATAAAGTAGAGTTGGTCGGTCTTTTGGTGTAGTTCTTCCGCCTTGAAACCAATTGAAAACCATTTGAAAATCAATCAAGATACTTGTGATATAGAATCAAAGCATTTTGTATCTTAATTGTTTTGATATTTTAGAAATGCTCCCCCTCAACATATGCATAAAAAGTTATAATTTGTTTAGCACATAGAAGCAAGAGATCTTTGAAATCGTTAGATTAAGAATGAAAGGTCCAATCTTTTGATTAACATTTTCTAAAATGATCATCATCACTTCCCAATCAATTTGAGTAGATAAAACATTTTGAGGAAGGATGAGTTTTCAAAAATTTTGCTCCCCCTTAATATGTGCCTCGAAGTTTGAAAGAGTTTTGCACATATTAGAGGGAACCTGCACCTAGAGACAATTCAATCACGTTTCAATAATTTGAGGTTTAAAGTAGATGCTCCCCCTCAACATGTGCATGGAAAATTTGAAATCGTTTGTCATATGCGGGGTGGAAAACATGCTAAACACTTATGAAACCATTTATCGAATTATCAGTTTAAATCCAATTTAAATCACAAATTCTCCCCCGATCACAATTATCAAATCATTTGAGATTTGTGATCTCTGTAGATTTAAATTGATTTTGAAAGCTTTTAAGGAGAATTGTGACTTGATTATGAAAACGTTTTAACTGATAAGGATCGGATTTTGAGACTTTAAACTCCATTGATTAAACATGCATAATTATCTTTTGAAAACATAATAATAACCAAGGTCTGGAACCAATTGTGTAAAATATTGTAAAACATTTTAGAGTAGACCTTGCTCATTTAAGTGCAAATTGTTTGAAAAAAACACTTTTTGATTTAATTGAAAAATCATTCTCCCCCTCAATCAATGACGAAAGTTATTGATTGATGGATTGAGATTTTGACACTTGATAAGTTCTTTTGATTTTCAAAAATAGAGTCCGAAGTGTTTTAAAAAACAATTGAGTTTTCATAAGATTGCAAATATTTTTCAGAGGAATCATTTAGAAGAAAAAATATTTGAAATTAAACATTTGTCTTGTTAATGACAAACATTTGTTTTTAGAATCAGAGCATTAGGTTTGAAATATGAGATAAAGCATGGCTCTTTTTTCTTTGAAAAACGGGAAGCCTACCAAATGGCAATAAACCATTGTTTTACTTTTCTCCCATTTTTTTAAACATTCGAACAACATCTAAAGTACCGTGTCATTCTTTGAATGACAGCACAAAGACCGTAGATATATATCGAAACAGAGAAAAAAAATGACAATAGGACATTTTTTTTTTTTTTTTTTTTTTTCAGATTTTTATGGATTTTTTGAAAGTTTTATATTTTTGTATTTGCTTTTAGAAGGTTTTATAATTTGTATTTTACTTTTGATAAATATATACAAAATGTAGATGAAAAGACCTTTACTCTCGTCTTCCTCCTGAAGACGTTTGAGTGTGTTTGGTTGAAGGCTTTTCAAGCCAAGTCGAGGAAGAATAAACTCAAAACGTTCTCTTGGAAGAGCTTTGGTGAAGATGTCGCTAACGGTATTCTGACTTCACAAAATAGAGTTCTACCACACTGTTTTCCACTTGTTCCCTGATGAAATGATGTCGAATGTCGATGTGCTTTGCTCTTGAGTGTTGAACGTTGTTGCATGAGAGAGCAATAGCACTTTTATTATCACAGTACGGAGGGATTTTGTTGAATTCAAAGCCATAGTCAGATAATTGGGATCTCATCCATAGGATTTGAGCACAACAAGATGACATGGCTATGTATTCAGCCTCTGTAGAGGAAATAGAAGTACTCATTTGCTTCTTTGAAGACCAGCTCACAAGCTTATCACCCAAAAAACTGAGCACCTCGACGTATCTTGACATCCTGCATGATCAGCATCTGCATTGGCTCTTAGTGACATACCGGTGTCCTTCGGGTACCATAGTCCCATATTGATGGTTCCTTGGAGATACAGAAAGACCCGTTTAACCGCTTCAAGGTGCTTTTTAGTAGGCTTAGCTTGATATCTAGCACACATGCACAGCAAACAAGATGTTTGGTCTCTAGTCTGTGAGGTACATCAAGGATCCAATCATACTACGATATTTTGTTTGATCTACCATGATCCCTGAGTGGTCCTCATCTAGTTTAGTACGTTCAATCATGGGAGTGTCAACGGGGTCACTAGAATCAAATCCAAATTTCTTTAAAATCTCATTTGCATATTTAGATTGATTTATAAAATGCCTCCGGGACTTTGTGAAATTTGTAATCCCAAGAAAAATGACATTTGTCCCATCATTGACATTTGAAATTTGGAACCCATTTCATTTGAAAAACGATCACATTCATTGGGGTCAGTCGAGGCAAAGATAATATCATCAACATAAATTTGAACGTGAATTAAATGTTTGCCTGACTTCCGGGTGAACAATGTCGGATCAACTGCTCCTTTGCTGAATCCAGTGGATAGAAGAAACTTTGATAGCGTATCATACCATGCCCTTGGAGCTTGCTTTAAACCGTAAAGAGCCTTCTTTAAACGATAGACGTGAGTAGGATGCTCTGGATTCACAAAGCCTTCAGGTTGGCTGACGTATACGACTTCTTTAAGATCTCCGTTAAGAAATGCCGTCTTTACATCCATTTGATAGACTACCATGTTCTTACTTGCAGCATTAGCCAAGAATATTCTGATAGCTTCGATACGAGCAACAGGAGCAAATGATTCTTCAAAGTCAATACCCTCCTCTTGACGATATCCTTTAGCCACTAACCTAGCCTTATTTTTCAACACATCACCATGCTCATCAAGTTTCACTTTGAAGATCCATTTTAGAGCAATGATCATAGCACAATCTGGAGCAGGTACTAATTCCCATACATCAAGTCGATCAAACTCATGAATTTCTTCGTGCATGGCATTGAACCAGTAGTCTTCATTCATGGCGGTTTTAATGTCTTTTGGTTCGACCTTAGAGAGTACGGAGTTGAAGAAGCATCATAAGGCATCGGTTGCAAGTTGTTTTCGTGTGGATACTGGATAAGAGGGGTTTCCAATGATGTTATCTAATGGGTGATCATGAGTCCATTTTCTAAGGTGTTCATGTGGTTGTTGTTGTGGAACTGAAGTAGCAGAGTCGATGTCTCCTGATGAAGATGGTTCTGATGATGATTCAGGAGAAAATATGTTTTCAAATGGAGCATCTTCGGGAGTAGCAAAGGGATTAACTTCATCACTGATGCCAGAAACAATTCCATGATGTACATTTGATGATTGATGATTTGTTGATGAGACAGAGTGATCAGCAGCAGGCGCTTCTTGACTTAATGATATTGAGACTGAAGGGTTGACTTCATTCACAGTGATAGACGCAGCCTCTGTTGATGGAATTGACATTTCATCAGCATTTGGTTCATAGTGTTCATCAAACATTGGATCAAACAATTTCTTTAAATCATCTTCTGATGGAGGTACATATGGAGTTGCTGGAAATGAGTTTGGTACAAGTGATGAACCAATGGGACTGTTTTGAAGTGCGGGTCCAGAACTGGATTGTCCAGGAGCCATTTGACCGGTCAGCTCATCGAACGTAACGTGAATTGTTTCCATGATATTTCGGGTTCTCTTGTTGTAGATTCGGTAACCCTTCTTGTTTGGTGCATAACCAACAAAAACTCCAATATCTGCCTTTGCTCTTAATTTACCTAAGTCTTGACCGTCATTCGTTGGATAGCACAAAGCACCAAACACACGAAGGTAGGAGAGATCGGGTTTTCGTTTATGAACAAGTTCATATGGAGTTTTTCCATGAGAGGTGTGTATAAGGGAACGATTTTGGTTGTAGCAAGCAGTGGCAATGGCTTCAGCCCATAGAAACATTGGAACCTTGAATAAATTAGCATTTTTCTTTCGGCTTCCACAAGAGTTCGATTTCGTCTTTCAACTACACCGTTCTGTTGAGGAGTTCGTGGAACACTTCTTTGATGACTGATTCCAACACTTTCATAAAACTGAATTAAGTCTTTGTTAACAAACTCTGTGCCATTGTCTGTCAACGATTCTGACTGTATTGTCGAGTCGAACCTGAAGCTGTTTGATTAGTTTGATGATGACATCTGGAGTTTCATCCTTTGTCCTCAAAATTTTTACCCAAGTAAATCGAGAGTAGTCATCAACAACTACTAGAATGTATTTATTCCCATTTATCGTTTGCACTCTCATTGGTCCGCACAGATCCATATGAAGGGTATGAAGAACTTCCATTACTAAATTTGTGGGTTTTGGTTTGTGGGCATATTTCGTGCTTTTACCCAATTGGCAAGCTGAACAAAGATGATCTTTTTCATATTTTAATCTGGGTAAGCCTCTGACAAGATCCTTTCTGGAAAGGTTTTTAATGGTGCCGAAGTTCAAGTGATTGAGACGACGATGCCATAACCATGACTTTGTTTTAGAAGCCTTTGACAGAGCAGATTGGAGAAGACTTTATCATGTCTTCGATAGAGATGGTGTATAGGTTAGAACCTCGAGTACCTCTTAATAATTCCACACCATCAAGTTCTCTAACGAAGCAAGTATGTTTTCTAAAGGCCACCTCTAGATCAGAATCACAGAATTGACCAACAGAGAACAAATTATGACCAAGACCTTCCACATAATATACCCTGGAGATTACACTTTTGCCAACTACATAATCACCATAACCCATAATTGCTCCAAAATGGTCGTTCCCGAATCTAACAGTCCCGATGAATTTACTCACGAAGTTCATGAGCCGCGACCGGTCTCCAGTCATATGCTTGGAACAGCCTGAGTCCAAGTACCACAGAACGATTTGAACGATCTGCAGTTGAACACAGACAAGAATGGATAACTGGATAATTGGGATCCCCATGCAAGAATGGGTTCCACTTGGTTAGTAACAGTGATTGGAACACCCACATCAGAAATAGAAACACCCATATCAGAACTAGAAGCAATGGAATCATTAGGAATAGATGCAGTGCTGGTGTCTGTATTTGACCTATTCAAAGTATGTTCACTTCTTAAAGGAATAGTTCTACCAGTAGGCATCTATTTTCTAGTGGGCATTGTCTTAGCAGATTGAGGGCAGAACTGATTGACCTTATGGCCAAAAGGTATCCATTGATAACCTATCTTCCTAAATGTTCTTCCTGTGGGTTTCCACTGTTTTCTAACTTTCTTTCACTTTTGCCTTTTAGCCTTCTTAGCTTGATTTTTAACATTAACAGTTTTAACTGGGCATTTGACAGCATTAGACAAATCATTCATACCACATTCATGATTAGCAACAGAATTCAAACAGACATCATTACATGGTTTGCAAATAGTATCAGAATTCGAATTAATTACAGTACGCCTATGGCTAATACTAGAATCAACACGATTCGTTTTATTCAACTCAAACTTAAAGTTCCTAGGTTGGTCTTCTACTCTCTTCCAATGCACATTCTTAGCTTGCGAGGTCCTATCTTGCTTGGTATTGCCTAGAGGCTTTGACCCGCTTGCTTTAATGTCACTGATTACTCCTGTAGAGGGAATTATGGGAACATTAGTTGGTTGATCTACTTTTTGCATTCCTGATCTAGATGTGCAAGGATGTGAGCTATTTAAAGGCATACTAAAGTTCACATTCGTAACATTGGGCATTGAATGACTTGCATACTTGGCACTAGGCATAGAAAAGGTATCACGGATTGACTTGCTCACCTAGGATTTAGGGCATGCAATTAAGCATTCTAGATGTTCTTGAGATCGTTTGGCATATAAGCATGCATGGCCAATTGCATTATCATGTGGTTTTTCTAACTTATCCTCTTCTACAATCTCACGGAGACATTCTAGACTATCCTTAAGGTAGAGAAATATTGAATAGCAAGTTTGTTATTCCTAAGATGAGGAGGAACATATTTCATCACAAAGCATATTTATTACAGACATGCACTTTGAAGCACCATTCTCCCATTGGTCATTGGCATTTTTCCTTTTACCTGACTCTTCAGATTCTCAATTTCCTTTTGCAAAGAAGTTATTTTTTCGTTATTTTTGTTACGAGTGACTTTCATTGAATCATATAACTCTTTAAAGTGTCGTTTAACCTTTTCATTTTCTTCTAGAAAACTCTCATTTTCCTTTTGTAAGGCATTAACTAAGTTTTGAAGATGAAAAGTTTGAGAGTACTGAGAATCTAAAGGAGGAGGCATTTGGGATCCAGTCACATTGTTCTTTTCACCCTTTAATTGAGAGATTTGGGCTTTCAACTTTCTGATCGTGTTACAATGAGCTCGAATCTGTTCATCACGTTTGCTAATTTCAAAAACTGCATCAAATTCAGGAACATCCAAGGATGTCTTGATATTTGAGGTTTTAACATTTTCTTTCAGATGTTGATATTTTAATTGCAAATCAAAATGTTCAACTTCTAGTTTAGAAAGATGCTTTACCAAATTATCGTGATCATCCTGATCAATTTTCTCATTAAGTTTCGAATTAATCTTTTCAAGCTCAATGACACGATCATGGGAGACTTTCAGAGCAACAGATAATTCATGAAATTGAGAAGCATTAATGGAACAATTCGTAGCAGTGTAAAACACATCTTGAGTAATACATTCGAAAATAAGATTCTCATTCAAGGTATGCAAGTTCTTCCTCTCAATCTCATTATATTTTAATGCTCGCTCAGAGTCACTAACCTCAACTATCATTGCATCAAATTCCTTTTCCATTTCTTTAATATCTAAATCCATCCTCTTTTTAAGACTCTCAAATTGATCTTTTAGTTGTTTAAAGAAAGGCATGACCTCAGTTAAATAACATTCTTTAGTTTGCTCAAAACCCCTTCCCCTTCAGTTATCCCAGTGGGTGTGATCTTTTTCTTAGACGTTTTGTCAAAATCAACAAACAATTGAAAGATAACATATTGACTGATTAAGGTCTTGCTTTTAGTGGCAATAGTTCTAGGAACTAAATGCATTGGTGTATTTGGAGGATACACGTTGCAAGGCATTTTCCTAAGGGGAGGGTTAGTTACAACAAGATTCTCTGCTTTTTGCTTTTCCATATCTTTTCTTCCAAAAATTGTTCTAGGGTTAATTGAGTTTGAGGCTTAAACATGTTAAGGAGATCCAATTTTCCTTAGTGTAATCATGAGGTTTGATAGTTATGTTTTTCTCTTTACATATAGGGTTGTTGAGTTTTTATTCATTTTCTCCCTAGTGACCTCATCTGATTTTTTATCTTCCTCAGTGCACTCAGCGCAACTAGGTTTCTGTCTAGGCTTAAGGATTTCATTACCATCATAAATTACCTTATGAGCAGTTCTAGCCTTTTAATGACCTCTGGATTTGGTTCCTCAACAAGGGGAGTACTATGCTTATCACTCAAAACTCTATGCTTAGTGATCAAGTGAGCAGTCTGAATGGTATTCCCTTGTACGTACAACTTATTTTCAAGCTTGTTTTTCAAAGTTTTAGATTGGAAAAATCATTCAAAAGTTTTGATTCCTTAGTAGTGAATTCTTGCTTAAGCATTTTAACATTTTCTTGAAGTTCCTGTTTTGCTTAGCAGTTTTAGAAAGCTTTTCTTGTAAGGAGTTTAACTCTTGTTTTAAGACTTCTTCTCTAAAGTTACTTTTTCTAATAACTGTACGCATTTGGTCATCCATCTCCTGCTCACGGGTGGTTAATTCAAACTTAGCTCGTTGTTCATAAATAGCAACACGTTCTTTATAGGCATTGAGTTCAGAGATAACAGAATTATCAGGGGCACATGCAGTGTATTCATCAAAAAGATAGTCATCATTGACTGCAGAAGATGCATCACTTGGTACTACCTCACTTTCACTTTGTTTCACATATTGATCATATGGGACAACATTGATATTACCCATATTTTCAATATCTGACTCAATAGTTTCAGTTGATTGTACTTTGTCATGCATTTTTTGCACATCAGCATCATCGTATAGTTTTAATACCTCGGAAATGAGTTTGTCTTTGGATGGACCAGCTTGTGGTGATGAAGAGACTTTAGGAGAGACCATTGGAGAAATGCTAGCCATGAAAATGGTTTGTGCAGTAGGTTCATCATCAACGCCAGAGTCGTATGCATCACAATCAGCGACTTGAAAGGCATTCTGATGATTGTGGCTTATCTCCTGAATTGGCTGCTCATCCACATCTGCATCATATGTCTTAGCATTTCCCTCAGCAAGAAACAACAACTCCTCTTCATCCAAAGTTGCTCCGTTGTCCTGAGCTTGCACAAGCAGCATTTTGTCTCTGAAATATTCTGCATTTTGAGGACGTTTTGGAGATGTGCAGTTCCTAGCAATGTGTCCCTCACCACCACAGTTGTAGCATTTGACTGGTTTTGCTTGTCCTTGATTTGGATTCCTTCCACGATTCTGATTTGCTACATGACCTCCGCCTACTCCAGTATTACCATAACCTGCTCCAACCTTCCTTGTTCATATGCCTACCTTGACTGGTTGCACCATATAATTTTCCATCTCTGACAAGAGCATGATTGTGAAGATTGTATGCAGTTCTGATCTCATTGTTAGTGTGAAGATTGTTGGTGTGTGGACTAAGGGTCAAGTTTTGTTTAACCATAAGAGCTAGTTGATTAATGAAGTGTCCTACGGTGCATCAGATCGCTTGTTTGAACCGTGGATCGGGAATGAGTTTGTGATTGCCATCACCCATGGGTATAACTTGTGAAGCTTTAGTGGTAATCCCAATGTTTGAGTAGAGGGCAGTTGAATCATTTGATGAGCTTGTTCTCCTGATTTGTTTTGAATTGATTAAGAATCCTCTTTTCAAACATGGCATGTCTCTCATTCTAAAGAAGGAAGGCATAGAGTTGCTCATAGTTTGTATTCTTCAATCCTTTGGTTAGCTTCACAGAGGTGACAAACTTGTGCCATTGGGGATTCATGTTGTTCACAAACTTTGAGTTTAGCTGAATGTTTGGCATAGTCATTTCTGATTCCTCATGTCATTAACAAGCTTGTGGAATCTTACATAATACTCATAGACACTCTCATCTGGTTTCATCTTGAAGTGCTCAAATTCATCATAGAGTTGTGATTCTCTGTCTTTCATAGTTAATTCGAACAAAAAGAAGCATCTTGACCTTATCCCACACTGCCTTGGCTTCGGTGTTGTGATTGATAAGCTTGTAGATATCTTTTGGAAGACCTTGAAGTATGATGTTAGAAGCCCTGATATCAGCATCGAATCTCTTTTTCTCCTTATCATTGAGTTCATCATACATCTTTGGTCTGTCTAATCCATAGATCATAGTTCCATCTGCAGCTGTATCAATTAAGTCTCTTGTAGTCTCAACCAGATAAGGTCCTTCATCGATTGACTTGAGAATGTTGACTCCGCTTTTCCAAAAGTACAATCGGATTCGATGTGCCCATGAGTCATAATCAGTTCTGTCAAGCATAGGTGGACGAGTATCTGATCCCGCTTCTTGGACGTCCTCAGCTACAGAAGAAACAATAGTAGGAACGATGTTTGCCATGATTACAAGTTCTACAGGATTTTACTATTCTTTGATTAAACGGGAAATTGATTCTTTCACGGGATTTTACTAAACCAAAAGAACAACCGTAAGAATGTAGCACGAAGAAGTAACAAGTCTCAGTAGACAAGTGGCTAAATACTCAACTCGCTTAACTATCAACTCGCTAAATAATCAACTCGCTTAAAGAAACAAGTCGCTTAAGGGGTCAACTCGCTGAATAGCCAAGTCGCATATAGTATCAACTCGCAACACACCAATCCTAAGCATTAAACAAGTCGCTAATAGCCAACCCGCTTTTGTATCAACTCGCAACACAATCAACTCGCTTAATGAAACAAGTCGCTTTAGGAATCAACTCGCTTAATAGCAAGTCGCAAACAGACACAACCGCTACCACCAAGTCGCTTAAAAACTTAACCCGCTAAATAGCTAAGTCGCATATATCAACTCGCATTCAGTAACAAAGCAACTCGCTTTGAAGAAACTCAAGTCCGAGACTCAACTCGCATAGTACAAAGTTCAAAAATAACCACTTTATCAATCCAAAACAACCAAACCACAATGATTTAAGCCTTCCAATTCAAAACATAAACACATATGATGATCTTAAACACAAAAGTACAAGCAAAATTCAAACTTTAACACTAGAATTTGTCCAAATGATTCAAGCTCACCTAAACACTTAATAACCCAAAAACCTTATGAAATCCACCAAAACAAAGAGCATGAAAGATGAGTGATCAAACCATGGCTCTTGATACCATTTGTAACATATTGATTTCACAAATACACTAAACCATAACCATATGAGGCGTACAATGTGTTTAGAGAGAGAAATGGAAGAGAGTTGGGAACTTTAGTGAGAGAAAGAAAAATCTTATTATGAGCTCCACTCTCTACCTTGGGAGGTAGAGAGTATTTATAGTCTTACAATAAAACGCCACCGAACGGGCTGTGGATCAGGCATACAGTGGGTAAAGACCCGTCCGTCCTCCACGGTGTTACTAAACTAAATACTACTTAACATCAAATAACTACGACTACGAGCTTTCTAACGATTACATATACTTGAGGTGACCGACACTTTAACTACTGGATTTTCCAAATCCTAACAATGATGAAGAACCTAAACTGCTGAGACAGAGAGAAAAGTACTGGATGAGCCAAAAATCTTCATTGACTGCTGAGGATCAATCTATTCAAGATGAACTTAATCAGATGCTTCTTCAAGATGTCTTAGCACATTCTTGTACTGATGATCAAAGAAGAGCTTATGAAGAAGCAAAGAAAAAGAACAAATCAGTAGTAGTACTTCACAGTACTTGGATTAAAATTTCTTTGACCAAAGTACTGTTGCAATCAGTTACCAGCACTTTGGATGATTTGGATGATCCTACCATGCCTGGATTAAAATATACTGATGATGAGTTTGAAGATGAAGGTATTTGGAGTTCCACAGTCTTCAAACTTAAGAATTCATAAGAATCATCCTACTGATCAAATCATTGGTCCTTCTACTTCTGGAGTGATGACTAGACACAGAGCTAAGAGTTTTTCTAAACCTCATAATGTTTACTTAGCTTTTATAAAACAAAACAGACTTAATCATAAGGACCATCAAACATGTCTGTTTACTTGTTTTATCTCTCAAGAAGAACCCAAGAATATTGCTCAAGCATTAACTAAAGAAAGTTGGGTTGAAGCTATGCAAGAAGAACTGCTACAATTCAGACTTCAAGAAGTTTGGATATTATGTGATCTTCCTGATGGTAAGAAGGTTATTGGTACAAGATGGGTGTTCAGAGTCAAGAGAGATGAAAGAGGGAATGTTATCAAAACCAAAGCAAGGTTAGTTGCACAAGGCTACAGACAAGAAGAAGGAGTTGATTATGATGAAGTGTTTGCTCTCAGAAAGGATTGAAGCAATTCAATTTTTCCTTGCTTTTTGCATCTTATATGGGATTGTGTTTATCAAATGGATGTTAAGACTGCCTTTTTATATGGCAGAATTACAGAGGAAGTATATGTCAAACAACCTCCTGGTTTTGAAGATCCTAAACATCCAAACAAAGTCTACAAAGTTGTCAAAGCTCTGTATGGCTTACATCAAGCACCTAGAGCTTGTATGAAAGGCTCTCACCTTTTATTGCAACATGGTTATTGGAGAGGAGCTATTGATAAGACCTTGTTTATCAAGAGAGATAAGAAGGATATCATGCTAGTTCAAGTGTATGTAGATGATATCATCTTTGGAGCTACCAAACAATCTGTGGTCAAGGAGTTTGAGAAGCTGATGCAGAATGAATTTCAAATGAGTTCAATGGGTGAGTTAACTTTCTTTTTGGGACTTCAAGTTAAGCAGTCAAAGGAAGGAATTTTCATAAGTCAAGACAAGTATGTAACTGACATACTTAAGAAGTTCAATTTTGATGACATGAAGCCTGTTACTACACCTATTAAATCTATCAACTCATTGGGCAAGGATGAAGATGGACAACCAGTAGAAGTTAAGTTATACAGATCCATGATTGGTTGTCTTATGTATCTTACTGCATCAAGGCCTGATATTATGTTTGCTGTTTGTTTATGTGCAAGATATCAAGTCTCACCTAAGGTCTCTCACATGAATGCAGTGAAGAGAGAATTTTTGTTATTTGAAACAACAACCTGTTAGTTGTGGTATCCAAAGGAATCACCTTTTCACATGGAAGCTTTTTCAGATAGTGATTATGCAGGTGATAACTATGACAGAAGATCAACCAAAGGTGGATGCCAATATCTTGGAAGAAGATTAGTTTCATGGCGCTGTGTAAAAGCAAACAATTGTAGCAACATCATCAACTGAAGCAGAATATGTGGCTGCTGCAAGCTGTTGTGGACAAGTGTTGTGGATGCAGAATCAACTTGGATTATGGTTCAATTTCAAGAATACTCCTATCAATATTGATAATGAGAGTACTATTTGCATTGTAAAGAATCCAATTTATCATTCCAAGACCAAGCATATTCAGATTAGGCACCATTTCATCAGAGATTGTTATGAGCATAGGCTCATTAATGTTGTCAAGGTGCATACAGATGATAATGTAGCTGATTTACTCACCAAAAGGATTTGATGTTTTAAGATTTACTCACTTGGTGGTGAGTATTGGCATGATCAAATACTGAGTTACATTTAAGGGGAGGACTATTAAGTGTAAGTATAGTCCTATGCATTACTTGAGGGGAGGATATTCATGTTTATTTGCTATTATAAGATAGAGAATGGAAAAGTACTGATTTTTGATTTTATGAAAGTACTGCTTGGAAAGTACTGCTTAGAAAGTACTGCACACGTGGAAAGTACTGTTTATCTTATTAAAGTACTGTTCCAACGGTAATATTGAGGGGTAACTACACCTAACGGTAACTTTGTTATTAATAGCTGTGATTTTTTAAATCTCACCTATAAATAACTACTTTTCGAATTTCCCTCTCATATTGATATCTCATAATCTTTTCCATATTTCTCTCACTTTCACCTATATTATTCATTCTATCTCTTCGTGATCATATAATCATCAATGGCGAATCGTAATATCGTTTCCAAACACAGCATGGTGGCGAATTTAGACAACACTAAAGCAAATGTAATCTTTCATGATATCATCGATTTTCTTACTGGGTCGCCAATTAGTTATGCACTATTAGTAGAACCGGATATCATTGAGCCCTGGATTCAACAATTTTGGGAAAGTGCTAGGGTTCATATGGAGAATGATGAAGAATATATTCAAGCTACAGTTGCTGGAAGAACTGTAAAAGTTACTGAAGCCTATATTCGTGAAGACTTATTGTTTGATGATGCAGATGGGGCTGTTCGTTTTGATAAGCAACTGATTTGGGATTCGTTTAGGGACATTGGTTATGAAGGGTCCTTAATTGAACAAACATTCAGGAAACCCTTATTTTGTCCTCACTGGAAGTTTTTAGTACACGTATTGCTTCATTGTATTAGTGCTAAAAGTACATCATGGGAGCAATTTGGGTCTAACATAGCATCTGCTATAGTGGATTGGCAACTGATCGTCTTTTCAATTTTTCAAGGCTAATTCTAGATGGGATGCTTTCACACATCACTCATGGTTCCAAATGGTTGATGTATCCAAGGTTTATCCAAGTTTTCCTCAATAAACAACTTTCAGATGTACCAAAGCCTACAAGTCTTTTACCTGTTGTGGTACAACAAGCCAAGATTTTCACTTTCATGGCGAGGAAGAGTGATTTATTCACTGGAAGGGACACTCCATTGACTACTTCTATGATGGAAGTTGTTCAAGCTGTCAGAGCTGATGCTGCAGAAGATGAAGATAGAGAAGGTACTGCTCTTAGGTACTGATACTCAAGGTACTGCTTCTGAAGGTACTGCTTCTCAAAGTGTTGCAACTCAAGAAGGTACTGATCACAAGGTACTCGCTTCACCAAGTAATGAAGTTCAAGAAGATGTTGTAGTTTCACCTTCACCATCTCCACAAAGATCTGTTCCTGATTCTCAACCAGAAGAACATTCACCAATTCGAGGAGATGATCTACCTATATTGGATAATTATGTTCTGACAAGGGAGTTAGTCAAATTGAAGAAAACAACTGAGGCTCAAGCTAAACAGATTAAGAAGTTGAAGCTCAAGTTTAGAAGACTCAAGAATTTTGTCTGGTCATTGGTTCAAATCTAAAAAGAAGGAGCAACGGCAGTTTAAGAAGGCCAAACGCCAAAAGGTTCAACAATCATCTTTTGTCCAATTGGGGAGGAATTTAGAAGAAAATAATTTGAAAGAAGATGTTGTAAAGGAGAATGAACCTCAAGGTACTAAAGAATATGTTAATATTGAAAGTACTGAGGAAGAAAGGACTGAAGTTTAAGGTACCAGGAGCAAGTTATTGATGTTCAAGTTCAAAGTACTGGTCATCATGGTACTGCTGATCAAAGTACTGCATTTCAAAGAACTTACAAGCAAGATTGATTACCCAAGGTTGATAGATTTTGAAGAGGAAGCTGGTCCTTCAACTGTTTTAACTAAAGAAGAAGCTGGTCCTTCAACTGCCATACCCAAAAGGAAGCTGATACACCCAAACCTATACATAATGCAAGTGATAATAAAACCATTGCTGAGATCTTGCATGATTTATCAAGACCAAGGGGTGTTAGCATTCCAGGAGTGCAAGAAGAAGAAAAACCAAGAGCTTCTCAACCTGTTATTGATCCTAAGGATAAAGGAAAAGGTATATTGGTAGCAAAGAAAGAAGAAAAGAAACCTACTTTAGCACAGATAAGGGCTGCTCAAAATGCTATGAATGAGGAAGCAGCTAGAAAGGTACAAGCTGAACTGAATGCTAAGGTTGCTAAGGAAGAAGAAGCTATGAATGAAGAAGCGCTAGAAATTACAAAAGAATTGAATGCTGAAGTTGCTATACCATCACCACTTCCTATTTCTTCTCTACCAAGAAGACCAAATCTAGCTAAAGAAAGGAATGCAATGATGTCTTATCTGAAAGGAAGAGGATATGTTGGATTGAACAAGCTGAACTATGTTAATATGAAAGAGTTATATGAAGTTGTTCGAGAAGAATATAAGAGACAAGTTTCTAATATTAAAGATTTTAAAGATGATGATGCTTACAAAGAAGAAGAAAGAAAAGGAAGCTTGAAAAGAAAAAGAAGAACTGGAGTTAAAGATCAAAAATCATCAAAGAAAATTGAGTTAAGGTCTGATACTAATGATGAGCTAAGGAATTATTTAAGAGTAATAGATTTTGAGTATTCTAAAGATGATGCTGAATTGAAGATGAACAAATCTCCAATTACTACTTTTGAAGTTATAGAGTCAAAAGAAGAGAATTATCTGATATTTCACAAAGAAGATGAAAGTTTCAAAGTGTTTAATATGCTATGGGATTTATTGCATATAATTGATAGAGTGTATTTATTCCATTTATATCATGTGGTAAAAGAATACTATGAACACAAACCATCGAAGGATTTGGTTTAGTCTTACTTGGAGATCTCATAACTGTTTGGAAAACTGAAGAAACAAGTACTGCTGAGATCTGGAAAACCAAGAAGATTGGGAGATTACTTGCTGGAGATTCATTGAAGAATCTGGAGTACATGTTCTAGAGCTAGAAGATGGGACAATGATTCACATGTTAGCTGATAGAAGATATCCTCTTACACCAGATCTTATGAGGAGGATGCTGGAGCATGGAATGGAAGTAGAAGAAGATAATGAAATAGCACGACTGGTCATCAAGCTGTTTATCAGATGGACTACAATTGCTGATGATGATGAATAACTGGTATGAATCTTAATTGATTAAATTTTGATATATCAGTACTTTATTCAAAGTACTGCTGATCAAAAAGTACTTTAATCAAAGTACTGCTTGCAGTTTTTAAACCAGTTACTGATTTTGAAAAAACTTTTGTTAAGTAATAAATGTTTTGAAACAAAGGTTAGAAGAAATAAATGGTTTTTGAGATGGTAACACAAATAGGTTATCAATCCACCATGGTTATAAAAGGATTGACTAATCCATGAGCAAACGGCTCTGGTAAAGATATCTCAAATCCGTTTTAGTTGACAACTTGCTAATAAGTTGTATGGTAATCAACTCACCATATCGTAATGTAAAGAGTTGGCTAGCCCACAAGAAAATAGCTTGTGGTAAAGGCTGTGGCAAAACCATTATATGGTAATTAGTTCACCATGATGAAAGAACTAACTAGTCCAAAAGGGTACATCTTTTGGTAAAGACAAATCAAATCTATTGATAGCTGATGATTTGCTAAAAATCATATGGTTATCAATGTACCATGATCTTACATATCAAAACATTTGGCTACTCCAGAGTTAATGGCTTTGGTAAAGAGACATTAAATCCATGATTCACCTCTCACAGGAGTTTACACACCTGGAAGTGATGAGAATAGACTAAAACTTAACTGAATTAAATGTACAAATTGTCTTATGTTGCTGAAAAGATGGAGCTTGTTGAATGTTGCTGAAAAGAAATAAGATTGTTGATTGATGCTGAAAAGAATTATACAAATCAAGACTACTTTGATGATGATATAAGCGAAGAATCTACAAAGATAAAATTTGAAGATAAAGTCACAATTCCTCTTTGAAGATACAGAAGTTAAAGCTAAATCTACAAAGGAACTTGAAATCAAACAAGTAGAATTCAAGTTAGGGGAGGATTGTTGAGATACAAAAAGCTAAAGTACTGAAGAGCTGAAGATTAACAAAGTACTGCAGAAACAAAGTACTGCAAGAAGTCAAAGTAATGCTAAATAAAAGTTAAAGTACTGCTTATTCATTAAAAGTATCTGAAAGATTAAAGTCGGTTGTAATTGATTAATAGATACAAAGTAATGTTTATCTAGAACTTTCTAAGTATTGTTTACTTGACGTACAAGGATAAGAATTGTAAACCGTTTAGGGTTATCCTTGAGCCTATAAAAGGACCCCTAGATTGGTATTAGAGTTTGAAGTTTATATGTGTTTTTAGAATCCTAAAGTACGATCAATATTAGAGTTTTAGAGAGTTCGATATTTAGTGTTTTAGAGTTATTAATAAAGTTATATTCTTCTTAGCTTTGTTAAGTAAATTCCGCATACTTGATAAAGATTACTCAGTGTTTCATTGTTAATAACTTAGGATTTATCCGAGGTTATTAAACCCTTAACAAGCTATTCAAGTTAGTTTGGTTAGAGTACATCGATCCAACAAGTTGTGTGAAAACATGGAGTATAGGAAGAAGGAAAATGTGGAGGTTGTGAAGATGGGAAAAGCAAGTAGGAAGAAGACCTCATCGAATAAACTCACTCCAACCACTACCACCACCAAAAGCCATGATTACACACCATCACCACCAAATTCACCAAACACCTGTAAGCCTTTGACACAAGAGCAAAAGGAGGCCATTCTAGAAAACCTAGAACAAAAATTCCTTGAGCTTAATGAAAAGAAACCCGTGATCGGGTTTTACAAGATTATGTTGTTTTCCCAAGAAACTCGATGCGGTAATGTTGGCTAGAGCACGTTTGGAAGACAAGAACCTTACGGAGGAGGATAGGGATAGAATTTGTTTCGGGGATGTCGAGGAAAGAGAGTGGCCCGGGTAACTTCGTTCTACCAATGAAAGTTAACGGTACCACTCCGGTTTATGCTTTGGCGGACACCGGATCAAGTGTCAATGTGATGCCATATCCGCTATTTAAGAATTTGGGGCTAAGCAATCCTCAACCAAATCAATCGAAGTTAACCATGGCTGATAACTCTCAAGCTAAGGCTATGGGAGAAGTTAAAAATGTGAGGGTACAAATCGGATATCAACCTTATGTAGCCGATTTCATTGTCTTTGATATTCCGGTCGATAAAAGTTTGCCTCTTTTACTTGGAAGACCTTTTCTTCGAACGTGTGGAGCTATAATAGACATGGGAAGGGGAACTATGACCATTGATGACGGAATTGCCAAGCAAACTTATTATCCCAAGCCAAAGGGTAAAGTTTTAGAGTTCATGGAGGATTTGGAAATTTTGGGTGAAGATGATTTGACTTGTTTTGAAGTGGGGCGTGATGCCCAAGGAAATGCTATGTATGGACCACTTACCCCACCGTACTTTGATCTAGAAGATGAAATGAAACTAGCACTTGCAAATGGAAGCTTTTACAACCCGGTTAAGAACATTCTTGTGTATAAAAGCTTACGGATTCCTAGGATCCTTACCCGTGCAATTGAAAAACTTGGAGTGGGGGACCCTAAGGAGCGAGTGTATACAAAGAGAAGAAGGTGATGGGGAATGGCATGTAAAATT
>OU343224.1:224370758-224438569 GCA_910596185.1 Chrysanthemum makinoi
CCAGAGCATCCTACTCACGTCTATCGTTTGAAGAAGGCTCTTTACGGTTTAAAGCAAGCTCCAAGGGCATGGTATGATACCCTATCAAAGTTTCTTCTATCCACTGGATTCAAAGCAAAGGAGCATTGATCCGACATTGTTCACCCGGAAGTCGGGCAAACATTTAATTCACGTTCAAATTTATGTTGATGATATTATCTTTGCCTCGATTGACCCCAATGAATGTGATCGTTTTCAAATGAAATGGGTTCCAAATTTCAAATGTCAATGATGGGACAAATGTCATTTTTCTTGGGATTACAAATTTCACAAAGTCCCGGAGGCATTTTTATAAATCAATCTAAATATGCAAATGAGATTTTAAAGAAATTTGGATTTGATTCTAGTGACCCTGTTGACACTCCCATGATAGAACGTACTAAACTAGATGAGGACCACTCAGGGATCATGGTAGATCAAACGAAATATCGTAGTATGATTGGATCCCTGATGTACCTCACAGCTAGCAGACCAAACATCTTGTTTGTTGTGTGCATGTGTGCTAGATATCAAGCTAGGCCTACTAAAAAGCACCTTGAAGCGGTTAAACGGGTCTTTCGGTATCTCCAAGGAACCATCAATATGGGACTTTGGTACCCGAAGGACATCGGTATGTCACTAACAACCTATGCAGATCTTGATCATGCAGGATGTCAAGATACGTCGAGGAGGTGCTCAGTTTTTGGGTGATAAGCTTGTGAGCTGGTCTTCAAAGAAGCAAATGAGTACTTCTATTTCCTCTACAGAGGTGAATACATAGCCATGTCATCTTGTTGTGCTCAAATCCTATGGATGAGATCCCAATTATCTGACTATGGCTTTGAATTCAACAAAATCCCTCCGTACTGTGATAATAAAAGTGCTATTGCTCTCTCATGCAACAACATTCAACACTCAAGAGCAAAGCACATCGACATTCGACATCATTTCATCAGGGAACAAGTGGAAAACAGTGTGGTATAACTCTATTTTGTGAAGTCGAATACCGGTTAGCGACATCTTCACCAAAGCTCTTCCAAGAGAACGTTTTGAGTTTATTCTTCCTCGACTTGGCTTGAAAAGCCTTCAACCAGAAACACTCAAACGTCTTCAGGAGGAAGACGAGGAGTAAAGGTCTTTCTTTCATCTACATTTTGTATATATTTATCCAAAAAGTAAAATACAAAATTATAAAACCTTCTAAAAGCAAATACAAAAATATAAAACTTTCAAAAATCCATAAAAATTTGAAAAACTCAAAAAAATTTCTCAAAAAAAAAATGTCTTTTTGTCATATCTTTCTTGATTCAATATATATCTACGGTCTTTGTGCTGTCATTCAAAGAATGACACGGGACTTTAGATGTTGTTCGAATGTTTAAAAAAAAATGGGAGAAAGTAAAACAATGGTTTATTGCCATTTCAGGCAGTAACCCGTTTTTCAAAGAAATAACAGAGCCATGCTTTATCTCATATTTCAAACCTAATGCTCTGATTCTAAAAACAAATGTTTGTCATTAACAAGACAAATGTTTAATTTCAAATATTTTTTTCTTCTAAATGATTCCTCTGAAAAATATTTGCAATCTCATGAAAACTCAATTGTTTTTTAAAACACTTCGGACTCTATTTTTGAAAATCAAAAGAACTTATCAAGTGTCAAAATCTCAATCCATCAATCAATAACTTTCGTCATTGATTGAGGGGGAGAATGATTTTTCAATTAAATCAAAAAGTGTTTTTTTTCAAACAATTTGCACTTAAATGAGCAAGGTCTACTCTAAAATGTTTTACACTATTTTACACAATTGGTTCGAGACCTTGGTTATTATTATGTTTTCAAAAGATAACTATGCATGTTTAATCAATGGAGTTTAAAGTCTCAAAATCTGATCCTTATCAGTTAAAATGTTTTCATAATCAAGTCACTATTCTCCTTAAAAGCTTTCAAAATCTATTTAAATCTACAGAGATCACAAATCTCAAATGATTTGATAATTGTGATCGGGGGAGAATTTGTGATTTAAATTGGATTTAAACTGATAATTCGATAAATGGTTTCATAAGTGTTTAGCATGTTTTCCTCCCCGCATGTGACAAACGATTTCAAATTTTCCATGCACATGTTGAGGGGGAGCATCTACTTTAAACCTCAAATTATTGAAACGTGATTGGTTTGTCTCTAAGTGCAGTGTTCCTCTAATATTAAAACTCTTTCAAACTTCGAGGCACATATTAAGGGGGAGCAAAATTTTTGAAAACCTCATCCTTCCTCAAAATGTTTTATCTACTCAAATTGATTGGGAAGTGATGATGATCATTTTAGAAAATGTTAATCTAAAGATTGGACCTTTCATTCTTAATCTAACAATTTCAAAGATCTCTTGCCTCCATGTGCTAAACAAATTCTGAATTTTTATGCATATGTTGAGGGGGAGCATTTCTAAAATATCAAAGCAATTAAGATACAAAATGCTTTGATTCTATATCACAAGTATCTTGATTGATTTTCAAATGGTTTTCAATTGGTTTCAAGGCGGAAGAACTACACCAAAAGACCGACCAACTCTACTTTATGCATGGTGATATAAGGATGATAAGGTTAGGTTGAGTTCCCATGATCCGCCAGAACCGGAGGGATCTACCCAGGACAATCCACTAGATAGTGTAGAGTCCTTAGGTATGATGGAAAAAAGGAGAAAAGTGAGATATGGGAAGAGTGCGGTGAGTCTGAGCTAGTCTGGAATAAACCCAACAAGGTTCTAGTAATGAAGTCTCGGTAAGCACTGAAGGGGTTGAAGAATGAAAAAGAATTGAATGAGAAAAGGGTGAAAACAAATAGCCCTCCAATAATTCAACCTTAGGGCAGAAACCGGGTTCAATTCATATACTACTGGTGGTTACCAAGGTAACATCGGTATTGAAGACAAGACGTCATGGACCCAGTGACGCACTGCACTTCATCTTTTCAAACCACTCAAGTTCCTCTTAAAAGGGCTTGTTTCATTCTCACGGGGAACCGACATAATTTATCGACTTTCTCTTAGAGATTGCTGATATTGAAGTAGGAGACCCTCTCCCTAGTCTCCGGCATAGGAACCAAATATGCACAATTGAGTCTAGAGCCACGAGATCATCAATAAATCTCATTAGGACACTTTCAATGAAGACTCTCTGTCTCACATAATGTGGAAAGAGAGATTATATCTAATGAGTCCTACGCATTATCCTTGTGGTATTGCCAGAACATCTGAGTGATATGCATACATGTTCACAATGAAGATGGAAAGCCTTCTGGAGCCAACATCAAACAAGCTCTGGTAGGTGGCATGTGAGATCTATCCAATAGATCAACCATGTGACAACTGAACCGAAACAATGGAGCGATTCAATCTTTTGAATCAATCCTGGTTCAGGTTATGGATTGACGGATACCTTTGAAAAACCGGTCGTTGTGCTTAAAAACTCTTTTCTTTAGCACATCGACTGTGTACTCATTTCTCAAAATAAAAGGTGTTTATGATTGATAATTGATTTTCATTAAAACCCTCGTTGTATTGCAAAAACAATTTCTATTGAGCAATACACGATTGTTTTTCAAATCTCTTTTCATCAATCAGTGAATCTCATTTCGCTGGTTCACTCACTCCGTGTTGTCTTCTTTGAGACGTTCCAGTTTGAGAACAGCTAGAGCAGCTGCGAAACCCTGTCAAGGAGAGTCTTTGGAATTATACCGATCACAGCAGTACTTGTATCTGATCAACGGGAACCGTGGGCCGTGTACCTCAATTCATCGAAAGTGATCAAAGACACTTTTGTGCGCTTTATTGCTAACTGTCTTATGCAGGTACACCCCAACGTTTGCAGGTGATCAGAATGAAGCGGTCAATCCATAGCCGCATGCTCAGTCAACACATTCAGTTCCAAAGAAATCATGATTAGTGCATCAATGACTCTGGTATTATCACTCCATGCTTCGCTATGCTCGCCAATATCATGAATCAACGAAAGCTTCCGCTACTCGATAAGAATATATCATGATCCGAATGTGAGCATGTCGGTCCAAATGTCACAACATCACATAATACCAACACCACAATGGATGAGTCAGAGATTAATGTGATTGATGATCTCAAAGCGGCCCAAAACTCATTATCACATGGATCGTTAAAGACCTCCACTCAGATTATCCAAACATGCAAAAATGAAGAATCAAATACTACGAGCTACAGAACAAAGAACATGAACAAGAATCCAAGAACAATCTCAATGTAATATCTGTTTGTATTCTATGTAATTTTAATGTGTGTTTGAGGTGACCTCCCTTAGGGGGAGATTGTTAGGATTTGGAAAATCCAGTATTTAAAATGTCGGTCACCTCAAGTATATGTAATCATTAGAAAGCTCGTAGTCGTAGTTATTTGATGTTAAGTAGTATTTAGTTTAGTAACACCGTGGAGTTTTATTGTAAGACTATAAATACTCTCTACCTCCCAAGATAGAGAGTTGGAGCTCATAATAAGATTTTTCTTTCTCTCACTAAAGTTTCCAACTCTCTTCCATTTCTCTCTCTAGAACTTTCTCTCTCTAAACACATTGTATGCCTCATATGGTTATGGTTTAGTGTATTTGTGAAATCCAATATGTTACAATCATGAACAGCATCTGGTCTAATATGGACTCCATGAACAACATACTGTACTTCTTCTCCATTGTGTACATGTTGATTCTCTTCTCTAACAAGAACATAATTCATTGAAGGAGTCAAAACTTCAAGATCAAACATCCAATCAGGACCTTTACCCTTTTGATTTTCTTGATCTTCTAAAAACTCAACATGAAGACAATCTTGAACCTTCTTAGTAACTCTGTTGTACACTCGAAATCCCTTGCTATTGGTGCAGTAGCCCAATAAATAACCTTCTTCTGACTTGCCATCAAATTTACCCAGATTATCAATTTTATTAATAATAGTGAGAGGGCATCCAAAAGGCTTCATAAATCGAATGTTGGGTTTGTTTCCCATCAGCAACTCATAAGGTGTCTTCATATGTGGTTTGGTGATCGATACTGTTAAGTACATAGCAAGCAAGTACTTACAGCTTCGACCGCACTGAATAGGTAGGTGTGAGTCTGCAAGCATTTTTCTGGCTGCTTCTATCAAAGTCCTATTCTTTCTCTCTCAAAACACCATTCTTTGTGGTGTTCTCGCAATACTGAACTCCCTCTTGATTCCTTTGTTAGCATAAAATTCATCTGTAAGCTTGTTCTTGAATTTAGTTCTATTGTCACATCTAATACCTCTAACTTTCAGTCTCAGTTGGTTTTCAAGTTCTATAATAAGATCATGAATAGCATCAAAAGTATCATCCTTAAATCCTAAGAAAAATATCCAATGAATTCCATGCAATCATCTATCACAACTAAGCAGTACTTCTTCTTGTTCAAACTTGTAACAAATACAGGACCAAATAAATCCATATGTACATGCTCTGGTTCTCTAACAGTCCTTTCCTCAAGCTTCTTGCATGAAGCTTTATGTTGTTTACCCTTCTTACATGCCAAACAAGAGTGATCATTCTTGTAAGTCTTTGAAGGTAAACCTCTAACTAAATTTCCTTTGACCAGTTTGTTGATATTCTTATAATTCACATGGCCCAGTCTTCTATGCCACTGATGTGCTTCTTCAAGTGATGCCTTTGCTACTAAACATGTAGCTCTTTCAGAAGAGTGGAGACTCTTCATATCCAAACTGTACACATCATTGGTTCTTGGAACTTTGAGTATCACCAAATTATCATCATCCGCTTGAATTGGTGAAAGTATGAGACATTATGTGTCAGTGAATAACACAGGATGCTTTTTGTCACAGATTTGAGAGACTGACAAAAGGTTGAACTTAAGCTCCTTCACATATCTAACATTCTCAAAATCTATGCTTCCTGTCTTGATAGTTCCTTTTTCACTAATTCTTCCTCCACTAGCATCATTCCCAAATGCAACTCTTCCTCCACAATATGGCCTAAAATTTGACAGAATTTCCTTGTCTCTTGTCATGCTTCCAGAGCAACCACTATCCACAATAAGATGATCTTTAAGCTCCTCTTCTGGGTTGCCCTGCACAAAGATAGATAAATTAGTGTCTTTTAGGAACCCAAGCCATTACTGACTTGTGTTCCCCTTGTGGAGTAACATACTCAAATTCCTTGAGTATGTAATCTTCACAGTTTTTGTAGACAGAATCAAGCATTATCTTTGGTTTCAAAACTTGTGGTTGATTTTCAAAGAAAAGTTTCTTTTTCAACAAAAACCTCTTTATTTTCAACAAAATCATCTGCATCTAAAATCACTGTTTTCAAGAAGATACTTGTTGAAAGTACTGTTTGTTCATCATCAATACTTTCTTTCTTAACCCATTGAGTTTTAACTTATGGTGAAGAGTCTCTAGATCTAAATACTCTCTCCGAGTTGTAACGCCTTCTAGATTGATAGTAGTTAGGTCTCCTAGGGTTCCTATTCCAAGAGGTGTTCGGTGAAAGCGAAGCGATACTTTGAGAAAGTATCGGTCTTGGCTTAGCATACCTTGGAAAGTATTTGAAGGTACTGGAGGTTTTGAAAAGGGTCTTCTCTGGTGAGGGTACCTGTAGTCTGGTGAGAAGTTTCTATGGTTAACCCTATGTGAATGATTCCAAGCTGGTCTAGTCTCCTTTGATTTTTGGTTGTCTGTTCTGTTCTTAGGGAACTTACTTAAGTACTCTGAATGTAAGTTACAGTCCTTAATCAAATGAGTAGGACTAAAACAAACAAAACAAAGTTTTTGATCTGTAATTCCAAAGTTTCTTCTTTTATGTGTATGACCAAACCTATCCTATCTTCTAGGTGAATGATGAAAACTGTTTTGACCAAAATTATCCCAAAAAGGTTTAGCAGTCTGTTGAAAAGGTTTTCTTAAAGGTACTGCTGAAGGTGTAGCAGTACTTTGAGGTGTAGCAGTACTTTGTGGTGAAAGTACTGCTTGGCTTTGAACATCATCTACCTTAGGTGATTCAACAGTTTCTTTTGAGATATCAGACCTAGATTGACTTTTAAGTTTCTTCCTAAACTCTAAGCTATCTACTCCAAAACGAGAAACATCAGGCCTAGGAGGTTGATGACTACCAGTAGGATGAGGGACTGCATGATAGGCATTATCTTTCTTAAACTCAGGAGGTATATCACTAACTGATTCCTCATTACTAGATGTGTCTACATAATTAATGAGTTCATCATCACTAGTGGTTATATCCTCAAAATCACATTCATCCTGATCACTAGGTGGGTTTTCTATGTTATTAAAATCCATACCAAAACCTAGGCCAGTTTTAATATAAGCTCTTCTCTGTTTTTCAACATAAGTGACATGAGAAAGACCTGATTGTCCCCAAGCATTAAACTTTTCTAGTAATTCATCTCTCTCCTTGGTTAATTTCTCAATTTCAGAGATCTTAGAGTTTAACTTCCATTCACTTAATTTCAACTGATAATCCTGTTGTTCATACTTTTCTGCCCAAGCCATTTCATTATTTTCATGTGTTATAATTTTAGCTTCCATGGACTCTAAAGTTATTTGATAACCTGCTACCTCAGACCTAGCCTTTATACAGTTATCTCTTTCAGGCACATAACTATTCAGTACTTTTTGATAAAAGTCATGACAATTGGAACATACCTCAGAGATAGGGGGTGAACTTGGTGAAGTAGCCATCATAGCAAGTAGAACAGGATCATCTTCACTCTCCATGCTCCAGTCAAAACTTCCAAAACCATCTTTAGACTCCATAACAGAATGTCCAGGTTATTCATCAAAATTTGTGCTCCAATCAAATTCTTCTACTGACTCCTCCATAGCTACCATACAATTCAGCACTCCAGTCAACCTTTGATAAACTCTCTTGAGCAACCAAAGCTTTTGTTTCAGTAATAGGGATTTCTTTCAACTCTAGCTTTGGTTTCTCAGCCATCCTGTTTGCTTGATACTTAGCAAACCTGCATTCCCTTGCAAAATGTCCAGTCTTTTGATAGTTGAAGCATTCAATTTTGGATTTGTCAAAAGTAATACCCTGTTTTGGTTTAAAGTCAATGTTTTTTCCTGTTTTCTTCATATACCTCTTGATGCTTGCAGTGATCTTCTTCAATCTGTGAGAGATCTTCTTCATAAGTGACAGGTAGAGAAGCTTGCTGTGCAAAGAAAGAGCATACAACTTCATCTGAGTGGAGAGAATGAGTTGGTGTGGGTTGCTGAGCAAAGGTGGGGGTAGAATAGGAAACAGTACTTTGAGCCACAGTACTTTGAGTAGGAGAAGCAGTACTTTTGGTGGAAGTCTTGCCTTCTTTTCAGATGACAAAAAGGCAATACTGTGAGATTTAGAATTGGTTTGACCATTCATCTCATGCTCATACACCTTCAGATGATTGTAGAGATCATCAAAATCAATGGTGTCCAATCCAGGTTGTCCTCTGATCATTGTAGCAATCACATGCCATGTCAATGGCAAAATCCTTAAGAATTTAAGATTAGAATCTTCAATTGAGACCTCTGCTTTGTATAGCTCCAGCATACTGAGAAGATTTTGGAATTTGTCATAGGCAGCATCAAGACTTTCTCTTTCTCCAACAATAAAGGTTTCAAATTGCTGCTTCAACAGATTTCTGTGCATTTTCTTGGAAGCATCATTACCTCCAAATCTAGTTTTGAGAGCAGCCCAGAGTTGCTTGGCATCTTTAGCATCATGGAATTTGAGTAGGTGTCCATCTGTAATGGCAGACAACAGTATGTAAAGATCGTTGTAGCTCTTAGACTAGGTCTAATATTATATCTAGGAACACATAATAATAAAGGCGGAATATTCAAACATAGAATCAACATTATTATGAACAAGGTTTTTCATTATCATAAACTAACTAACTATAATAAAGATCAAAGACTTGATCTAACACTAACTAACTAAACCCTAGGCATTTTCCCTACGCCTAGGTTCCCACACACACACACCTTTTAGGTTTATAAAACTAATGACCCTATGTCTCTTTATATACTAGAGACATCTAGGGTTTACAAGAGGAATCATAATACAATTAGGAAACTAAATATTCTTTTACGCATATCTTCTAGAATCTTCCAAATCCTCCATCTTTTTGTAGTTTCCCTTCTTGTCACTTTTAGTCCTTCATGTTTCATTCTTCTTGTTTTGTATCATCAAATCTATAATAGACCCAACACAACTCCGTGATCATGTCTTTCACATTCTTCTCTTCCTCCAAATCCGTAATATTAATTCTCATTTCACCTAGAGCAAAGTCCAATTGGCACTTAGTCGTCACGAGGAAATCACGTCCAAAACAAACATCTGGTTCATCCGCATTACCTTCTTCTAAAACCACAAAATCAGCCTCAAAGATATGGCCATGGATATTGATCCGAAGATTCTTGACAATTTTCCTTCCATACCCTTCATAGTCTAGCCGAACATGGCCAATTTTGTCAAGTACCTTGTCCACAATGTAGTTGTCCCCATATGCCATGTTAAACTGAGCATCCCAGGCACTTACTCCTTCAACACTACAAGGTGTTCCAAACCTCATGAAAGGTGAGTCGTACCCTGTGAGAGGTGCTTGCGTGAAAATCACTACCTTATTCTTTTTGGGAACATGAACTTTATTTTCCCCAACTTGTTCCAAACATTCCGTTCCAACGGCTAACTCTTTCTTACTCTCCTCCAAGATGTTTCCAATCTTCTCCAAAGAACTACCGGTATCCTTGAACATTTATCCAAATTGCGAAGATACTCGGAAATACCACTCAAACTATCCATATCAAACTTATCTAAACAAAACAAAACAAGAACAAATCATCCAAATTATTAGCGTTAGAGTTAGTTACAATCAAAACAAACTATAGAAATACATTCTAAACAAGTAAAGACACTTATTAAGGCTAAAAACAAAAGCTAAAACTTGAAATTAAGAAAATAAAAAAATGTTAACGAGAGCTCCAACCGGATCGGTTGGCCCTCCAACCGATTCGGTTGGTGGTATGCCTCAAGACCAATTTCACCCCAAACGGTTACGGGTACTGACCGATCGGCTGGAGTGAATTTCCAGAATTTTTTTTATATATTTATTAATAATTAAAAATTAATAAAAGACAATTAATTAAAACTTTAACTCTAATAAATGTGACTACTCATTTACCTATTAATTAAAATCATTAACTAGACTAATTAAGCATAAACAAACATTAACTAGTGTTTATTAACTAATCATTATAACTAACTAAAACTTCTAAAACTGAAAATTAACTAGACATTAAACTAATCAAGACATAATTAATTAGAGATTAAATAAAACTAAAGATAATATAACCAAAAATCTAAAAATAATAAAAACAATAATAAGCAAGCATCTAAACTAGCCTAAAAAATTAGAAATAACAGGAAATAAGCTAAAAACTTAAACACAATCACTAGATTATCAAGAAACTAGAAAAAAGAAAAACATAAAATTTTACTGAGAGGACCAACCGGATCGGTTGCTTGCACAGCCGATCGGTTGGCCAAAAAACCAAACTTTTGTTTTATGAAACACTTGGACTAAACTTAAACATTATCAAATATACAGAAAGTAACAAATCAAAAACAACTTAAATCCCTGGCAGTGGCGCCAAAAACTTGATGTGCTCAACCGTGTGCAAGTTTTAAAATTTATAAACACGATTTATCTGGGTAATTACTTTAACACATACGATCAAGTATACTCGTTTGTGATAGCAAAGGTGGGTAAGTCGAGGTCGTCCCAAGGGATTTGCGTTTTAATTTGTTAAAGTATTTGAGACAAGAAAGCTTGTCAAGGCTTCCTTCAAAGTGTTGCTTTTATAAAAATCCAAATTAAAGAAACATATACTTGTGTGAAGTCTATAGTTAATTATAAAGAGTGTTCATGAAAGCTTGGTGTAAACTTGATGCAATGCACAAATCATAAGCAAATGATTTTCAACCATGGTTTATGTTTTGTAAAAATCATTTTAAGAATAAAAACACATAGGTAATCCTTTCGGTCCTTAGCCCAATGATTATTCTTTAGAAAATCCATTTGTTTGTAAAATATTCTTATTCAACTTGTTCCTACGAATCTTTCGACCTTTTCGTGATGAAAATCATTTCTAGTCTTGTTTTAACAAGTAAATATGATGAGTGTCAATCACCATATCCCCATACTAGTTTGTCACTTAACGTTTTGGAATAAAACATAAGAGAAATCCTTTCGGTCCTTTATCTTGAAAATGTTTTACCAACAAATCAAACAAGACTAGTAGTTTTTCCAACAAACTCATTAAACAAGATCATTTACATGCCTCACATATAAGAACACTCCTACAATTGCCTACATCCTTATACACAAGTGTATTCAAGAATTAATCCATTAAAATCATAACATAACACAAGTAGTAACAATGTAATTCATATAATTCAATAGAATAGAGATTCATGACAAAGTTCAATAGAATACCTAAACTTCGGATTACAAGAACTAGAAAATTGTGGAACTATAGCAACCACACGCCTCCAATCGTCTTAGACTAACCGTACAACTCCAAATGATTACACAATGGTTGAGAATTGGTCTCACCACACTCCTGGATGTTTTATAGCAGAGATATGACTTTTGGGATGAATAATATGGGTTGGTAATAGCCTTGGTGTAAGTCTATTACTTTTTTGGATGTGTCACACTAAACTACTAAGTCTGGGTGCATTATATAGCTAGGAACCCTTTACTATCAAGCCAAAAACGTGCTCAATAAGTTAATAACTGGAAATGATCGGACTCCCATGATTAAGAGAAGTTAAGGCATCAATAAATGAGAGAAAGTGTAACTGCAAGTTCTCCAGCAGGATCGGTTGCGACGCAGCCAATCCGGTTGCGTGTTTGACCATTCCCCAGCCTATCCGGTTGCGGGCTCCGACCGATCGGCTGGGAGCCTTCCGTACATCAAATGTTGACTTTCTTTGACTTTTCTCGATTCGTGCCTTTTTCCTTACTTTCGACGCTGATTTCCAAGATGAAACTTGATATTTAATTGATGTAGACACTTAGAAATCCTTGTGCTTCCAATCATCGAGTCCTTGAGCTTCCTCACCTATCTTTCTTCCTCGGGAATTATCCAAATGTGCATGAAATCATCATTTCTTCACCTTTTACGATACATGGATACATTCACATACAAATACGCTTCTTTTGCACTTTTGCAACAATTATGTGTAAATATAACCGATTATCATACACAAAACTAACAATAACGCTACTAAAAACATGCTCATTTTGGGATAGATACAACGACCTCCTCTTCAAATGCCCTACTCATGACCTAAACAGCCAGCAAAAGGTCAATATCTTTTACAAAGGTATCAACGTAACTACAAGACAGATGCTGGAATACCAAGGACCAATTCCAAGTATGACTCCTACTCTCGCCATTGAAGCCATCCAAAAAATGGCCGATCATTCCCAAAAGTGGCACGATGGAGGAAGCAAGAGAAGCTTACGCAGAAATCTTGATGGAATTGCCGCCATCACTAGCAAAATTGAAAATCTTGGTCGGGATATACTCAAGCTCAAAGAGTGCGTTCATGCTATTCAAGTAGGTTGTGAAAGCTGTGGAGGGGGACATCTAACTAAAAATTGTCCTCTCATTGACGAAGATATCAATGTCGAAGAAGTGAAATATGGTAAAAATCGACCGTTTCAAGGGGATTATCAAAACAGTAATGGCTATGGTAGAGGACCTCCAGGAAATTACAACCGTGGGCCTTTCAGAGAAAAAAGGCCCAACATTGAAGAAACCATTATCAAATTTCCAGAGGCCTCAGCCCAAAGACAAAAAGAACAAGATGAATGGCTCAAAGATTTCCAGGAAAACACATATAGAAGCCTCTCCAACCACGACACAACCTTAAAAAACCTAGAAACAATGGTGGAGAAGCTTAGTGAAAAGGTAAAGAAAAGTAACACTAAACCGGAAGGGATAAAACCTATGGTGGTGTGCAAGGCCATTTTTTTTATGAAGATGCAAAGTTACAAGTTGATGATCTCCATTCTTCCACAAACAATTCGGATGCTGCTGTGAATTCTGGCGACGGTATGCAGTTACGCCGTAACACTCCTAATGAGTTACGGCGTAACCAGGGGTTAGAGAGCAAACGCAACATAATAGAGGAGAAAGATACTGATGGTGATGACGAAAGACAGTTACGCCGTAACCATACCTCAGAGTTACGGCGTAACTGGGATACATGGTCTGACAAATTTATCGAGTTAGATGAATCAAGGACGTATGTTATTAACGGGTGGTCCAGTGATACAAACTTATGCCCTCAATCTCTATCTAAAAGGAAGTATCACTGGTGCAAAAAAATACCCGTAGCTAATGGTGAATGGTACGATTTATGGGCCTCATGCAACCCTCGTAACGAAATTTGCGACGGAGGAGATGATAGTGAGGGGTCAAGGATAACAAATACATGTGGCCTACATTTAATGATGATGAAAGGTTGGTAAAGCTCTCAATCGAGGAAGAGGAGGAACCACCTATTATGTACTGTTGCAATCCCATAATAATCACGGATGACGAGTCCACACGAGCATGACCTACATGCAATATTGCAACGGGGGTGGTAACATGAAGGACAAAGGATGGACATGCCCTCTGTAACAATTCGCATTTTTAGGATTTCTAAATTTTTATATCACTCATAATAAATTAGAAGAATTTTTAAGATTTCATTTTAAAAATGTTACCAAATAAACCCTGAGCCGTACGAGACTAAACTTACGATTTAAACAAATCTACGTAGACCCAGACTTAACCATTCCTGCACTGTGTTTCTAATATGTTTTTGACACTGATGAGTGTCTAAATACTCATCATTTTTGTACCATCTAGACTTCAAAAATATCTGAAAACACTCAGAAACGCATCAAAATGATAAAAATATCACAAATAAGTGTTTTATGTGTTTTAAATGCAAAAATACCAAAAACAGTTGAAAAACGTATCAAGTTTGCATAATTGGCAGTTTTAGTCCCCCAAGTTTCAAAAGTTGTCAAATATAGTCCCTGGTAAATCAAAATAATGTAAAATGTTATTTAAGGTCCTTGGGATTCAAAAGTTGTCAAAACAAACCCCTCAAAGTTTAAAAATCACAAAATGACAACTTTAGTCCCTAAAGTTTGAAAAATGTCAAAAATGGTCCTTGGTGAATTTAAAAAGTGAAAATAATAAAAAATAAACCTTGTACTATTCATAAATGGCAAAATTGGTCCTTATGGTGAACTTTTGGAAAATTTACATGTTTGGTCCCTCAAGTTTCAAAATTGGCAAAAATTACCCTTGGACGTTTAAAAAATTGGAAAATTAACATTTATGGTCCTTTGGTAAAATAAATTTGGCAAGTTTGGCCCTTGTATTAACTTTGGAATATTGGCAATTTCAGTCCCTCATTTTCAGGAAATTACATGATTGGTCCTTGTGATATTATAAGTTACAAACCAAACGGACCCTTTCTTTTATTATCTCAAAACATAAGCCCAATATCCAACCCAGTCACAAGCCCACGTTTTAAAAATATAAAAACCCCGTCTACTGTTCATCCCCTTCCCTCCTTCACCACCTGTTACCAGCCATCACTCTCCACCTGTTTTACCACTGTACCACCACCTTTCCACCTCACCTTAGCTACTCCACAGCTGGTTAACAACTCCCCTCCACCTCCACATACACCAAATTTCATTAAATAAAAGAAACCTGCTCAAGACTTTTTGGCGCCAAATATCAGTTTTAACAGCTGAGATTAAATTGAAGCAATCCAAGGGTGCAGAATGATTTAGGGATGTCGACAAGGAGTTTCCCAACAATATTTAGTGTTTATAAAGCTTTGTAATAGAAAAAATGAGTAGTAGTTAATTTTAGTGTAGTATAGTTTGTCGTTTTTAGTGTAATTTCAATTTTCAGTATATGTTTAAACTTCCAAGTACTTTGTTATGTCATTTCAGTGTAATACAAATCTTTTTAAGTATTCAATTTTAATTTCCAAGTACGAATTTATATTATGCAATTTTCAAGTTCATGTATATGTGATTGTAAGTTGATAAGGAATCTTAAGCTTGTATAAGTTCTTATATAAGCTTTTATAAGCTCACTTTAGCTTATTATCTTCTCGAAACTCACTACTGATTCTCATTTCAAAATTCCACTTGGTCAACAAAAGTCAAACTGCTCTTATTTTGAAGAATTAAGCTAGATTGATGATATGGTTATGGAATAGGGGTGATACTGAGTTAGAATTTGGGTTGAGATCAATTGTAGGATAGTAGTTCAGTTGTTTCAAAGGCAAGCCATAGTGGCAGAACATCTTGTAAGTCCATTTATAAATTAACTTCCATATCAGTAGTTGAAATAATTGATGTTTGTTTGTGTTTAGATTGATAATATTAGTTGATTTTCTGCTAGTAGTTTCCTGTTATTTCTATTGTTCATAATCTGCATCATCTCTAGGTCATATCTGCATAAGTAGCTAGTTAGATTTAATCATTACCATGCGGTTTAAATAGCATCATTTAGAAGTAATTTAGTTAACTGCATCTGTTTTAATGATTGCTCAGGATTAGATCATTAATTAAGTTTGTGAAATTTGCATTTTAGTATCTTAAGGTGTGTTTGGATTTAGGCTTATATATGTGCTAAAAAATGGTACAGAGTTTGAGCTCTGTCAATTCAGTATCACTTAGGTTCATTATACTCATTTAGGACATAAGTTTGTACTTGCAATTGCTAGAAAGTCAAAATCACATTTAAACTGCTCTTATGCTCATTTCTGTTTGATTCAATAGCTAAAAGTTTGCATATAGGTTTAGAACTAGTTAGTATAGCTTGCATTAGGTCCATTTTATCACTAAACTTTATTTTCAGTAAGATACATAAGCTTAAATTTCATAAAAGTCAACTTAGTTCATTTCTTCAAAAAGTCAAAATTTCATAGAAGTCAGTTTTTGCCAAACTTGTGGGATTTTTAATGAGCTTGTTACTGTGTTATAGCTTATAAGCTTTTGGGAAATCATTTAGACCCATCTTGTGTACCCTCTAGTATTTTTGTATTATTTTTGTGAATTTTTGTGTGGGCTCCACATGGCCTCAAAGTGAGCTGCAGGGGAAGTGTCTCCCCTGTGCAGCTGCTGCACCACCACCACAGTCACCATCACCACCACTTTGGTGGGTTCCTCAGGCCACCTCAGTGGGCCCTAGTAGGTGTTTCTTGGTTCTTTGGAATCACCACCCAGCTGGCTATCTGTTTCAGCCAAGTTTGAGAGCTTAAGCTCTGTGGACCCCACTTGTTTTGCCCTTCAAACTCTGTCCCATAACTGTCTTAGAATACAAAGAAGCCAAGTGCTTATTTCAGTTCCATGTTGCTTATTTGTCCATTTCCTGTCATATTATGCTTATTTTGGTATATTAGACTTAATTTGAGCTTTTGGTTTCCTGTGTTGCTTTTTAGCTTATTTTTGGCTTATTAGCTAACTGCTTATTTAGCCCATTCTGCTTATTATGGGTTAGTCAGTTCTCATTTTATTTTTCCTAGCTTTCTAATTTTATTTTATAATTTTTTGTAAAGTCTCATAATTTTTACTGTTCATTTGTTATTTTTCTTAATTTTAATTAGTTTAAATTAGTTTTTAATTAATAATAATTATTTAAAAAGTCTAAAAAATATATTTTCAGTTTTAAAATAACTTTTATAATATTTTAGATTTTTCTAAATCATAATTTCATTTTTCTAGCTTTATTTCTTATTTTCTTATATTTTAGGGTATTATTAAATAGTTAAAAATAGTTTTTAATTAATAATAATTAAATATATAGTCATAAAAATAATTTTCTTTTTCCAATAATTTTCTAGTATAATTAGGATTGTAAAAATATATTTTCCATATCCGTAGGTATTTTACTTCTTTATTTTCACGTTTTATTTTGTACGTTTACGTAGTTTTTAATTTAAACATACGTTTTAGGTTTTAAACGTTAATCAATTTTAAAAATAGTGATAGAGTTTATTTAATATAATTTATCATTTTAATTTTCTTTAATTTGCATTTAAGCCCCTGTAATCTACAAACTTTTTCTTTAGGTATAATTATTCAAAATCCACAAACCTTTCCTGTTCAATATTCACCCGATCACGAATTCGTTCTACTACAGTGTTCACACCTCGTTGGGACTTAACGACCTGGGGATACACTATACTCTCCAGATCTTAATTGTATTGGTTTTAGACAGTTTGAATTTTATTACGGTTGACCATTCACAAGTGGTTAGCTTGTGTGGTAAACTTGACTGTCTGGACACAATCAGACACTTTTACATTTTTTGGAAAAGTCAAACACTTGTTATGGCCGACTTAGGGGGGGAGTCATCATTTTGGTGGCATAATCCTAACCATGCTTCATTTAGATCATTACATGTGTCCTAACTTAACCATGATTAACATTTAACCCAATATATGGTTAACCAAACTTACCCTCATATAAATAGCAAGTGAAATACATCCTAAACACCCTCATAAACTGAATTGGGTCATTCATATCATCAAACCATCATATCTTCCATAATTTGATCTTTAAACTCCAAATTTATGCAAAGAAGTTTCAAGTAGTAAGTTACTACATCAAATCTCTAGCAAGTTTAAGTGATCTTCTTGAGTTTAAATCCACTCAAGTCACTTAGTACTTCATCACCAACTCTTCAAGATTGCAAAGGTGCCAAGGTGTAGAAAGCTAGCTCAATCCGAAGTCTTAAGTGATCAATCAAAGTCCTATCCTTACTAAGTTACTCCTTTCTTAATTGAAAGCCAAAAGTTGTAAGCAACAAATCACCACCATCATCTCATCTTTATTATTCATAATCTTAACTATTTCATGCTATATATATAGTTACTATGTTGATTCGTGATGTACATATACTCAATCACATGTTTTAATTCATATATTGTCTTAAAAGTAACAAACTAGTAAACTAGAATATTCTACACGTTTGAAACCATTAAAACCAGTCACATATGGACTTTCTAACTTACATACTATGGTAGACAAGATAAAAAGGTAAACATAGCAACTTGAATCACCTAAACGGACAAACGAGTCAAAAGTTATAGTCAAAAGAAGTTAGCAAAACAAAAACGCCGAAACTGCCAAATAGTTTGTTGTTAAGGGTCTGTCCGTGTTAAAAGTGATACTTCTGGTCCGAATCATCAAAAAGTTAAAACATGAAAGTTTTTCGGAACGCCGTTTTCCTTCAATAACAATGAAGCTCGGACCTTGAAAACGCTTAAACAGGCCATTATCTTTCAAAAACTGAAACTGCCCTATATATAGTTTCACGACTATACTTTTATCACAACTAAAAGCAAAACCAAGTTATTTTCATAGCTAGTTACATATTAACTTAACAAAACTTCATTTAATCTTTCAAATAGTTTTTCACAAGTAACGGAAAAATGACCATTTTACCTTTTCCAACGATTTTTACCAAAACTTCATTCTTGAAGTTTTTAATAAGTTGTATTCACTAGTAAACAATGAGAACTTGTAAAAACTAGATATTTACTAAAAACATGATAAACTTTATAATATAACAATCTTCACTCAAAACATATGTTGTATCTACTAAGTGCTACAAAACTAGGGAGCTTCATGTGAGGGGTTTCATTTGAGTAAAACGTATCGACGAGTTGCTGGATTTGCGACTTAAAGTGTCCTAGCTCCTCGAACATTTACTACATGACCTCTGAATTGTGATAGCCCAAACGGTAGTACGATATATATAAACTAAACACGTTTTCACAACTAGACCATTGTTATAAACGACATACACAAAAACCATGTACTACATCATGATCAACATAGAGACGTATATAGGTTTGTTATTTCTTTCGCATCATTATTTCAAACCTAAGTCGCAACATCCTATTCTAGGTTGCTCGTAGAAGTTCTCATGACATATCCATCATTCTCATTATACATTTGATATCATTTACTCTGAAGTAAGTTCATAGCCCCACTTTCTATTACTTAATTATTTTACAAACCCTTGGGGGAAATACATGCTTTATTTTAAACCGAACACATTGCTTTCAAACTGTATACTTATCTGATTGTTTTATTAGTACTAAGTTACCGCATTTTCAAAACTTAAGTCCCTTAATCATGAATCATTAATCACTAGTGAGAGTGGACACGAATATTGTGAATAGATCTATTGGGATTGACGAATCCCGTTTGTGTTGACCGGGTAGGCAAACAAACGCACTATATTTGAGTAACATTGGTAAAAACGGAAATTTTACCTGATAGGGCATGCACCGACATTTTCTCCAATTAATTTTGGAACACGTTAACGCCTTGATTGCATGATCCTTAGTCTAATAATAACTGTTTTGGTTTTCAAACCATTGGTGTGAATTTATAACTCACACTACAAACATAATGTGTTCAACCATCAAACAAACTCTATGAATTTCACTCAACCTTTGTGTTGACAGTTTTAAGCATGTATTTCAGGTCCATAATGTCGGAAGCTGGCACGGAAGAGCGAGGACTAGATCAAGAAGGCTATAAATATTTTATCATTCATAAAACATCAAAGACTTTATGTTGATGTATTTTGTAAACAATGGAACCAACTCGGACCTATTTTGTAAACTCTGATATATTTGAATAATTTGAATGATAAATCCTTTTTAAACGACTCATTTAGAGATCGTTTTCTATTGTTATGACTGTTGTGCCATGAAGTAACACCCAGTTTGAATTCCGCTGCGTATCACGAAATTGGGGGTGTTACAGATTGGTATCAGAGCCACAGTTATAGAGAAACGGGTCTAATTGAGAGTTAAACTATAACTAATTTTACAAAAAAAAACATTTTATAGCCTTCCGTTCTCCGTGCCTTCCATCCTCCAGACGATTATGTGACTTTTAGGCATTTTAAGCTATACAAACATACTAGTATATTGATATATACACTTGACATAATTTCAATCATAAACAAGTACTCAACATATCTGCGTATGCCTATTCTAAGGCATTACGGCACAATCATATTTTCCCAATCTCCCAATCATGCATCTACTCAAGCATTTTAGGATAACGAAACTTCCTCCAAGACATTGTAACTGACTACAATGGTATTTCCTACTTCCCAGACATTGTGAGATACAATGGTCTCATTCATTTTTCAGACACTGTGAGATACAGTGGTCTCTATTACATTCTCTGACACTGTAAATCCTACAGTGGTCTCTATTACATTCTCAGACACTGTAAATCCTACAGTGGTCACAACTATTTCTTAGACATTGTGAGTTACACAATGATCTCTCCATCATTTCTCAAGACATTGTGAGGTACACAATGGTCTAATTTATTTCTCAAGACATTGTGAGTACATAATGATCTCTCTATCATTTCTCAAGACATTGTGGGTTACACAATGATCTCTCCATCATTTCTCAAGACATTGTGAGGTACACAATGGTCTAATTTATTTCTTAGACATTGTGGGTTACACAATGATCTCTCCATCATTTCTCAAGACATTGTGGGTTACACAATGATCTCTCTATCATTTCTCAATACATTGTGAGTTACACAATGATCTCTCCATCATTTCTCAAGACATTGTGAGTTACACAATGGTCTCTATTATTTCCTAGACGTTGTGAGTTACACAATGGTCTCAACTATTTCTTAGACATTGTGAGTTGCACAATTGTCTCTATTATTTCCTTGACATTGCGAGTTATACAATGGTCTCAACTATTTCTTAGACATTGTGAGTTGTACAGTGGTCTCAACTACTTCTTAGATATTGTAAGTAATACAATAGTCTCTAAAAATTATCTTATAAACCTTATTTGATATTCTTTTACATGAAACCCGTCACAGTCTATCAATTTCCCTAATGGAAATACAAGAAATGGGATTTATAAAAGATAAACTAACTCATCATCTACAAAAGCTGAAGTTCAAAAACTTTCTCTACATTCATCAAAATTCTCTTTTGAAACCTTCATTGTTAAAGGTCCGTGATGCTAGCCAAGTATAGACTATTTTAGAATTACTTAAGATTTCCTTTCCACATGTATCTACCCATACTATCTTCTATGCAGTGGAATGTGAAAACATAGGTTACAAGTCTTTTATGGCCAGGACTTGCAACTGAATGGTTTGATATCACCTTTTCTTAGTGGACAATTTCTCAAAAGCTATGGACATATCACGAGTATACCTAATTTAGGTATTTGGAAAATTTATCGAACCTCGGCTAAATATAGTCTAGTCACCTATATTTAACCTAGGGATAGTGGAATATAGTCTGACTAACTATGTTCGACTTAAAATTTTCAAATACTGAGACTAGTTGTACTAACGTTCTGTTCAGGTTAATTTCCTACTTAAACTCGATAAACCACCAGAATTCATTAAAAAGATCTAGAGACACGATAGTGTCTTACCACTCAGCAAAATCTTAACATCTTATTTATACTACCTAATTTCATTCTTGAAAGTTTTCATTCATGAGATAATCCGAACTACTATCTTGGGATAGTCATCAAATCTTCTCGTCATTTCTTAGAAGTACTAGCCTGATTAGGTTTCAAGGATATCATTCCGTCATTCACTTTTGATTTTAAACTAAACTTGACATATCTACCTAAGAATAATGGTAAACATACGCTACACTCTTCTAATCATCAACGTCATTATCTGAACCCCTTATAAGTCAGTATGTAAAACTTCAAGATCACGTTTCCTTGAAACACTAGTAGACATAAACACTATAGCCTTCATCCCGAAACCACCTAAGACATGATCAACTTTGGAAATGGTTTAGATAACCACTTGACACTAGCAAGACTTTCCTACAACAAGTATCACATCATTATAAACAATTTCACATCAACAATATCTTACACCTTTGATTAACAACAGTTACCCTAACAACAACAAAACTATTCCATTTGAGACACCATATAGGCGAAAGTGTTAGTTAACCATTTGCTGGACTAAGGTGTTCAGAGATCACCAACGAAATAACTAAGGAAACCATACAAATATAAATTAGGCTCCATGCCGCACACTATCACCAAAAACTCCATGTTAGAAATTAAGGTTTTATTGATAGCCTCGATACAATAAGATATGATTCGTTTTGAGAATCGGGAAAAGCCAAACTTTTGGTATATTGGACTCTATAAGATTTTAACAAAACCCTATAGGTTATCAACTTAAGCCACATGGTACATAATACATTCTATGACCAGAAACTTGAGAACGCAAAGATTAGGATTCTGCATATACACCCTCATGTCCCTAGACACTTCAACATCGGATAACACACACTGAATTCAGGGACGAAATTCACATTAAGATGGTGAGACTGTAACAATTCCCATTTTTAGGATTTCTATCCATTCTCAAATTTTTACTATTCATCTCAAGAAATTACTATTCACTTTCACTATTCATCCCATAAAAAATTTATTTCACATTCTTGTAAGATAAATTATTTTAGTAATATCCCGAGAGTTCGACAATCGTTAGATCATTTTCGCAAAATTTATTAAGAAAACATCGTTTTAAAGTTTCGTTTTTGTCGAAAAACCATTTAAACATCCCGCGCCTAACGAAAATCAACTCTGACAATTTAACTCACATCAGATTAATTTTTAGATCACTCATAATAAATTAGAAGAATTTTTAAGATTTCATTTTAAAAATGTTACCAAATAAACCTTGAGCCGTACGAGACTAAACTTACGATTTAAACAAATCTACGTAGACCCAGACTTAACCATTACTGCACTGTGTTTCTAATATGTTATTAAAACTTTTACATTTTTTGGAAAATTCAAACATATTTCCCTCCTCCTTTGACCGTAAAGAAATTAACCTTGTACGTTCTATATTTTTGCTTAAATCGCGTAACTTTTAGCCTTCACGTATAACTGTTAAGTTATCCCACGTATGACGAAAACCACATTTTGACATCTCATATTACTTTTAGACTAATTTTAGTCTACTTTAAATAAATCCACGGTCATTTCCCTGAAATTTCGTTCTTTTCTGATAAACTGCGAATTACGCGTTTTTTACCCGTGTTTCCAGCTTTAAGCTGCGTTTTTGCACCCAATGAGACTTATCGCTCATTTTATATTTTTAGATGGAGTATAATGATGAGTTTTATCATTCCTACAAGTTTTGTATTTTTACGATACCCTGTTTTACGTTTTATGGCTTAACAACTTACGGTTGGCATTTAACGGAACCAAATCATGCTCTAAACTCAAGATAATACCAAAAATATCCACCTAAGTCATCTTATCTTGTTATGGCCGACTTAGGGGGGGGGAGTCATCATTTTGGTGGCATAATCCTAACCATGCTTCATTTAGATCATTACATGTGTCCTAACTTAACCATGGTTAACATTTAACCCAATATATGGTTAACCAAACTTACCCTCCTATAAATAGAAAATGAAATACATCCTAAACACCCTCATAAACTGAATTGGGTCGTTCATATCATCAAACCATCATATCTTCCATAATTTGATCTTTAAACTCCAAGTTTATGCAAAGAAGTTTCAAATAGTAAGTTACTACATCAAATCTCTAGCAAGTTTAAGTGATCTTCTTGAGTTTAAATCCACTCAAGTCACTTAGTACTTCATCACCAACTCTTCAATATTGCAAAGGTGCCAAGGTGTAGAAAGCTAGCTCAATCCGAAGTCTTAAGTGATCAATCAAAGTCCTATCCTTACTAAGTTACTCCTTTCTTAATTGAAAGCCAAAAGTTGTAAGCAACTAATCACCACCATCATCTCATCTTTATTATTCATAATCTTAACTATTTCATGCTATATATATAGTTACTATGTTGATTCATGATGTACATATACACAATCACATGTTTTAATTCATATATTGTCGTAAAAGTAACAAACTAGTAAACTAGTCATATTCTACACGTTTGAACCTATTAAAACCAGTCACATATGGACTTTCTAACTTACATACTATGGTAGACAAGATAAAAAGGTAAACATAGCAACTTGAATCACCCAAAATGGACAAACGAGTCAAAAGTTATGGTCAAAAGAAGTTAGCAAAACCAAAACGCCGAAACTGCCAAATAGTTTGCTGTTAAGGGTCTGTCCGTGTTAAAAGTGGTACTTCTGTTCCGAATCATCAAAAAGTTAAAACACGAAAGTTGTCCGGAACGACGTTTTCCTTCGATATCAAAGAAGCTCGGACCTTGAAAATGCTTAAACAGGCCATTATCTTTCAAAAACTGAAACTGCCCTATATATAGTTTCACGACTATACTTTTGTCACAACTAAAAGCAAAACCAAGTTATTTTCATAGCTAGTTACATATTAACTTAACAAAACTTCATTTAATCTTTGAAATAGTGTTTTCACAAGTTACGGAAAAATGACCATTTTACCTTTTCCGACGATTTTTACCAAAACTTCATTCTTGAACATGTTAATAAGTTGTAATCACTAGTAAACAATGAGAACTTGTAAAAACTTGATATTTACTAAAAACATGATAAACTTTATGATATAACAATCTTCACTCAAAACATATAGTTGTATCTACTAGGTGCTACAAAACTAGGGAGCTTCATGTGAGGGGTTTCATTTGAGTAAAACGTATCGACGAGTTGCTGGATTTACGATTTAAAGTGTCCTAGCTCCTCGAACTTTTACTACATGACCTCCTCAATTGTGATGGCCCGAAAGGTAGTACGATATATATAAACTAAACATGTTTTCACAACTAGACCATTGCTATAAATGACGTACACAAAAACCATGTACTACATCATGATCAACATAGAGACGTATATAGGTTTGTTATTTCTTTCGCATCATTATTTCAAACCTAAGTCGCAACATCCTATTCTAGGTTGCACGTAGAAGTTCTCACCAAGATATCCATCATTCTCATTATACATTTGATATCATTTACTCTGAGGTAAGTTCATAGCCCCACTTTCTATTACTTAATTATTTTACAAACCCTTGGGGGAAATACATGCTTTATTTTAAACCGAACACATTGCTTTCAAACTGTATACTTATCTGATTGTTTTATTAGTACTAAGTTACCGCATTTGCCAAACTTAAGTCCCTTAATCAATCACTAGTGAGAGTGGACGCGAATATTGTGAATAGATCTATTGGGATTGACGAATCCGTTTGTGTTGACCGGGTAGGCAAACAAACGCACTATATTTGAGTAACATTGGTAAAAACGGCAATTTAACCTGATAGGCACGCACCGACATTTTCTCCAATTAATTTTGGAACACGTTAACGCCTTGATTGCATGATGCTTAGTATAATAATAACTGTTTTGGTTTTCAAACCATTGGTGTGAATTTATAACTCACACTACAAACATAATGTGTTCAACCATCAAACAAACTCTATGAATTTCACTCAACCTTTGTGTTGACAGTTTTAAGCATGTATTTTAGGTCCATAATGTCGAAGCGGCACGAAAAGCGAGGACTAGATCAAGAAGGCTATAAATATTTTATCATTCATAAAACATCAAAGACTTTATGTTGATGTATTTTGTAAACAATGCAACAAACTTGGACCTATTTTGTAAACTTTGATATATTTGAATAATTTGAATGATAAATCCTTTTTAAACGACTCCTTTAGAGGTCGTTTTCTATTGTTATGACTGTTGTGCCATGAAGTAACACCCAGTTTGAATTCCGCTACGTATCACGAAATTGGGGGTGTTACACCCTCATGAGCTCGAAAGACATGATGTTAAGTTCAGAGATTTATCCTTTGATGATTGGTATTTGGTACGATTCAGGGATGCTAAAATTAATCCAAATCTTCTAGAAAAGCTCCAGATCGACTATAAGGAACATTGTCTCTATAAAGAGTCCATAAATGATGATATCTACTGCATGGAGGATCCTTCAAGCAACACCGATGACAAAGTAGCTAGAAGTCATTAGTGTGAGAAGATAAAAACCCGTGGCGAAGTTTTTTGGGCATCTTGTGACCCATTTGATGATGAATGTAACGGGGGAAGTAGCATAGAGAGAGTTGGTGAGGAAGGATTCTTGTGGACCTCAACCAATGATGCGGAAAGGATGGAATTACCTTGGCTAGACAATTTGGGATTTGACAATTGGGTCAAAATCAAATATGGAAAGGTAGATGCGTTGAGTCTAACTTAAAGACTCAGAATAAAGAAAGTGCTCTTTCGGGAGACAACCCGAATTATCCCTTTTATTTGTTTTATTTCCATTTCTGTTGGGTTTTGTGTTTTTAACTATTTTTGCAGGAAATCGGAAATGTTTTGCTACAGCAGCCTGAACTGGGACCTGATCTGTCCATAGTTACGGCGTAACTCATTCGTATGGTTACGCCGTAACAAATCTCTTGCAGCAGTTCTTCCCAGAGCATTACCAATTACTGCGTAATCCCATACAATGGTTACGCCGTAGCTACACTCCATTAGCGTCTGCAGGTTTGCCATAATTACGGCGTAACTCCTTCTAGGAGTTACGACGTAACTATCCTCTGTATTAATTCTTTCTCTTTAAACACAATAACCTTGTATTAGTTTTTAAATGAACTTTGTGGGTATGTTCCCTGTAAGCCTTCACGAGACTACACTCGTCCACTTGGGACACCAAGTGGTTTAAAAGGCTTGTTGCATACGCTAAATGCAACCGTGATTCCTACGAAAGTGAGTTAGGTTTCTTTTCGTTTTTCTTTTTCTTTTTTAGAATTATGCTTGTTGGTAGTGTGATTTCAGGTAATTAAGTTTGCTCATGGATGCTTAAAGCGAAGGCACGATTCTTTTCGTGGGCCTTCTTTCTTTTTCGGAGCGAATTTAAAGGAAGTTCTCGCTCTAATTCTACTTTCTCTTCACCTTTATTTAACGTTTAGTACAAAAGGGACTTTGTACATTTCAAGTGGGGGACGGGAATAGAATTATCTCTTGAACTTTATTTTGCCCTCATTTTTCTAGTTTATTTTGAAAATTTATGCCATTTTTAAAATTTTGACATGTTTTTCTTAACCTAACTAGATTAGGCCTTAGCCGAGCACGTTATAACCCTCGATATTATATGGTGAGATTAGCCTTATCCGTTTCCAAATTTTTACCCAAAATCCACCAAATTATGAGTGTGCCAGTAGCTTGTAAACTTTAGAACTTGGCCTTTGCATCATTTCGAGACCACAGACGAGGTATGTTGAGTTAGCTTAATGTATTTGGATAATTCAGTTTAAGAAGGCAATATTATAGGATTATCACCCAAAAAGCTTATCCTTGTGTGTCTATCGATTAGTCACCTCGAATTCTCGACCCCCATGTTAAACCTTTTTGTTGCACTCACCTTTAGTGCAAGATACCCTCCTTTCATTTTGTTCACCCAATTTATTGTTTCGATACACCCATACACCTTAGCCTACCGTGTAGTCTTTATTTATGATCGGGAAGTCATTGTTTGCCTAAGGTCAAGGTTCAAGTGGAAACGTTCAGGAATTACGCTTTCATCAACGACATATTTTTGAAGATCATTAAAGACCCCCCAAATTCTCATATTGTTCATCTCAAGTGGGGGAATGCTATGTTTAGTAGTTATGGAAAAAAAAAGTTATAATTATTTGTTAATTGTAAAGTGCGAAGTTATAGGCACTATGTTTGTGAGCTCATAATAGATTAAGTATCGAGGAGGCCACCTAGGTCACATTTGAAGAATGAAGTTGGTAATTACGCCAACGGTTGAAGAAAAGGGTAGTGTGCCCATCATGACGTCCACTAATGGCACATATACTTGATATATCATGATCCGGTTTCTTAGCCTTGAAACTTGAACTTTGGATGAACGGTAAGTGGTGATGACTTGGTTATAAATTTAGACTATTTACTTTTTATTTTTATTTTACACCAATTATATCACATGTCTTATCCTAACCTTTAGTCATGAAGCGTGTCTAGGTGATAAAGCGAGCAATCTTTGGTGTCTTGGCCATGGATTTGGTCATGTATCATTGATTTTGTCCACTTTGCAGTGACATGTTAGTAATGACGACTCACCTTAACCTTTGTCATGTCTACCCATATTGCCTTCAAAAATTGTTTAGTCCTTAACTCTAGTGGTGGAGATTTGTGTAACCGCCAAGCTTATGATATAGAATACATTCTATGATGTGGTTGAGTGATCACCCCGAAATTGACACTTAGGATAGTTGAGATTTGAGTGTTTGTTCCCATTTCGTGAGGTGTTCAGATTTGTTTTATTCTAGAATAAGGGATTTTTAAACTTATATTTTCTAGGTAATGGGAGATATCTTTTTAGAAATTTATCTAATAAGGTCTACTTGAGGGCAAGTAGAGTTCAAGTGGGGGGATATTTGATAACATCAAATAGTCCTGAATATTAAGTGTCAATTTTCCCCGATAATGCTCGTATTTTACATCATTTATATGGATTTACGCTTGTTTTCATCTATATTTCACTTTCAGGTAATTTACGAGCATTGGAGCTAATAAGACGCACATTTGGAGAGTTTATTGAAGATATATGATAGTATGCCCATTATGAAGTAATTACGGCGTAACTCCTCTCTCACATTACGCCGTAACAAGAGCGTGACTCAGAAGGCTAACTAAACAGCAGATTACGGCGTAACTCCATCTTAGGATTACGCCGTAACCAATTAGGTCAAATGATGTTCCACGCCGCTGCAAGTTACGCCGTAACTCTTTCGACAATTACGGCATAATCATGATTTTGTAACGTATATTGAAGATACGGCGTAACTCATTCCTTGTGTTACGTCGTAACCAGCTTTTTCAGAGCAATTTACGAAGATATTGATGTTACGGCATAACTCTCAACTTAAGTTACGCCGTAACTAGATCTGGCCTATAAATACCAGCCCTAAATTCTGCATTTCACATCATTCACTCAATACACAAAGCAGAGAACGTGGGTAGGAGACTGAAGGCAGATCTTAAGGAGCATACGGAGCCATCTCCAAGAGAGAAATCACTCCCTAACGATAAGCATTAGCGATTTATCATTTCTTTTACTTTCAATACATGTATTTCATTATGTCAAACATTGAATCGATTGTTTCGGTTAATATGATCGGCTAAGCACCTCTGGTGCTAGCCTTGTTATGATTCCTTAATTGTTATGTTTATGTTTACATTGCTTCTGTATAATTGTTTTTAGTATATGCGTGCATAGTTTGTTGGTAGCTACCCTTGTTTCGATAGTTTTGAATGGCGGTAGTGTCTAGTTGCTTAGGAGAATTGGCCAACTGACCCTAAGTAGGTAGACTGAGTGGGAAGGGTAAGAATTGACCAACTGACGACCCTTCTTCGCTTGTGCGAACTGACCAAATGATCACCTGCCGTTTGGATGAACTTAAGAAGTTAGGGATGAGTGTCTAAGATGCTAGCGCCCGGGCACTCATTATTATGAATCTTGCATGTAGCAGTACTTAATGACTTGGCTTAGGGGACTAAAAACAACTGGACTTTCAAGGGTAGTAGCTTGATCTCCAGTGGAAACCTTTGCTGATAGGTTAGGACGAACTGACCAAATGTTGTCCTAGCGACGTAAACCCCCACTTGAAGCAATTGGAAGTAATTAGACGTGAACATAACTTGATAAGATGAGTAACTAGGTTAGCACACTTCTCCTCTATTGATCACAACCTCTGCCCTTATTTGCTTTCTTTTATTTCCTTGCTTTAATAGATAACTAATCATTTCCATCTTAAAACCAATTAAAATCTACGACACCTAGACTTAATTAGAATCCGCTCACATAGCTCTTGGGACAACCTTGATTTTATGGATTACTACACTACACACGATCGGGTACACTACCCATTAGTGCATAAGGTAGACCATAGGTAAACGTGACACTTATAAATACTAAAACCTGGTTTAGTAAAACCTGCATCATTACCTTTCACTAATGCATTTGACTTGACCCTTCGGCACCTTTCACTAATGCCTTTGACATGACCCTTCGGCACCTTTCACTAATGCCTTCGACTTGACCCTTCGGCTCCTTTCACTAATGCCTTTGACTTGACCCTTCGGCACCTTTCACTAATGCCTTTGATATGACCCTTCGACACCTTTCACTAATGCCTTCAACACACCACTTCTAAGGAGGGAGGAAAGAACTATCAACAAGATAACTTCAGTAGTCTTGATGATGACGAAGCTTGGCAACTCATGGACTTGAGCTTGCTTGAGTTCAAGAGGTGGTGATCTCGCCTTTAAGAGGAACCTAAAAAATCACACAAACACAAAACTACATAAAAGATCCTTTGGGTATGAGGTTAGAGAGTTTACAATACTAAGAGAGAGTATATGTAAAAGGGATGAATTGCAAGAGAGAAATGGCTCACTATTTATAGGCAATTTTCTCTAATGTTCCCCGGTTCCCACGGATCCCTCCCTAGAGGGATCCGGCAGCTGGGTCAGCTTAAGTCCGGATTTTGGGTTGCAAACCATGGGTTATACAAGATGCAATGTATCTATACATTGGGTCATGGGTCTTAGGTCATGGATCATGGATAATACCCAACATGACTTCATGCATGATGTCATATAATGGGTCATGGGTTATGGATCAAGCTCCATGGGTATGGGTCATGAACTTTAGGTTTTACCTAACAATATTCAATGTATCAAGTCAATGGGTCATGTACTAAGATTTTTACCCATTACATTACCCATTACAATATATACACATTTCCATATTATGTAAACACTAGTTGTTATACATATGTATTTCTATAAGATGTAAACACTATTACTTGTTTAGTATTTTATATGAAAATGTAAGTATGTTAGTAAACTATTGGCTCAAACCATTTACGTATTTTATTTGTTTCGTTAAAATGATTTTACGTTTGTTATCGACAAAACATTAGAAGATCGTAAAATATAAATAAACGTTTTTACGGCTTATTTGTATTAACAGAGCCCTTTTAGGTAACCGCATTACGCTAAGTTAGACCGAGTAGTTTGCCTTTAGAAGCTATTCCGGCTAACCATGACTTGTTTTGATATCGTTTATTAGTTTTTATGATTTGTTTTATTATCGTATGAGTTGTGGTATGAGTTATAGCCCGTTATGTTAGGCAGTACTTGAGTCGGCACAATAAAATCCTATAACGAGAGAAAACGTAACTGTTGAACCGTAACACGAAACGTGACGTGTAAATAATCAAAATTCATGGAATACGTAAATAAAAATAATAGAGCGATAAATAAAAGTCGTTGGACATTAGTAGGGAAATGTAGGAGCTCGGGAGAGGTAAAACGGGGAAGTTTACAAAAATTTGTGGGTTTGGCCCCTCTTTTTCACCCTAGCCGACCACCCTCCCTTCCAACACCATTTTTATTTTAGTCTCTACTCTCCTATATATATATATTCCCTCACCCCTACACACACACACACACTTTACTTTCTCTCTCTAAAAACCCTAAACACACTTTCTCTCTCACTACTCTCTCTCTAAACGAAACCCTAGCCGCCACCGCGACTGTCCGGCCATTCTCCGACGCATCCCACCTCACCTCCACCACCATTAGATAGATCTCCTTCTCCTCTTTCTTGTGATATAGTGCACGCGCCCCAATACCCCTTTTTGACCCTCCAAAACGTGTGAAAACATGGCGAGTAACCTTGGTTTTGTGATACGATTGTAGATCGGGATAGATAAAGGTAAATGGAGCCAAGAAACGACTCGTTTGAGTCACTTGAAGTCACGTATACGAGGTTCTATGCCTCGTATACGTGGGCTTCTTGGGTGGGTTTTGATGAAAACGGACCTAAAACGAGTTTAAAACTAATAAAACATAAAAACAAACGTGTTGGTATCGTGTGTTGTGTCGTGTTCATGTCTTATTGCATTTTTATCATTTTTATGAGGTCTTGGTTGTAGATAGTTAATGGGTTTTGATGTTTGATGATGTTTGGATGTTGTTTGGTTGTGTTTGGGAATTTAATGAGCCATTAGAGTGCGTTTGGATAGAGTTGGGAAGCTTGGAGCGAGCCACATGGACCACTAGGGTCCATATGAGTGGCGTTAGATGTGGAACGAGACCCTCAAGGACCAATGGGTCCGGGTCGAGTCATTGTGGTAACATATTGGGTGTTGTTGTTGGAGTTTGGATGAGACGCTAGGAGCCAAAGACCATTAGGGTCGCGACATTGGTTATGGGTGTGTTTGGTACTTTATTTGGATGGCGGGATTGATATGAGATTGTTTGGAGGTTGATTGGAGTTTGTGGAGTTGTTTATTTTGGACTTAATATTATATATGTCAACTTTGCGCAACGTCGGTGTTACCGTGACTTTTTAGTCTCGGTTGACCCCGACAACACCGTAACATGGACTTTAGTATTTATTGGACAATATGACATGTAAAAGCCGAGAGTCATGACTCGGACTTGTGAACTCGAAACGGATAATGACTCGAAACATATATTGAAACTTGACGTAATATATATATAAACTTGTAAATAAAACTAGAAAATATAGATAATAAAGGGTTTTTATATTAATATTTGATAACAAGACTCGCCTTGTTATTCGATATTCAAAAAGGGAACTAACGTCTTAAAATGAAAACGTTTTGTAATAAATGAGTTATTAAATGTTTCGAGGGCACGCTTACCGAAACGTGTCATTTATGAGTATTTAATACCCATTTTGTGTTATGCATGTGTTATGCTTACCGAAACTTGAAATTAATAGCTTTAATCCACGTGGATAGCGAACTTATTAGGTTGACGAATCTAATAAATGCCCGTTATGCACGTAGGATAGCGTTATTAATGGGTGAATTATCCTTATAACTTGTTAGGATGTGACTAGTTTTTGGGAGAATAAGCGACATAAATAAATGGTTAAGTTTATCGAGTTGACGAATTTGATAAGATCTAACGATTTATTTCGAAACTTATTAAACTATAATGCTTATCGCTTAGACGTCTCATTGTGTCGTTATGAGTCGCATTGTTAGAGATATAGTGCATTGATGGAGTCTTGTCGGGTCGATAACACACATACGATTATACCAAACGCTTGTAACTAAATGGTGAAACGAGACATTTTTGGAGATCAGAATTGGAATATATTCGAGGTAGATAAATTACATGAAGTTGAGAATATATATTAAGAATTCGTTTATATTAATAGCATAGTGCCGAGTCAGTAGTTGCTGAGCCGAGTTAGCAGTATCTCAAGCGTTGCTAGTGATTGTTTGTGCTTTGCTTGTTTGAGGTGAGTTTCATAGCCCCATTTTTATCTCTGTTTTTAGCTAAATTGGGGTGAGAAATCATGCTACTCTTTTGGACCTTCTTAAACTCTTTTGACTTGCTTATGTGCTGACTAGTTTAGATAGATATGTGGTAGATGTTGCCTTAGTTTAGGGTAGCAATCATTTGCTATAACTATGTTGCCTAGCTAAGAATGGATATCTACTCCGACCTAGTCCAGGGTAGCATTTGTTCTAGGCCTTGCTACGACTGTGCTGGCTAGAGACGCTTGGGGCCCTGTTGAGATCTCATTTGTGTTGTTGGTATGTGATTGGTATGGTTATTGTGTATCTATCTTATTCTCGCATAGCAAATAAACTCTTACATGTCCACTATTGAATTTATACTTAAACCTATGAACTCACTAGCGTTAGCTGACCTTTTAATATGATTTTCTCAGGTAATTGAGTTGATGTTTGGTATGCTTATGTTATGGAGGCTTGGCAGAGAGGCATGGTTGAAGGATCATAATTAAAGTCTGATAATATTATGTGGACCTATTTTATAATATATGTTGGGCCTTATATTTGATTATTTTGGGATGATTGTAATCGGATAATTAATTATGTGATTGGTTGAGAACTATTTATGCTTATCTTGTTTTACTATACTTGTGTGATGTACCAATCCAGTAACGCCCCGAAAGCTTTTTTAAGTCTTCCGTTGTATCGAGATTTGGGGGTGTTACAATTTGTATTTGAGATATTCTAGCAAAATTTTATACTGTGTAATGTCTAAATATAAATTTCGATAAAGCATTAGTAAGTTGGAGTACTCGTGCCTGAGTCAATAGACCCACGTTAGAGTCTCATCCTTAGAATTTGCTTCAGATAGGTACCCACTTTCGCAAAACCTATGGGCACATTGGAGGAACTTTGTGGAATAAGAGCTCAAGAGTCCGAGTCTTAGCTCGTGCTCACTCTAGTTGGTGCCCCACTGGGCCAGTAGAGTTGCCGAAGCCACTTCCTTGTTGGGTGGACAATAGCTGGTGCCAAAAGGCACCCGAAGTCAAGGTATTCCCCGCCAATATATATCTTTTTTTATGAAAATAGTTGTTAACAACAACATAAAAATTGCTGTTAGCAAATCTAAACATAAACATAAAAAAAATGTCCACGGAAAATCACCACAATGAACAATATTTGTATCTCTTTAATTCTTTATGATAGCGACTAACTATTTATGGAAAATAAAAGGTTAAATGATGTGTAAAATTAGAAAAGTGGTCAGGAATGAACCGGTCTTATTAATGGTGAGAAAAGGACATGTATTGCATAACACTAGTCGTAACAAGAACAAATGGTCTGGCCAGTCTCCTCTTAGGAGATGCATCTCCCTCCCCCTCCCCAATGCAAGACAAACCAAACACGTTCCCCCATTGATTTTTAATGTTTGATCTGTCAGACGACCGAGTAAATTGAACAGAAAAATGTAGAAAAGAGATAAAAATGTGAGATGTACAATTAATAAAGCAAATTACAAATAGTAATAAAATAAAAGTTACAAGTAGTTAAAACATAGGGTACAAGACTTTCAATTAAGATTAAAAAAAATGGGTTAAGGTATTTGTCATTTTAATTAGACACAATTATTTACGAAAAGAAGTAAAAAACTCATTGTATTTCTGTTATAGAAGAGGAGACATGTTAAAAAGTTACTGGAGTTTCACAATCGATGAGTCGCACTTGTCTATTTAAAGAGTTTAATTTTTTTGGTAGAAAATAGACCGCCTTTTAGAAAAAATAATTAAATCGTATAATTGATTAGTCACACTTGTATATTATAAGAATTTGGGTTTTTTGGATTTGAAAGTGGACTACCCTTATAAAACTTAAGGAAGTCACACAATCACTTAGTCTTAGGAATCAGAATGTCGATTTTATACATGACAAGCCGTGTGAAAGCTTACTTTGTTGTCTCTTGTAATTGCATGATTCAACATATATATTGACTTTGAGAAGAAAAAGGTCATTTTGACCATTAACATCTAAAGTAATTTGGTCAACCTTTGTAGAAGCCAAAGCAGCTATTTTCTAGTCTATAGATTTCGAAATGAGAGATGTTGGTGAGATATGTCTCCACTATTAACTTGAAACGTAACTGAAATATTTCTTGCAAAATTGTAACCAAAGAAGATAATTTATTTCACTTAACTCACTTTTTGACATATTGTTAAAATTAAAACTATATTTTCAATATTTTAAGATTATCTTCTTTTCATATACAAGGTGCTAAGTGCAATCGGTGTTATCCGTCAAGTTATAAGTGCGTCACATTAGTTTTTTCCTATAATATTTCAATAACACAAAACCTCAAAAACATAATCCTTAATAATATTCTTATAACACAGTAAAATAAACCGTCACGTTACACTAAAAAAATAATAAATAAAATCAGTCGTTATAACCACAACGTGGTGCCTATAACGCACCCAACGGTAGAGTATGACGTCGTTATAGGCATCAAATTGTGCCTATAACATGCTGCCCCGAGTGCTCTTACACACTTCTACACTATAGTCTGCCTAGTTATTTTCAGTTCGATGCTTTTGGTTTCGTATGCGTAGCAATTGAAATTTATTACGAAATGACTTTTGTAAACCTAAAAATTTTAGATTGGAAGTTTTTTAAAATTTTATATATGGTGGCAAAATTGATTTCAAAAGAAAGAAGATGACGTTTCAAGATTTTCGATAAAAACAAGAGTTATGTTATTCTCATCCTCTTTGATGTGACATAAGGAGGTAAAGATACAAAAGATTAATTATGTCCCTCCAATTTACACTACAACGCAGTTTTTTATCAGTTTTTGTTCCGTATTTTCTTTCAGTTTAAGTTTTTGACTTATTAAACTTTATATTTTATGTTCCGTACTTTCAATTTTATAGTTTTTTTTATATAAACAATATAATTACAAAAATAATAATAAATAAATAAATCGAAAAAAAAGAGGTGTCATTTGTATATAAAAAAAAAGTGTGGGAATAACTTCTCCTTAAAAATAAATGTCATCTATGATCACAGTTTTGGCAGATTTTCCAGACTATTATATGAATGGATTTTCTAAATTTAATTAATAATAGATCTAATTTATTTATCATTCGACACAACTTAAGTGATTTTTTCGTTCATCCGGTTATACGTTCAAAAAAAATATCATTTTTAGGTTCACAAACCAATTTTCAGCTATAAATTCCTTATTTACCACCATTTGATTAAATAAGACAGTTCCATAGGTAGCCTGCTCTAAACTTATCCAAATTTCTCGCTCCCAACACAAATATTTAAGAGTTAATTACATGAATGGTCCCTGTGGTTTGTCGAAAATTATGGATTTGGTCCCTAAACTTTTTTTTTGCGGATTTGCTCCCTATGGTTTCGATTCGTTACGGATTTGGTCCCTTGACCATATTTTCTGTTAGTTGACCGTCAATGGGTGTTTTGGTACTGAAATGACAAAAATACCCTCATATGTGTTTCATGAATGGTCCTTATGGTTTGTGGGTTATCATAAATTAGTCCCTGATTTTTTATTTTTTTATTTTCATTTGTTTAACTATTTATATAAAAAATTTTGTCTAAAATTTTATTAAAAATTCCGAAAATTTTATAAAAATTTTTATAGAAAATTCCAAAAATTTAATAAAATTTTTATAAAAAATTCTGAAAATTTTTTAAAAAAATTTATCAAAAATTCCGAAAATTTTATAAAAAAATCCGATAATTTTTTTATAAATCCTTATAAAATATTCCGTCAAAAAATTTGGGAAAAATTTTCGACAAAAAATTTTCTTTTTTCTTTTTTTGAATACTTTTTGACGGAATTTTTTATAAAATTTTGCCCAAAATTTTATAAAATTTGACGGATTTTTTTTACAATTTTTTTTCACTTTTTTTTAAAAAGAATATTTTGACGAAATTCCGAAAATTTTATAAAAAATCCCGGAATACTTTTTGACAAAAAAAATTTGTTAAATTTTCGGAATTTTTATCAAATTTGATAAAATTATCAAAAAAAATCCGTCAAAAATTTTAAAAAATTTTGGGCAAGATTTTATAAAAAATTCCGTCAAAAAGTATTCAAAAAGGAAAAAAGAAAAAAAAAATTCGAAAAAGTTTCCCAAATTTTTTGACGGAATGTTTTAAAAGATTTTATAAAAATTTTACCGGAATTTTTTATAAAATTTTCGGAATTTTTAATAAATTTTTTTATAAAATTTTTGGAATTTTTTTATAAAATTTTTGGAATTTTTTATAAATTTTTTAATTAAGTTTTCGGAATTTTTAATAAAATTTTTTATAAAATTTTTGGAATTTTTTTATAAAATTTTTATAAAATTTTTGGAATTTTTATTAATTTTTTTGGGTTTTGTTAAAAACAACCCATAACCCTATGGGTTGTGTGTAAGCCTTCCAAACTTATGAAAATCACAATTAATGAAGTCAAATAGCCCATAATTATATACTTCTAATAGTTATAAACAAGGTAAGTGATGTTAACTATGGAATATTTAGAGTTCATTAAATGTTTATTAAATGTTAATTATATATTTCTAGAAGGCTTATATACAACCCATAGGGTTGAAATTTTCGAAATTTTTAATCAAATCTTTTCTAAAATTTTCGGAATTTCTTATAAAAATTTTATAAAATTTTTGGAATTTTTTATAGATTTTTTTATTAAATTTTCGGAATTTTTAATAAAATTTTCGACAAAATTTTTTATATAAATAGTTAAACAAATGAATATAAAAAATAAAAAATCAGGGACTAATTTATGATAACCCACAAACCATAGAGACCATTCATAAAACACATACGAGGGTATTTTTGTCATTTCAGCCTTCCAAACACCCATCTGACGGTCAACGAACAGAAAATATGGTCAAGGGACCAAATCCGTAACGAATCGAAACCATAGGGAGCAAATCCGCAAAAAAAAAAGTTTAGGGACCAAATCCATAATTTTCGACAAACCACAGGGACCATTCATGTAATTAACTCAATATTTAATTATTAGTTGCATCTAAAATTCTAAATTGTTAGTTTCACTTGAAGTCGATTTTTGACATTTTGTAACTCTATTCGAAGTTCATATGTTTTATACGAGTTTGTTGTTTATTGCTTCAAAAGAAACCCCTTTCTACTCTCTTGCAATGTTACCAAATTACCACTGCTAGAAAATGCAATGACGAAAAACGCCCTCCATCTTTGCCCTCCCCGCTTTGCGCTAGTAGTATGCCTGTATATACCAATATGGAAGTAATTGGCACACTTCAAAAATTGATTGGGACACTCACTGTACAAGAACTTAAAGCATATTATATTTAAAGTACAACTGCTTACTGCATACAGTGGAGTGTTCCAATAAATTTTTGGAGTGTGCGAATCACTTCTCTTACCAATACTTGCGTTAAAATTTCAATTAACGGAGATTTAGCGTTGAGAAACATTTATGTATTTTTGTTAGAACAAGCTAGGCCTCTTTTTTTAAACACATTCTACAATACTCATAGCCAAAAATATGGATCGATCTGTCATATTAGTTGCGTTTTAAACACTAGCATGAATAAAATTTCTTCCTTAAATGCATGATAGGTTCTATAATGAAACTCAACATTAATTACCTAATACGAGCATAATCTAAACTACTTACTATATATATCGTCTCAAAAGAGTGTCTACAAACAAAAAGTAGACAAATTATAATATATGTAATTAATGTTGGTTTTTATTGATAAAAAATCATTTTTATCCTATAAAAATTTGAATTGATTAGTTAATGCATCTTTTGGTTGTAAAGTTAAAGTAAGAAAACTAGTCATAATTAATTACTATCTAAAAATAAAAAACTGGACTTTTTTTTGTGACAAACATAAATAGTAGAGTAGACATTTTTTTGAAACGGATGGAGTATAAAACATTTTGACGCTCTTTTATAATTTTTTAAGATTTTTATATTTAGATTTAGCGTTGAGAAACATTTATGTATTTTTGTTAGAACAAGCTAGGCCTCTTTTTTTAAACACATTCTACAATACTCATAGCCAAAAATATGGATCGATCTGTCATATTAGTTGCGTTTTAAACACTAGCATGAATAAAATTTCTTCCTTAAATGCATGATAGGTTCTATAATGAAACTCAACATTAATTACCTAATACGAGCATAATCTAAACTACTTACTATATACGTCTCAAAAAGAGTGTCTACAAACAAAAAGTAGACAAATTATAATATATGTAATTAATGTTGGTTTTTATTGATAAAAAATCATTTTTATCCTATAAAAATTTGAATTGATTAGTTAATGCATCTTTTGGTTGTAAAGTTAAAGTAAGAAAACTAGTCATAATTAATTACTATCTAAAAATAAAAAACTGGACTTTTTTTTGTGACAAACATAAATAGTAGAGTAGACATTTTTTTGAAACGGATGGAGTATAAAACATTTTGACGCTCTTTTATAATTTTTTAAGATTTTTATATTTAGATTTAGCGTTGAGAAACATTTATGTATTTTTGTTAGAACAAGCTAGGCCTCTTTTTTTAAACACATTCTACAATACTCATAGCCAAAAATATGGATCGATCTGTCATATTAGTTGCGTTTTAAACACTAGCATGAATAAAATTTCTTCCTTAAATGCATGATAGGTTCTATAATGAAACTCAACATTAATTACCTAATACGAGCATAATCTAAACTACTTACTATCTACGTCTCAAAAAGAGTGTCTACAAACAAAAAGTAGACAAATTATAATATATGTAATTAATGTTGGTTTTTATTGATAAAAAATCATTTTTATCCTATAAAAATTTGAATTGATTAGTTAATGCATCTTTTGGTTGTAAAGTTAAAGTAAGAAAACTAGTCATAATTAATTACTATCTAAAAATAAAAAACTGGACTTTTTTTTGTGACAAACATAAATAGTAGAGTAGACATTTTTTTGAAACGGATGGAGTATAAAACATTTTGACGCTCTTTTATAATTTTTTAAGATTTTTATATTTAGATTTTAAGTAAATACAACTAATTAAGTTATATACTTAATTCATTTACACATCAACACCCACACATATTTATTGGTCAATGTAAGAGAAGTGATATCGACACGGATCTTTTTACTTCATACACAAAAATTTAAAACAAAATGATATTTATACACTTAATATTATTTTACCCGGCTTCTGTATCCTACACATTCTTTCTAAGTCTTATTGTACAATTCCACCAGTGCCCATCTGATTGTAGGCCATCTCACTCCAACGGTCGCGAATCTCGACTATATTACAACTTCTCCTTCCACTATGATTGACAAGTCGATCACCACAACCACGATTTACCGAAAAAAGATAGTCCTGAAATCCTCGAGATAATACACCATAAACGGAACGTTGTAAGCATTAGGCATGGTAACCCATACTTTAACTCCTTTGCCGACCAAGTTTTTTGCTCTAATAGAAAGGAAAACAATTAGGTGTCATTTTCCTGGTAAAGTTTACCGCTCGTGGTAAGAGTTAGTTATTGCCACCTTTAGACGACAAACTCTCAAGTAGTGAATCAACCAACAAACACATATATCGGTATGAAAACTAGTCTGAATAAGTTTGTTCTAAAACAGCCATCCGGAACGAGTTTTGTAGGCTCGCAGAGATACAAGTGAAGAGAGTTTATGCTTATTTAGTGTTACATAAATGGTTTTGTGAGAATTCCGTGATGTTTTCTTTTTTAGTGGTCAACAAATAGCTCATTCTGGACAAAGATGTATCCAGTTTTAATAAAATAATGTTAAAGGCAGTATTGTCAGTTGACATCAAAATTATATGTGCAAAACAAATAGCTTCATGTAAATATCACTTCCCTTAATGTAATCTTCAAAGCTCCCTTCAATAAAAGTATCATTAATATTACTATCTTATAATACAGGACGATCTTTTCCTCCATTAAATGCATTAAGAAATTAAGTTTAAGCAATACAAATAAATATGCTTGTTGTACAAACAAATTTAGTACAAACAATTTTCTTCCAATCTATGGTCAAACTTCACTAAGGCCTTGTTTACTAAAATAAGTTATGTGGGCCATTTTTATATGACTCACTTATTATAGAGAAAACATTTTTCGTAACTCCCCCTATTAAGAGGGAATAAGTGGTTCCACTCATTAAGTGGCGTCATATGAAAAAAAAATAAACACCCTTAAATGTCATTAAAACATCTTAAACTTAAATTAAGCAATACAAGTAATAAAACATATTGTACAAATCTTTCAAACACAAAAACAACAATTTAAAAAATACAAATAATAAGTTAAAGGTACAACATATTTCCGCTCTATATTTTATCTCCAATATGATTCCAAAGCAGAATCTTCATCGTCGGATCAATGGAAGTCGACACAACATTTATACTACTCTATGGTTACACGTTATATAATATTGTGAGGAATATTTCACAACATTTATTGACTAGCAATTATCTTTCACCGTCAATCGGCATAACTTTATAATACCTCTAACTATCGTTTTTGTATAGCCATAGCATCACGATGCACGGGCGATCTACCATATTTATATGAAATAATGTGCGATAAAGTTGTTTCCTAACCTTATCGCCATATGTAAAGTTATTATCACAAAAAATATATAATCAAATAATATAGTTCGCCAAAACTTTTGACTACAAGGTACTTGCCGCTGCAACGCGCGGGTACCCTGCTAATAAAATATCATGTACAAACAAAACAAGCTGCTAAACACTCTCTTTCTAAAATATTTAAGACATTTCATTAATTATTTTTAAAATATAACTTTCTTTTACATATAGTATAAATTTATTAAACATAAAAAGTAACACATTCATATATCTCAAGAGTTCGTAGGCAAAAAAAATAACAAAACTTTCTACAAAATACATTGTTTCTTATGTTCGAACTTTCAAAACAAGAAAGGAAAAAGATTTCAATGTGGTATCAGATAACATATCATCATGTACGTCAGAGCTTTGATAGTTTATCATGGATAAAATAAATAAATGAAAATAGATTCGTCATTTTGTAAAGTAATTGTCATCGGAAATAAATACTAATTATAAAAACATTATTCGTCAAAAATTTTAAATACATAATATTTACCGCTGTATGTTTCCGAGTTCCTGCTAGTGAAAAAAGAGTCATTATACCAAAAATAAAGAAAAGACGTACACCATAACTTTCATGTTATCCAAGCCAAGTCCAAGATACGATTCATAAGTGCCTTTTATTGTATTTTATATACACAGATCATACATCTTTGACTTCTTTTGAAAGTTGGTATAAATCAACTTCATTAACGATGCTAACTTACAATATTTCAACATCAGGGTATCTCGTTTTTCACGTAGCACTATATGAAAACCTAACACACGTCATTAATTTTAAAAGGTTTAAGACACAATGTTCATCAAAGGACAAACGATCATTCGAGTAAGACACAATGCTCATCAAAGGACAAACGATCATTCGAGCATTCTCCCATGAACTTTAAACGAAATGGTTTCGTCTTTGAACAGTGTATGAGAAATAAGGAATTGAGTTGCGAATCCAGTAGCAAACCCGTAATGTTCTGTAAACAATAAGGTTCAATCACGAGATTGAAAAACAAATTAAACCATGGTGTTTTGTTCTAGTTCCCCGCTAGCTTAATGAATCTTCGTTGTTCAAAAAAAAAGAAAAAGAAAAAAAAAAAAAAAAGAAAAAAAAAAAGAAAAAAGAAAAAACATGGTGTCAAATTTATCAACAGTTGAAAAATAACTATGACCCTAGTCACTAGTGACGACTGACGATATAAGCCCATAACAATTTAGAGGTAATGCAAAAAAATATTGCTTGATATAACATACATGTTTTAGTAAATGCATATTTCTTGAGAGGTAAAAAACATGATGATCGAATATACAATGACTAGTCTTTGTATGCGTGAAGCATGTCGATCTTGTAACCTGTAATTGTAGCAAGGGAGAAACAAGTTGCTACTTGTGAAAAGCTCGAGATCTAATCGGTAAAAAACTTGAACGTGTGTCGAGTCTAAACGAGCTCAAGCAAGCCTATGTCCGGCTCAATTAATAATCGAGCCAAGCTCGAAATTATATCTAAAGATTCTAACTCCCTACCTCAATTAATAATCGAGAGGAGTTGGAAGATCTTTTGATATTTTGAAAAATGTTGTTTGTTTCATGATTGTAGGGTCGCTGCGATGGAAGCTTCACGATGATGGAATTATCAAAGTCAAAGAGGCATCAAAGATGATAGAAGAGAAGATTCTTCGCGTGGAAAATGGTCAGAAGCAATATGTAATAAGTGGGTTCCAAAAAGGTAATGCTTCATTTGGAGGATGTTAAAGGGTAGACTTCCGGTTCGAGAGAAACTTGACAAGAGAGGTATTGACTTGGACTCGTTTTTTGCCCTGTGTGATAGCGGTTGAATCGTGTTCTCAATGCTTGGTGACGTGTGAGTTTGCTATGAACGTGTGGGATACAATTTTGGGTGGTGGAAGTTTGGGGGTGTCAATGCTTTTTCCATTGCCGAATTATTAGTTCATAATGGAAACGTAGACATTTCTATCAATTCATCTAGGATGTGGCAAGTAGTTATATGGGCAACTGCGATATTTGTGGAAAGAGAGAAATAGCCGAATCTTTAAAGGAAAAGTTGCTAGTGTTAATAAAACCGTTCAAGACATTCAGTTAAGGAGCTACGAGTGGATTGTGAGAAGATCGAAAAAATGGTTGAATTGGCAGCATTGGTTGTTTGATCCTTATTGAGTTGGCAATGTTATGTTTGGTTTGCACCAAGGTACGGTTCAGATATCCCTGGATTTTGTTGTAGATTTTGGATTTGTTGGTTAAGAATTTGCTTATGTTATTGATGATAAAGTTGTTCGGGTATGTAGGACGGCATTTTGTATTGCCTGCCGAACCTGGGAAAGTGGGAATGTGCGAGTGGGTAAATGGGTTTAAATAAGTGTGTAAAAAGTGGTTTTTTCTAACCGGTATATAGCCAGGTAATTAATTTTTGAAAAAGTGAATTTTTACTTCACAACAAACGCATTGGTGGATTAACACACCACCCAACGCCGTTGTTAACGCAAGGACGACGATGTGATAACGCACAACGCTACGAGTAACATCGACCATCGCGTTTTATCGTTACCGTACCTTATGCTCTTGTGTTGTTCATTTGATCTGTGAAGCAAAGGTTTTATCTTTGATTGGTTTCGGTCGCGGAGTAAAATGCAAGTCATTTGGTTGGTATGTTGTTTAGGTTATACTCGTGGGTTGGATTTTAATCAAATGATTCCACTTGATTTGTTTTATTTCCAGAATCAATAAATTTAGTTGTAATGGTGAATTTGTTAGTTTATTATATATTCATTTTGTTTGAAAAGATGTATACATTAGTATATGATTACAAACAAAAAAAAAAGAAAAAAAAAATATTGTTTCTTGCTTGTTTTTGCCTATAATGGATGAAGTTAACATGTAATTTCATTAAGAGAATAATGTTATATATTGGTTATTGTAACACACAAACACTCAAATATATGGTTCAATGCAAGATCTAGAGAGAGAAAGTGAGAGATGGGATCCTTTCTAGAGAGAGAAAGTGAGAGAAAAATAAAAAGAAGGTTAGATTAAGAAATGAAATGTCCAACCCTCTACCTTGGAAGGTAGAGGTATTTATAGTTTACATAATACGACCTCTGCTCTGGGCCGTGGATCGCATACAAGTAAAGACTTCCGTCCCCCACGGGTTACTCTAACTAACTAACTAACTAATAAATAACGTAATGTTTACGAGCTAACATATGCTAGACAATAGTTGGGGTGACCGACACTTCACTATGGATTTTCTAAATCCTAACAATCTCCCCCTAATGGAGGTCACCCCATGATTTATATTTTGAATCCTAGCATTCTATTTTGTCTTTTGTCTCGAGCTCGTAGACTTCAATTATTCAAGTTCCGCAATCTTAGTGCTTTAGCAGTGATTATTTAAAGTCCGATAACTTTATACTTTAAGTGGAGGTCTTTGAACTGATCCACATCTTGATGATCTTCGAGCTTTCTTTGAGATCACCAGCAGAAATATCTGGATCACCCTTTATTGTGTTGCCTTCATGTGATGTTGTGACTTAAGGACCGACATGCTCACACTTTCTGGATCATGACATCTTTCATCGAGAGTAAATGCGCTGTTGTATGTCTTTGATGGTCATGATTTTCTTCATTAATGTGAATGCTGTGAGCATGCGGTTGTGAATTGAATTGTTAGGTCACTAGATTTACAACACAAGCTTACTAGAAAGAGATAGAGAGGAGAGGCGGTTGAACACTATCCAAACACACACACACACGAACAATAATAATCGGTTAGCGAGGTATGTGAGAGAATAAAATGAACAACCAACCTTCAAATGAAGGTTTACAAAGGGTATTTATAGGAAGAAAGCTAGGGCAACACCTAGTTTCCCATCCTTTCTTTAATGGACATGGGCCTAAGCTCATGGGCCTTCTACATAAGCTTAAGGCTAACAACAAACATAAAGGCCATAATAAGCTACCTATTACATATGAGTAACTAACACTTGAATAAAGGTTTAGGAGTGATTCCAACAATCTCCCCTCAAGTGTTGGTGATGAACGGTGAAGGCGTTGATGTAATAGTAGCTTTGACGCCTTTCTCGACATTCTTCTTTCTTGTGAGAAGAATTTTTGATTCAACCATCTCCCCAAGTAGCGAGATAGTTTTCTTTGAACATTATGCTTTGACGTCATCTTTAACTTTGTTCTTTGATCATTGTTCTTTGTGATGAAAGATATAGTATGTTGTTATCCTGATCAAGTCCGCCAGTCTCCCGTCATTGCTATGTTCTCCACATCTTTTCCAACATGCTCACATACTCCTTAACGTTTACGGTACTGATGAAGTTCTTTAAGTCTTTAACTTTGTAGATTCTTTTATTTGTCGAAGAATCATTCTGACTTTGTGTTGCTTTAAGATAGAACTTCTTTGATGATGTTGTTGGTGTGAACAAGTGGAGAATCTGCACGATCATTCCGCTCCAGAGCTTCCATAAGAAGAAAACATTAAACGGTTAGTAATAAGCGGATTCCGGCACTTACAAGTTTGAACTTCGAGAGTGTTGACAGCATAATGTGAAAACACAACTCTAATTCTTACAAAGGCCGTTCCCGAATCGGAGTCCCACAAGTGAGATAACACGATGTACCAAAGTAGACCTACGATTTAGATGAGTCACTGAGGTATACCGAAGCATCACCTCACGACTGTAGACCGTTTGAGACCACTAAGCGCAATCCATGGGGCGTTGCCGAAGTGACCATTGTCGTGGTGTTTGATGTTGACCCTGGCAGGAGTTTCCATTCAATCACCGAGGATCACAAATGCGAACCTCTCATAAATGTTCTCGACATTGCTAAGATGCTGAAGGACTCGATAATGTACCACTGAAATTCTTATTGTTGAATGTCAAGTGATGAAATGTCAAGTGTACCTAAGAGATCTTTTGATGAATCTCGTCGCTCTAGACTCAATAGTGCATTTTGGTTTTCCTGAGCGGAGACTAGGGAGATGGTCTCCTTCTTCAATACCAGCAATCTCTAAGAGACAACCGATAGTTTACGTAGGGTTCCCTATGAGAATGAAACAAGTCATAAGAGAAACTTGAGTGGCTAAGAAGGTTTAGTGCATGCGCCACTGGGTCCATGAAGAATTTTAATCTTCAATAATGTCATCTAGTGACAACCGAGCATATATGAATTGAACCCTTGTCTCCCTAAGTTGAATAATATGGAGGCCTATTTCTTTTCACCCTTTTCTTTGCATTTCTTTTTAATTCTTCAACTCCTTATTTCTTCGATTCTCACTCTTTTTATAATCATATACCTAAGGACTTCTAAATTCTAACTATTTGGGTGTCCTGGGTAGATCCTCCTGGCCAAGGATTGCAGGACGGTTATTCCTAACCTTAGTCACCTTATAACTCCATGACTAACCTATGTTGCCATAAAACCATTTTGAAGAAAATCTCTCAAAGGGTTTGTAAATGAAAACATGTTTGAACCAATGTGAGAGTTTTATCTTTTAGCAGAAATACTCCCCCTCCACATGTGCTTTAGAGTTTTGATGGAAATCTGCACAGTGAGGGAAGACAAGCACTTTGAATTGATCGACTCAAGATAGACATTCCCCCGCGAGACATGGTTACGTGGCATAGTTAAAGAGTTGCATTATCAGCCTTTAGGTGACAACTAACTCTAATAACTATCTTGAAGGTGTGGACAACCCCGAAAAGTTGTCAAACCCGTCAAGGTTCATATCTACCAAGAGTTTCTCGAATGGTACATTCTACTCGGACAAGTCCTTTGCGAGACACGTTTACATCACTAGCGAACTAGCATGAAATTATTACCCGCCCACAAGTCTTTTCGAGTTACTGACAGTTAAGATCTCGTCAATTCTTGGGTTAAATCTTTTCACACAAGAGTTCATATAGCAAAACACAACATATTCTTATCACTTTTCTCTCAAAAAATGCATATAAAATGTGATTTTTGAAAAGTTGAGAATAAATATGACCATTTCAAGTGTTGCGGGAAGAATGACCACTGTGAACAATTTTTGAACAAAGTTTTTAAGTCCAGTACCCTCAACAAGTGATATAAACGGTTGAGGTTTTAAAAATCAGAAGGGAAAGTACTTGTTCTTTTGAGCAAAACCTTGAAAAGTGAAAGGTTTGATAGGTTTTACTAAAAGTAAGAAGCTTTCGCTCCTTTTATAAGGATTGTGGCACGAAGTTTACCACAGGTCCTTTATTTACAAGAACGGGTTGTACAATGAAATGTGTGCACAAGCCATTGACAGATAATCAAACAAGCAAAATCACAATCAAGAGAATACCCAATGATTACAGACGATCAGCTACTTTTTGAGGACGTTGGAAAGTCAGAATCGGAAAGTTTGGTCATCCTCCCACATAGCGCTCCAACCGTTGCATCTGATCCCGATGAATCAAACATTCATCAATCCTAGTGATTAATCAACGAACATCTTTGCGATCCTTTGAATTCCATCTCTTCGTCTGAATTATACCCAACTCAATGTCCTTCAATCGATATGACAATCCATATCGAACCATCTCCAGAGTGGCGTCTTAGAACTTAGTGAATTTCATCGAAAGCCATGAAGCAAGTATGATGATTTTCACTTTGATAGACAAACCCAAACTTGTGTTTATGAACGATTTTGTACTGAGGTTCTTGATTGAATCCGATGAAGTGTAGAATTTAGGTAAGATTCGACCCCGAGGTGAAGAACTTCAATACGCTATTTGATTTGAAGCGTATGAAAACAAGGAGGCAGAATGTACTTGATTTAAATTTCGTTGAGGTTCTGGTTAGGGCCTCGGTATGTCGTGATCCTCACCACCGTGTATAAAGTGATCACGTTTTCTCCATTGGTGGTGTGGTTTCAACCCTTGGTTGATCGATGGTGGTGGTTGTGTAGCTTATTGTGTAGTGGTGATAACCTGCTTAACCATTTATCGAATCATTGGATGAAGTTGCCTTTAATGATTTTGTTGTTGACATAGGTGTTTCTTATGTTGATGGAGGTGATGATTGAGATGATGATTTGGGTTTGGTGGAAGTGTCAAGTGGTGTTACGTAAGATGTTGAGGTTTGTGTATAGGATTGTCAACTATGTAATTGTTTGATTCCTTCTTTAACTTTTCCTCCTCGCTCTAGCGCCTTCTTTGCCTCTTTTCGAATCATTCCTCTTCACCACCAAATTATCATCATGAATCTTTCATCCTTTCATGATCGAATCTCCTTCTGTCATATATTTTCCACATCTTCACCATGCTTTTCTCTTCTGTTGTATAAGTTGTTGTTGTGGTTGCTTCATTTTAACAGCTTGTAGAGACAAGTGACACCCGATCCTTACCGTTGATTAACCGGATCGGATGGAGTAAGAAATGTTTACAATGGATCTTCCATAAGTGGAGGACTACTGCTTGACCCTCCTGCCCCACTGGGTTGATTAACCGAAAGGTTGAAGCATGAATTCCATCCATTTTCGCTTTAATGTCTACGAAATTGTATTACCTCATCTATTGAATCATACTCATCATCATGATGACTTTGTGAACATGAATTTGAATGGATGTAGCGTAGGATGTCCACAAGAATCTGCAAGATGATTATGAGCATATGAAGTAGTTGAAGATGACACGGAGATAGTTCTTGCCAATTGTTTTGTTGTATCCAGCTTGGAATGTGTTTGCCATCGAGCTCACTGGGCATTGATGTTTGCTTAATTTGAAGCCATTTCATGATCTGAAAGTCATAGACAAAGAGAGCATATATGGAAATGCAATGTGTTTGTATTAGTCTGATTTATTATCTAATTACTTGTATGATGGTAACATGTTTATGTTAGTTACAAGTCCTAAGTCACATTAGTCCAAATGTATGAAGTTGATGTGATAAGTTTCGTGAACATGTTAATTTTGAAATTTCAAAGAGCAATAATTCACTTTAACACAACATATTAACTTTTGTAAGCTTATATGAAACATCGATATTTGTGACCTATGCACATTTAAAAAGTAACATATGAACGGGCCAAAAGTAGTAAACAATGGGTTATGAGTAACAAGGATCCTGGCGCGTAAAGCTATGGCGCGGTGAGTAAGCTAAAGCGTAAGACCAAGCTTAGGCGTAGAGTTTACGCGTAAGACAAGTTCAAGGCTTTAAGCTTTAAGGAAAGCTAGATGTTACGCTACATTTACTCGTAAGAGCTTATGCGGTAACAAGCCTTGTTTACGAATATCTTTCCAAGATACACGTAATCCACTGTAGACCCTTTATGCGTAAGAGCTACGCGTAAGATTACTCTTAGGCGTGACCTTTACGCATAAAGTATTCCTTAAACGTAACGGTTTGAACACCTAAAGATTCTGACATTACGAATAATTAACCTGTTAAATATAAACATGAAAACTTGATTGCAGTTAACTCCAAACATCTTTTAGATCACAAAATAAGCATAAGAACATATCGACACACAGAATACTTAGGAGTAAAATTACTTAAACCCTAAACCCTTAATCTACGTGTAAGGGATATAGCTACACAAATCAAACAAGAATGTTTCTGGAGTGTCCTAGATGTCATATGAGTGCAATGGAACAAGATTTAACACATTTCAACCACAGAATCAAAAGATTTATGGGAGATGAACCCTAAAAACCTAAAACTTAAGTTCATACAGTTTAGATGTTTTTGGGCTAATTTAAAGGTTCAAAAACATGCATATAAACTTATTCTAACACTTTCTTGACTAACTAATAACATATCACGAAAAGAAAAACCTAGATGAGCGCAAGAACCCTAGAATTCAAATTAATGAAATTTAAGATTCAGGATGGTTTTGGACAATTGAAACAAGTTTAATAGACACTAAGAAATGTTTTAACACAACTCATTTCAATCCAAACACTTTTATGCATAAACACCCAATTGCTCTCGTGAACAATTTTCCAAAATCAGTTTAAAGAGTTTTAACCGTTGGATTTGAAAGAATTTTAGAAATCCTTGTTTATCATCTTGATTAAAACAGTTTAGAACTTATAGATTATGAAAAACTTGAACGGATTTAGAAGATTTGATTTGGGCCGTTTGATCTTGGTGGTTTAGGAATAAATGAATTAATTTGCCAAGTTGACACATTCAGTCCCTCAACCCAGAAGGTTCCAACCAAGATCCTTTAACTTCCTTTTAGGTAAGACAAAACATTTGTAAGGCAAGAAACTTCACGATACTCCCCTCGACTTTTGAAATAATGAAATGGTTAAAACATTTGAGTCCGAGAAGAGTATATGACAAGAAACGTATCCACCATTTTAGAAGAAACAACATAATTTTAAATACATGGAAGTACAAGGTTTTATGAAACCGAAAAATATTTATTTTCTCCCCTCAACACTTATTCGGGAAAATAGTGAAAGATTTGATAGAACAAAGTGTTGATCAAGATTTGTACTTCGATGTTTGAAAGAATTTAGATAGAAGAATGTTTTTGAGATTTTCTGATTTTATATTTTTGTATTTTGTTTTTGAAAAATATTTACAAAAGGAGGTTTTGGTATTTGACGTGTTTTAAGATCTGCTTTAGGAGGTCATCCAATTCCTCTTGAGTCAAACACCTCATACCAATCCCGTGGACCAACTCATTAAACCTAGCGGGAGGCAAGGCTTTGGTGAGAAGATCTGCCAATTGGTATTCTGTACTAACGAAGTATAATTCAACTGTACCCTGTTCACTGGTCCTTGATGAAATGATAGCGAATATCGATGCTTTGATTTGAGTGTGAACTGAGTTGCACGAGATCGCAATGGCACTCCGATTGTCGCAGTACATCGGGATTATGTCAAACACGTAACCATAGTCTTTGAGTTGTGTTCGCATCCAGATGACTTGAGCACAACACGCCATGGCTACATTCGCCGGTTGAGGACAGCGATGTACAGTCTTGCTTCTTCGATTGCCATGACACAAGTTTATCACCAAGAATTGTAAAGCTCTCAAGTACTTTTTCGTGAGTCTAAGCATCCTGCGTGGTCATTCAAAAGCGATTAGTTAAAACCGAATCCTTCGGATACTAGATCCCCAAGTTAATGGTTCCCTTATGTATCGGAGGATTCTTTTAGCCTCAGAGAGGTGGGTTTCAGTTGGTCGCGACTGATAACGGGAGCAAAGATATACGACAAAGACAATATCAGTGCCCACGGTCAGTTAGATACATGAGAGACCCAATAATACTACTGTATTTGGTGGGGTCAACCAATTTCCCATGCAAACAGCGTCCACTTCTTGGTATGTGCCATTGGAGTGGCATAAGCGTCGCAGGTATTCATTCCAAATTTGTTTAACAATTCAAAGGCATATTTGGACTGACTCAAGAAAATACCACAGGGTGATTGATGAACTTGTAATCCTAGAAAGAACGTAAGTTCACCCATCATGGACATTTCAAAATTTTTCTTCATTAGTTTTGCAAAAGAGATTGAGTACTTTTTATGTGTAGACCCAAAAATGATGTCATCCACGTAAATTTGAACAATTAAGATATGTGCCCCGTGATATTGTATGAAAAGAGTAGGGTCAACCAAACCTTTGGTGAAATTATGGCAATGAAAGATGATAGCTTATCGTACATGCCCGAGGAGCTTGTTTTAGACCATATAGAGCTTTGTTCGGTAGACATGGTCGGGTAGGCTGGATCAACGAATCCTTCTCGCTGGTGACATAAACCGCTTTAAGTCTGCCCATCTGTAAAAGGCTTTGACGTCCATCCGAAAGACCGCTATATTTCATATGAGCCGCGAACGGAGAAATATCCGAACAAGCCTCAAGACGAGCAACCCGAAAGCAAAAGATTCTTCAAAGTCAATACCTCTTCCTTCGACGATAACCCTTAGCCACCAGACGTGACTATATTTCTCGACACGCTTCCTTCAACATCCAATTTGTTTTCCAAATACATTTGAGACCAATGACGACGACCCCTGTTGGTCTCTTTTCAACCAGTTCCCATACTTCAAGACGCTTGAATTGGTTGAGTTCTTCTTGCATGGATTCGATCCAGTTGTCTTTTGTCATTGCGTCTTTGATGTTTTAGGTTCAGATTGGCAGACAGTGAGAGCATAAATGCAATGTTCACCATCCGAGTGAAGACGTTGTCTTGTAACGACCGGTTGATTCGGGTTGCCAATAATATTTTCCAGAGGATGGTCTTTTGTCCATCTATGTGTAGAGGGTTGATGTTGGTATACATTGTGCAGATTTTGAGGATTCAAATGGCTTGTTGATGATTCTGCTAAATCGTGCAAAGTAGCTTCATTAGCAAACGTTAAAGAATGCATTTGGATCAAAATCTACAGGTGGGGGTACATCATTCGAACATCATCACCGTTCATCATTGTTGGAAGCGGTTTGTTCAATGTTAGTTGGAGTCAATCGGTGCTTCTTCAACCGTAGTTGTTGTAGAGGGTGTATCGTGTATAAGATTATTATCAAGCAATGAAATGGATACACCTGGAGCACTTTCATCAATATCGCCACCAACAACGGAGCAAATAACCTTCCATTGTTGACGAAAGTGTCGAGGGCTTGTTTCAGCTGATGATGGGTTTGGGGAAAGTTTAATCGGTTGTGACCGGTTCTAAGCTGTTATACTCAAGTCATTTCCATAAGTTCATCAAATGAGCATGAATCGTTTCCATAACCTCCTTTGTTCGACGATTCCAGATTCGGAAGCCTTTAGAATTATCACAATATCCTATAAAGACTCTAATGTCAGCTTTGCTTGAGCTTTCCAAAGTCATCACCATCATTATTCGGATAGCAAAGAGATCCAAATACATGAAAGTGTTTGAGATCTGTTTTCTGCTGTGGACAAGCTCAAAAGGTGTTTTGTTGTGGCACTTTGTAATCATAGAACGGTTTTGAGTATAGCATGCAGAGATACAGCCTTTGCCCATAAGTAATCCGAAGTTTAGCATTGATTAACATTGTTCTGCAGCCTACCAACGCTCTCGTTTCGGCTTCCTTCAACAACTCCGCTTTGTTCGTGTACGCTGCAATAGATGTCCGATGTCAATTCCCACTTTCTCATAAAATTCACTTAAGAGTTTGGTTAACAAATCTGCCTCTGTCTGCTCTCGATTGTCGAACGGTTGTTTCGTAGCTGAACTTGTATTTCGTGGAGAAAGGTGATGATCATTTGTGGAGCTTGGTCTTTGCTTCGAAGAAAGTAGACCCAAGTCCAAAGATGAATAGTCATCAACAATTACTAAGATGTAGCTGCCATTGATCGCTTGCACGCTGATCGGGCCACACAAATCCATGTGAAGAAGATGAAGCACATGCTGAGATCTATGTTCCACCTTTGAAGGAAAATGAGCACGAGTGCTTTTGCCTTGTTCACAAGCTGAGCAAAGGTGATCTTTAGAATACCGAAATTGTGGGAGTCCTTCAACTAGTTTGTGTCGAGCAAGGTTGGTGATGGTTTGAAAGTTTAGATGTGAGAGACGATGGTGCCATAGCCAGGATTTTGTTGATGATGCCTTTGAAAAGTGCTAGACGAGAAGAAGCAACCATGTCTTGTATAGAGATAGTGTAAAGACTGAACACGACAGCCAGACATAAGGTCGTTCCTTGTAGATCACTTAATGAAACAAGTTTTCTCCCCGAAAGCAACCTCCAAATCACCATCACAAAACCGACCTATCAAAACAGATTGTGACCGAGGCCTTCCACATAATAAACCCTCCTAATTTCGATGTTTCCATTGATATAGTCTCGTGAGCCCATGATACGCGAAGTGATCATTCCCTAACCTCGACAAGCAATGAACTTTGCAATAAAGTTTGATAACGCTTTAAGGTTGCTCGTCATGTGTCCGAACATCCGCTATCAACAATCCAGAATGATTTGTATCACCCAGATACACACGCATGCTACGTGATGGAATAGAAGTAGATGTGGAACCCAAATGTTAGAGGGTTCGTGAAGCGCTATAGTAGATATACACACATCAATAGCTTTAGGTATCCATTTAAATCCTAGTGTGTTATATATCCATTTCTGCCATCTCCAACTAGTATTTGCTTTAGTCTTAGTGAATGCACTAGGTGGTACTACATTCCTAGGAGGTGACATAGGAGCTACAGGGACAAGAAAGTGTTTCTTAGAATCTAAAGAGGGCGTCTACCAAGCAATGCACTTAGAAAGATTAGTGGGCCTAGAGGTATTCCCGTTCTTAGGATTCCTTAAACGAGAGATGATAGCTTTAGCAACACATTTATCATGACAATCAGAATTCATACTTTTACGACAAATAACACAAGGTGCATCAGACTCAATATCAAAAGTACTTAAAGGTTTAGCATTCGTTACATCACTATTTCTATTACATTTGCCGGACGCAATATCTATAGTGGAAGCAACGTGAGTCTTATTCATAGTCCTAAGGTGTTCTTCTACTTTAGCATTCTTTATTGATCTTTTCTTAGGTCGCAACTTCCTATTCTTCTATGTAGTGCTCTTAGGTCGTGAAGTGCGGACGCTTGGAAAAGACGCAACTATTCCTGCTTCAAGAGAAGGAAGCACGCTAGCAACTTGTGATTTGGCAGTAGGGATTCTAGGTTCACGATTACTAAGTGTTACTTGGGCTATTCTCTTAATCATGGTAGCGAAGTTGTTCATACTTTCCTAACGTTTCTCTTAACTTGATGATAGTGTGAATCCGATCTTGATTTTCGTAATCGATATTTCCAAAGAAAATGCATAACTTCTTTAGTGTGTGCAAGATAATGATCAAGTTCATTTGATGCTTCATCACGAGTCTTTTGAGTAAATCAAATATGACACCATATTCCTTTTAACTTTTACAAGTTCTTGTTCATATTTTGAGATTTGACACTTAAAAGACACGCTTTGATCATCCAGTTGCTCAATTTTGGATCGGTTTTATCACGAACTAGGCTTTTTTTTGAAAAACAAGTTGTTGATCGTGAATATCTTTTTGACACCACCAGACTAATGCATTGCATTTTCGCTTGACAATCGCTATTTTCAACTTTTAAGGACTCGACCAAGCACATTATCGTTCTCAACATTTACCACATAATCAACAATATCAACAGAGATATAATCAAATGCATATGACAAAGAATTCAATAATACATCATTATGGACATCAAAGACAGATGACATCTTCCAAGAGTCGATCAACATCTTTCTCAACATTTTCTTTTTACGTTTAGTATTAGAAATAGATGTTTGCTTTCTAAAACGACCTTCATCAATCCAAGTTCCTTATGAAAGTCCCTTTCCCAAGAAAATGCACAACTTTTCAAATTTTTAACATTTGGTAAAAGATTTTTCTGAAAAATGTCTTTGTTCTCGCCAGAGGCGCATTGAAAATGTTGAACTTTTATTTCATAATGATATTCTATCTCATGTTGTAAAGTTTTGAGGTCAGCCATGAAAAGGTCAAAATATCAAGAATTTTTGCGATTTTCGTGTTTTGAGTTTACTTCACCGATGGAAGGTAAAGGACCATAAGTTTGTGCATAACTGTTGGGATTAACATTAGAAGACTCGTGTTTTTTATGATGTTAAAGAACTTGGTGTGACGAAAGTGACCGCTTTGAATAGTTAAAAGGTTTGTTGTAAACAACTTTTTCTAATTTTGATCGACTCGCCTTCTCGCATCTAATTCCTCTTGACGATGATATTCAACAACATTCATAAATGTAATTATCAATTTTATATTCGCACCGAAACTTCGTGATTTGGTTTGAATGCTTTGGTTGAAAGCTTAGGTTTGTAATCACAGATTCGTCCATATCCATTTGGATTTGGTTTTAAAGTAAACTTTTCAATAGTTGTGACCGACTCACCATGTTTGTAAACCACATTTTTAAACTCTTTAAGTTTTCTTTGCAAGCCGATGATTTCTTCAAGATGATCATCTATTCGTTTCGTTGAATGCTTTTTGTATGCAGAGAACTGTTTTTGACAAGTTAACAACTCAGCCTTAGCTTTTTGATTTTCCAAGGTGAGAGCATTAATTTGCTTTATATGTTCATGTTTCAGCTTGTTCTATTTCGCATAACAAAGCATTCTTCAAGCGCTAGATCACGATCTGCCTCTAAATATTTTTCGCTTTGATAAGATTTGGCAAAGGCTTCAAAACCGCTTTCACGCTTTTGAGTTTTGAAAAAGTTGAGTTGCTTTTGTAAACATTCAAAATCCTTGGTTAACAATGCATTTTTGCATTTCAAGTCCCGATTAATGGCATGACATTTTTCCACTATGGTTTGTTGGTCTTGTATTAAACGAGCAAAATCTGGATGAGGCCAAAGTTCGGTGTGTTCAACGTGAGTCACAACATGATCATTACTTAGATCCTCAAGTATAACCACGTAGTCAATTTGATTATCAAGGGAAACCATAAGGTCATCTTGATCGTCAAATATAACTACGGGTCTATTTGAAAATCGGAATGAGATGTGGACGACTCATTTTGAACATTCGAGCCTTGCCGGATTCGATGTTGGCGAGATATGAGATCGAGATAAATATGGTTTGTTCGTACCGAGACAAGCCATCGTGTCATACATCGGGCCTGTGTCACTCATGTGTAACTCATGCATATTAGCCATCAACATAACAGCTTCATTGGCATGCAAGTCCTCCATATCATCATCCGAGTCGTGATTTGCCATAAAGCTCGTTCTTGTCCTGAGAGTTCCACCAGCCTTCATCCTTAAGAGCCAAAAGAAGAGCCTCTTTGTGATAAGCACGCCTTAGTCCTATGCTTTGGGCATGCATTAGCCGATGTCCCTTCTCATTGCAGCTTGTAGCATCAAGACCATTCAACCCATTTTGAGCATTTCCCTGTTCCACCACTTGAGTTCTATTGTTATTCCTACCCACAAAGATTAAACCCTTGACCACCATCCGACGCACCATAACCACGATTCAACTTCAACTCGCCCATTGTTCACAAATGTTTTGATTCCTTGTGTTAGATGAGGAACTAATACGGTTGTTGACGCTGCTTCAACGGATCGATTCCTCATTAGCTTCACCGACAAGTGCTTGAGCATTGTTGTTGTTGTATGGAACCAATTGAGTTTGTTGAGATTGAGGCTGTGAAAGATCATATGGTGTGATTGTAGCAGTTGGTTGAGTTGCCGGTTGAGGAGAATAACTGTTTTGAGCATATAAGGCAAGTTGTTGATTTTCCCGATGTGTTGGTGGAGCAATTTGAGCACGGAGAATCCTTTCCCTATCAACTTCCTTTTCATGAGGCTTCAAGTAATCGCACAACAATCCATATGTAGAATGATGCATATTCTTCGCTTGACGGAGAAAAATAACATACTTCTCCCATTCAGGACCAAGACTACTCAGAACTTAGTATTCAATGCAATTCTTGGCATGATGATGTTGTGTTTATCCAAATCATTGATGATGTCCGAAAAACGATGATGATAAGACTCTAGTGTCTCTCCGTGTTCAATCATGAAGTGTTCATAAGCCAAGTAAATTTTGGATTCCAAATCCTCCCGATTGAGTACAGATCCTTCCATAAGAAGACGAATATGATCCCACATTTTGCGCCTTTTGAGCATCAACACTTCAAGAATTGTTAGGTAATCCTAAGAGGATATATTGCATTGCAAGTTCATCGCTTCATATAGTGAAGTTCTCTCTCAGATTCAAGTCGCAAATGTAAGAGCAATGTTGGATTGTTCATCTCTTGGTGGATTAGCATTTGGATCGGCTATAGATAACAAAGAGGCATCAAATGGACCTTCCAAGATAACCTTCTTTAAGAACTTTCATGTGGCTTCTTCAGATCACAAAACCTAAAGAACCTTATCACCCATTGATCGTAGTTTCCCGGAGTGAGCATTGGAGGTCTATCAAGTGATCCAACCTCATGAATTGATTGTTGGCTACTTAAAGCTTCACACATCTTTGCAAACCAAGTGGGTTCCTTCATAGTGTACCTTGATAGATGTTGATTGAATTCTTTGTGTAGGGTTGAACTTGAAGACTTGGTGGTGGTTGAACCATTTGAGGTTGTGGAATTGCGGAAGTTGTGGAGTATGTTGTTGATTAAATTGTTGTTGATAAATTGCTTGTTGTTGATTCCATTGTTGATGTTGTGGAGTTAGTTGTTGTTGACCTTGAGAATAAGTGTAAGGGAAATAGTTAGAGTATGGTGGTTGTGACATGTTGAAAACTTGTGTTGGTAAAAATGGATCTTTGTAGTAGAATGAACCTTTGTTGATGAAGTATCCTTAGGCGTAGAAATCACAATAAACCAAGTAGAACTTAGCAAAAACACCAAAGTTACAGAACAATGAGAGAGTTACGCCAGAGTTTTAGCTTACGCAGTAGTAGGGTAAAGGCACTAAAGTTATGCGCGAGACACAAAGTTTATGTAGAAACTTATGCGTAGGATTACCTTATGCGTAAGACTAGGCTTAGGCGTAAGATGAATCTTAGGCGTAGGATTTCTACGCGTAAGCTTTATGCTTATGCGTAAGTTTAGGTTTTATCTCAAATGATCTTTTACACTATCACAAAGGCAAAAGATATCCAAAGTCGACGTATTTTCATGCTTATCCAAGCAAGAAAACACGGAGTAAACCACGAAACTGAAGATCAAGCCAAGGATAAAGTTACGCCAGAAGATTAGGGTTTCACTTATACGTAGCTTACTCGTAAAATGATTTTGCCCAAAGTTGTTTCTAAACCAGATTTTTGTTATGGAATAGCTTCAATATCACCAAAATAACACAAAAGTGTGAAACTTGATGAATTAAAATGGCTAAACAAGTTACGATAGAATGTCACCCACAAACAAAAATAGCTTAAAAACGTGAAATCTACGCGTAAAGTTTGAAACTTTTGCCAAAACAGTTATTTTAACACCTTAAAACATTGAAAGTACAAGAATCTTGGATTAAAAAGTGTAAAAAAAACGAGTTTTTTGTTAAGCAAAGCTCTCAACCTTTTACGCAGAAGACCAAAAAACTTACTTCAAAAGAAATAACGATTCACCCAACTATTTGGCGATTGATACCACTGTTAGGTCACTAGATTTACAACACAAGCTTTATAGAAAGATAGAGAGGCGATTGAACAATAAACCAACACACACATACGTTAAGACTAAGACAGTTATGTAGATGTAGTGAAAGGAATAAATTGAACAACCAACCCTCAAATGAAGGTTTACAAGAGTATTTATAGGAGGGAAGCTAGGGCAACACTCCTAGTCCCTTCCTTTCCTTAATGGACATGGGCCTAAGCTCATGGGCCTTCTACATAAGCTTAAGGCTAATAACAAACATAAAGGCCATAATTAAGCTACCTATTACATATTAATTACTAACACTTGATTATGGTTTAGGAGTGATTCCAACAATGTGCAATCCTGGTGGCTCAATTTGACCACCACCTTCGATGATTTCTCCTCAAGGCTTCATGAATTTGAAAGAATCATATTGGGAAAAATATCAAAATATAAAATAAAACCAATGATTGATTGCATAAAGTACCGAGTTCTATGGTTTCTCGCTCAGCTTGCCTTTGAATATATATTTGCACACATAATTTCTTCAATATCATTTTTAAAATTATGGTAATATACATGTGCAACATACATTTTATAGGCGAACACATGTGCATCGCTGGGACCTTTGAAGGCAATGCGCATCAACAAAACAACTATACAAGCGTGCACAAAAAATCAGATGTTGTGTATGCATATGCGCACACACATCGATGGCAATGCGACTCCACATATCGACGGCAATGCAAACCCATTATCAATGGCAATGCACTCCACAAAACAATTATTGTACAAGTGTGCAAAAATCTCTTTTCAATGCACATGTGGTCGCTTATATTGAATATATGTATGCACACATGATTTCTTCCATATCGTGTTTAGAATTCTCAGAATATACATAATACATTGCAACATACATTTATAATGGGCCGCTTTTGAATATATATGTGCACATTAATTTCTAAATTTCATTTTTTAGAATGCCTAGAACATACGTGTAAACATATATTTTTATAGCTAACACATGTGCATACTTTGTTGTCGCTATCATTTATTTAGGTGTGGCATATACACACATACCTCATGAGGCGGCTTCGATACAGAACTTGGTAACGTGATTGCACTAAGCTTGTTCGCTACATCCGTGGGACCTTTGAAGTAAACATCCACCTGAATATAGTACACACCGCATGAACTTATAATGTAAAAAAAGCATATCCAAACACCCTTTATGTTTCAAAAATACTAAACGAATGCAACACAAATATAAAGCGGCATGTATTAATACCGAGTACTCCCTCCTATGATTGTTCCACTCAAGTTTCATCGCACCCTATTCACATTTAAAAACTCGAAAAACAAATTTATAGAACTTTGTAACAACCCATCTTCTATCAAACCGAAAATAATATACATCCTAATATGATATAACTTGAGAACGGGATAACACTTTTAGTTTATATAATTCACAAATCACAAGTACAAAACAACATCAATTATGGATATGAAAAAAAATTCGATAACAAAAATATGCGAGATTAGATTGTATATATGTACATGTGCTACTTCTTTCTTCAACCAATCCTTAAATCATTTATTTTATGTTCAAAATCATTAAATCATTTATCATTATATCAATATCATAAGATCTTTAAAACGAAGATCGCATTATGGATTTATCCAATATCATTAAATCGTTTATTTTATATATGTTCAAAATCAGAAATTAAAGTTTTAGACTAAATCAATATCATAAGATCTTTAAAGCATATAGATATTTACCTTTTTGCCTTGGTTAAACGAAACTCAAAATTTTCAAATAGCCATGGATGTGGTTGTGCGTGCGCTTAGAGATGATGATGGCTTTTATTTTTCATTAAACCTAATTATCATTTGTAAAATCCTATATTAATGGGGACGTTTATGGGAATAAGACGAAATTCCTCATATGCCCTTCTTCCTTCTTGTTAATAATGCTTAATCTTTCATTTTTTACATTAATGCCATAAGCTATTTCAACCATTGATCAACTAATCTAATGGCTACAAATGGTTTCTCGCAGCTTCGCATTTATTTGGTTCTCAAAAAGAACCTCACACTATATATATATATATATATATATATATATATATATATATATATATATATATAATTTATCTAGCAGAAGAAAAACCAAAAATAAAAATGTAATTTCTAAACCAAAATACTTCAAATAAGAGGAGAATTTATGAGCATTTGATCTATTTCAGAATACATCTAATGAAGTATTGTGGTTTCTTTCCTTATCATTCTTATTTTAATTTTTCTTTCTATTTGATCATAACTTTCTCTCTTCTTCTCTATATATATATATATATATATGTAAGTTTTTGAAGTGCCACAATATATATATATATATATATATATATATATATATATATATATATATTATGCATTCAAAACTTACATATATATATATATATATATATATATATATGTGACAACCCGCATTGTGTCATTTCTGACACAATTTATGCCTCATTATTTCAACATTTATTGTAAACTTGGTTTATTTGTTCCAAATTAACCTTATGGTTTAGCTGCTAATTCATGATCATAACATCACGTATATTTCATATGGACTAAGATTAGTCTACATTTCATTGACATCATTTGCATCATGATAATTCCTTCATGACATTTCATTCATCTAAACGCTTAAATTTTATATTAAACAAACTTTATCGTGAGTTATTATTTTGAATATTTAACCGATATTTCTAAAATGATCCCGATATATTTTTATACTTACATTTAGTTTATAAAACTATATTTTGAGTTTACCCAGTGTTTTATAAATTATTTCGTATACAAATTGTTAAATTGATATTATTATACGCTTTTCTTAAAACTACACGATAAGTATTACTTCACTCAAATTTTGCAAGAAACATATTTTTACAATTTTTATAACTACAATATATTTTACTTTGGTCTATTAAAACTTATTTGTAGTCAATACTACTCAAATTTCACAACTATGTACAAGTTACAACAACTTTTCTTAACTATACAATATAAGAGGAAAAAAAAAAAAGATATTGGGAAAACATTCCCCCCTAAAAACCGGTTCTAGGGGGGAAGAATTGCAATTAATGGTTGGTATTCTTTCTTTGATAGTATAGATACACACTCAAACATCATTCATCTCATTCACCTCAATAATTCTCCAAGTAGTAAAAAGTTCTCTCTTCCTCTTGTTCTTCACTTCCTAACCGGCCTTCTTAAGGAGTTCATCAAGGGATCATTAATTTTTCAAGATCAAGCATATATACAATCTAGTTTATACTCTTTATTAGGTTTTGAAATAAAAACCAAGAGTATTTAGGCTTAACCTTGTTACTTGCACCTCATCATATTCATTTGTAAGATTGTTTCTTTCATTTTCATGTTTCCTTTTTCATTCCATATGAATCTTTTCATTTTTGGAGCAAGTATGCATGATATGTGATTTATACCATTTTTTTTTCATGATTTTTAGTTATATATATATTTATGGTCATCCTATAATTATCCCCTTGGCATTGGTTGGTCTTGATGATGTCTAGGAACCCATGACACCCTAAGAAGGTGTATGGTAGGATTAGATTAGTTTTTGGAGTTGATTTAAGGGCTATATAGGTTTTGTCCGAGAAAACTATTTTCTATAAGTATATTGTGTTCTGTCCTTGTTTTGATTTTCTGGAAAAATCCGACAGTAGGCACGAATTTTTGGCCTTGATATTTAGAAATATACTTTTAAAATCGAATGCGGGCAGCTTGAACGAATAAACGGAGTTATAACGAAAGTTATGGATTTTACAAGTTTGACTAAAAATTATATTTTCAGAAATTTCAGCAACATGTTTTTATCTTGTAATGGTCAAAACCAGCCTTAAGCTTCACAAATTATTTCGACTTGCCAAAAAATATATTAGTATACTTTGATACTAAGCCAAGGACGATATAATGTGAAAACGGATTTGAACCACAAAGATATGCACTTTTCATAAACTTGCCGTAACTATTATTTTAGAAAAACTATATTATTTTTACGAGATAAGTGTTACGGTAACTAAAAATCACCATATTTAACCCCTATTATCTTTATGTTCAGACCTCTATGACTAAAAACTCCTAACTGAAACTTTTAGATATCGACATAAACTTTCCAAAACAGTCGAAGTTCGTTCTCTAACCATCGACGCATTAACCGTTACGACTAGTTTTCAAGCCATTTTTGTTAATTTCATGAAAATTCTACCACATTGTTTTACTTAATTAAAAGTGAAAATTTCACCCTAAATCATTATAAAACCATTGTAGGATGACATTTTGACGTAAAAACTTGAAAAGTGATTTCTGATTGGTCAAGACGCTAAACGAGTATTTTTACCTATAAGTAATATTTTCAAAACTCGCAAATGGTATAAATAACATACGAAATGCATGCATAAAATTACATTGCAACTCATTACATGTCATATCGTTCATCATAGGTCAAGATTTACGATCACATTACACTCGTGTACTTACTTTGTTCGCATCATTCCACCGCGAGTTCAGAATTCCTACTTTTACTTGCTTTCATAACTGCTTTGGGGAGATACATGCTCAATTATTTTATTACATTCATAACTATTTGCAAATCATATGTTTAGTCAATCAATGCTTAGTCATGCGCGTAGCTTTTGCCATACTTGAATTTCCATATTATATTCATTGGTCTAACGGTCTTGGTATATTCATTGGTCTAACGGGCTTGGTATATTCATTGAGCTAACGGTCTTGGTATATTCATTGAGCTAACGGTCTTGGTATATTCATTGGTCTAACGGTCTTGGTATATTCATTGGTCTAACGGACTTGGTATAATATTGATCTAACAGACTTGGTATACGATTAAGGACTAACGTCTTGGAACGATTTGAACATACACTATATACATCTCCAGGGGTTGTGAACACACAAAAGTTGCAAGTTTTGTATGGACTTGGAACTGATGGATTCACAATGCCTTTGCTGCATAAATCCATTTCGATACATTGAGTCATGCACTATTTTGTGAATTCATTTGACATCATGCACTTGAACATAAACTCTACATATTCTCGCAAGGTTGTGAACACAAGTTGCAAGTTTTGTATGGGGGACTTGGAACCGAGTGGATTTACAATGCCTTTGCTACATAAATATTTGCGCTTTACATTTCAACTCAAACTCTATGAACTCAGTCAACCTTTGTGTTGACACTTTTTAGCATGTTTATCTCGGCATCTAAGGCATACACTTCATGGCATGCATTGGACTATCATGGAGTCAGTGCATCAGCATTCTCACTTGGGTTTTAATGACTTTAAAAACATCGCTTGGATTGTACAAACTTTATTCCGCATGTTGATTTTTCATTTTGGGACCTACTGTAAACTCTCATTGTTTTATTAAATCAAACGATGTATTTTCCAAACGCATAATTTTAGGTCGTTCAATATAACACTGGATTGTGATGCTATGATCTAATCTCAGAATTTTATTCACGCAAAATGTAATTTGGGTGTGATAATATATATATATATATATATATATATATATATATATATATATATATATATATATATATATAGATATATATATATATATATATATATATATATATATTTTACAGGAGGAAGGAGCATAACATCTCTCTGTTGGCATCTCGATGATAAATCAATTGTTGTTGGCCTTCATAGGACTATTTCTTTACATGATGTTGAAGTTAGTTCTTACTTCTTTTTCTATTACATATTGCTTTATTATTTGCTTCACTATTATTAACTCTATTTCATCTATACAGAATGACAAGCTTTTTAACGAACCATCAAATTCATCTTCCTGTTGTATGCCTCAATGGGAGGACCACCATGATGTATCATTTACCAACATTTTACAAATTCTATTTTTAAATTACTATCATCTACATCTACGCTGTTTGTTTTTCGTGACCATATTTAAATATGAAGATAGAACTCTCTCGCTTTTCCTCCTCCTCCACAATTTCCTCGCCGCCTCAACTTGTTACCGAGAGACCGGTTCCATGGATGAAATCATAATCTATCACAACATTTATCAAATTCTTCTCATCAACGTTTTAACATCTTATGCAAGCAAATAAACATGGAATCATAAGCTTTAGCATATTTGGCATATTTCCAATTGCGAAAATTGTAACCTTTCATATAACCCACAATATGATTGCCATGTAGCCTTGATTCACGGATTTTACATGCTTGATTGCGTGATATACACGAAGTTTTCGGGTTTATCTCGTGATCTCGCTTACATCCCTAAACTTTTTGGCACACAACCATCCCTCCATTAGTAAAGTTGGCACAAATACATCCTCTCATAGTAAAATCAGTTAATGAGGACTAACGGTGAAAATATTTCTCCGTTATCTCAACAAGAGAAATTATTTTACCGTTAGTCCTTAGGACTAACGATGCAATAAAATAAATTGCATCGTTAGTACTAAGGAGTAACTGCACCCACGCCACTTCCACCCACCACCGCTGCCACCACACGCCACCTCCACACAGCACCTCCACCCACATGTATGTATTTTGTTACTCTACACATAGTTCTATCGCATTTACTTACACATTTCTCTCACACACTATCAAAAACACACACCAATTCTTTGAAACAACAAAAACCTAGAAACAAAACACATAACCCTCTTCTCTCATTTCTTCATATCTCACATCATACACACACAACTCACCACCCGATCCACCACGCCACCCCACCACCACCGACCCCACCCCAAGTCTTATCAGCCCAGAGAACACGACCACCAACCGCCTAATCACCACAACACCATCACCGCAACTCACTACATCACATAACAATATTTTAAGATATATATTCTGCTTTTAATAGATCTATGTTATTAATATAGTTTAAAATTAAAAAAAAATAGATTTATACATTTTATTTCTAGATCTATAAAATTTATTTTTAGATCTATTAGTTTGTTTATATAGATCTATGTTTATAAATATTTTTGATGGTTTTTCGCCACAACCGCTGAAATCATTGCCTCCGCCGCCGAATCGTGTTGTCTCTCGCTGAAAGTGTGTTACCGCAACCGAAATATCACGGAAAGTGTGTTATCGCCGAAATCGCCGATGGATTGTCACCGCCGCCTCATTGAAATAGTTTTGCCGCAGTTCTCCCGTTGATGTTTCTCAGAAATAGTCACCGCCATTGCCCACGTGACCGCCATCGTAATATTTTTGTAAGCTCATGTGAATTGTTTTGTAAGTAATTTTTTTGTGGAGTCAATAGATCATTGTATGGTGTTGTGTGAAAAAGATGTAAATGTGTGGGAAAGTAATTTTATTGTTGTGAATTGCTGTGAAAAAGATAGAAATGTATGGTTTTGTAAGCTCATGTGAATTGTTGTGTAAGTAATTTTATTGCATCGTTAGTCACGGTGAAAATATTTTCTCTTCCATTAGGAGATAACGAAGAAATATTTGCACCATTAGTCCTCAT
>OU343224.1:224438669-224520736 GCA_910596185.1 Chrysanthemum makinoi
ATTCACAAAGCCTTCAGGTTGGCTGACGTATACGACTTCTTTAAGATCTCCGTTAAGAAATGCCATCTTTACATCCATTTGATAGACTACCATGTTCTTACTTGCAGCATTAGCCAAGAATATTCTGATAGCTTCGATACGAACAACAGGAGCAAATGATTCTTCAAAGTCAATACCCTCCTCTTGATGATATCCTTTAGCCACTAACCTAGCCTTATTTTTCAACACATCACCATGCTCATCAAGTTTCACTTTGAAGATCCATTTTAGAGCAATGATCATAACACAATCTGGAGCAGGTACTAATTACCATACATCAAGTCGATCAAACTCATGAATTTCTTCGTGCATGGCATTGAACCAGTAGTCTTCATTCATGGCGGTTTTAATGTCTTTTGGTTCGACCTTAGAGAGTACGGAGTTGAAGAAGCATCATAAGGCATCGGTTGCAAGTTGTTTCCGTGTGGATACTGGATAAGAGGGGTTTCCAATGATGTTATCTAATGGGTGATCATGAGTCCATTTTCTAAGGTGTTCATGTGGTTGTTGTTGTGGAACTAAAGTAGCAGAGTCAATGTCTCCTGATGAAGATGGTTCTGATGATGATTCAGGAGCAAATATGTTTTCAAATGGAGCATCTTCGGGAGTAGCAAAGGGATTAACTTCATCACTGATGCCAGAAACAATTCCATGATGTACATTTGATGATTGATGATTTGTTGATGAGACAGAGTGATCAGCAGAAGGCGCTTCTTGACTTAATGATATTGAGACTGAAGGGTTGACTTCATTCACAGTGATAGACGCAGCCCCTGTTGATGGAATTGACATTTCACCAGCATTTGGTTCATAGTCTTCATCAAACATTGGATCAAACAATTTCTTTAAATCATCTTCCGAAGGAGGTACATATGGAGTTGCTGGAAATGAGTTTGGTACAAGTGATGAACCAATGGGACTGTTTTGAAGTGCGGGTCCAGAACTGGATTGTCCAGGAGCCATTTGACCGGTCAGCTCATCGAACGTAACGTGAATTGTTTCCATGATATTTCGAGTTCTCTTGTTGTAGATTCGGTAACCCTTCTTGTTTGGTGCATAACCAACAAAAACTCCAATATCTGCCTTTGCTCTTAATTTACCTAAGTCTTGACCGTCATTCGTTGGATAGCACAAAGCACCAAACACACGAAGGTAGGAGAGATCAGGTTTTCGTTTATGAACAAGTTCATATGGAGTTTTTCCATGAGAGGTGTGTATAAGGGAACGCTTTTGGGTGTAGCAAGCAGTGGCAATGGCTTCAGTCCATAGAAACATTGGAACCTTTGAATAAATTAGCATTGTTCTTGCGGCTTCCACAAGAGTTCGATTTCGTCTTTCAACTACACCGTTCTGTTGAGGAGTTCGTGGAACACTTCTTTGATGACTGATTCTAACACTTTCATAAAACTGAATTAAGTCTTTGTTAACAAACTCTGTGCCATTGTCTGTTCGAACGATTCTGACTGTATTGTTGAGTCGAACCTGAAGCTGTTTGATTAGTTTGATGATGACATCTAGAGTTTCATCCTTTGTCCTCAAAATTTTTACCCAAGTAAATCGAGAGTAGTCATCAACAACTACTAGAATGTATTTCTTCCCATTTATCGTTTGCACTCTCATTGGTCCGCACAGATCCATATGAAGGGTATGAAGAACTTCCATTACTGAATTTGTGGGTTTTGGTTTGTGGGCATATTTCGTGCTTTTACCCAATTGGCAAGCTGAACAAAGATGATCTTTTTCATATTTTAATCTGGGTAAGCCTCTGACAAGATCCTTTATGGAAAGGTTTTTAATGGTGCCGAAGTTCAAGTGATTGAGACGACGATGCCATAACCATGACTTTGTTTTAGAAGCCTTTGACAACAGGCAGATTGGAGAAGACTTCATCATGTCTTCGATAGAGATGGTGTATAGGTTAGAACCTCGAGTACCTCTTAATAATTCCACACCATCAAGTTCTCTAACGAAGCAAGTATGTTTTCTAAAGGCCACCTCTAGATCGGAATCACAGAATTGACCAACAGAGAACAAATTATGACCAAGACCTTCCACATAATATACCCTGGAGATTACACTTTTGCCAACTACATAATCACCATAACCCATAATTTCTCCAAAATGGTCGTTCCCGAATCTAACAGTCCCAATGAATTTACTCACGAAGTTCATGAGCCGCGACCGGTATCCAGTCATATGCTTGGAACAGCCTGATTCCAAGTACCACAGAATGATTTGAATGATCTGCAGTTGAACACAGACAAGAATGGATAACTGGATAATTGGGATCCCCATGCAAGAATAGGTTCCACTTGGTTAGTAACAGTGATTGGAACACCCACATCAGAAATAGAAACACCCATATCAGAACTAGAAGCAATGGAATCATTAGGAATAGATGCAGTGCTGGTGTCTGTATTTGACCTATTCAAAGTATGTTCACTTCTTAAAGGAATAGTTCTACCAGTAGGCATCCATTTTCTAGTGGGCATTGTCTTAGCAGATTGAGGGCAGAACTGATTGACCTTATGGCCAAAAGGTATCCATTGATAACCTATCTTCCTAAATGTTCTTCCTGTGGGTTTCCACTGTTTTCTAACTTTCTTTCACTTTTGCCTTTTAGCCCTCTTAGCTTGATTTTTAACATTAACAGTTTTAACTGGGCATTTGACAGCATTAGACAAATCATTCATACCACATTCATGATTAGCAACAGAATTCAAACAGACATCATTACATGGTTTGCAAATAGTATCAGAATTCGAATTAATTACAGTACGCCTATGGCTAATACTAGAATCAACACGATTCGTTTTATTCAACTTAAACTTAAAGTTCCTAGGTTGGTCTTCTACTCTCTTCCGATGCACATTCTTAGCTTGCGAGGTCCTATCTTGCTTGGTATTGCCTAGAGGCTTTGACCCGCTTGATTTAATGTCACTGGTTACTCCTGTAGAGGGAATTATGGGAACATTAGTTGGTTGATCTACTTTTTGCATTCCTGATCTAGATGTGCAAGGATGTGAGCTATTTGAAGGCATACTAAAGTTCACATTTGTAACATTGGGCATTGAATGACTTGCATACTTGGCACTAGGCATAGAACAGGGTATCAAGGGATTGACTTGCTCACCTAGGGATTTAGGGCATATTGTAATTAAGCATTCTAGAAGTTCTTGAGATCGTTTGGCATATAAGCATGCATGGCCAATTGCATTATCATGTGGTTTTTCTAACTTATCCTCTTCTACAATCTCACGGAGACATTCTAGGCTGTCCTTAAGGTATGAGAAATATGTTTGAATAGCAAGTTTGTTATTCCTAAGATGAGGAGGAACATATTTCACAGACAAAGCATATTTATTACAGACATGCACCTTTGAAGCACCATTCTCCCCATTGGTCATTGGCATTTTCCCTTTTACCTGACTCTTTAGATTCTCAATTTCCTTTTGCAACGAAGTTATTTTTTCGTTATTTTTGTTACGAGTGTCTTTTATTGACTCAAATAACTCATTGAAATGACGTTTAACCTTTTCATTTTCTTCAAGAAAACTCTCATTTTCCTTTTGTAAAGCATTAACTAAGTTTTGAAGATGAAAAGTTTGAGAGTGCTGAGAATCTAAAGGAGGAGGCATTTGGGATCCAGTCACATTGTTCTTTTCACCCTTTAATTGAGAGATTTGGGCTTTCAACTTTCTGATCGTGTTACAATGAGCTCGAATCTGTTCATCACGTTTGCTAATTTCAAAGACTGCATCAAATTCAGGAACATCCAAGGATGTCTTGATATTTGAGGTTTTAACATTTTCTTTCAGATGTTGATATTTTAATTGCAAATCAAAATGTTCAACTTCTAGTTTAGAAAGATGCTTTACCAAATTATCGTGATCATCCTGATCAATTTTCTCATTAAGTTTCGAATTAATCTTTTTAAGCTCAATGACACGATCATGGGAGACTTTCAGAGCAATAGATAATTCATGAAATTGAGAAGCATTAATGGAACAATTTGTAGCAGTGTAAAACACATCTTGAGTAATACATTCAGAAATAAGAGTCTCATTCAATGTATGCAAGTTCTTCCTCTCAATCTCATTATATTTTAATGCTCGTTCATAGTCACTAACCTCAACTATCATTGCATCAAATTCTTTTTCCATTTCTTTAATATCTAAATCCATCCCCTTTTTAAGACTCTCAAATTGATCTTTTAGTTGTTTAAAGAAAGGCATGACCTCAGTTAAATAACATTCTTTAGTTTGCTCAAAACCCCTTTCCCCTTCAGTTATCCCAGTGGGTGTGATCCTTTTCTTACACGTTTTCTCAAAATCAACAAATAATTGAAAGATAACATATTGACTGATTAAGGTCTTGCTTTTAGTGGCAATAGTTCTAGGAACTAAATGCATTGGTGTATTTGGAGGATACACAGTTGCTGAAGGCATTTTCCTAAGGGGAGGGTTCGTTACAACAAGATTCTCTGCTTTTTGCTTTTCCATATCTTTCTTCCAAAAAATTTGTTCTAGGGTTAATTGAGTTTGAGGCTTAAACATGTTAAGGGAGATCCAATTTTCCTTAGTGTAATCATGAGGTTTGATGGTTATGTTTTTCTCTTTACATATAGGGTTGTTGAGTTTTTTATTCATTTTTTCCCTAGTGACCTCATCTGATTTCTTATCTTCCTCAGTGCACTCAGCGCAACTAGGTTTCTGTCTAGGCTTAAGGATTTCATTACCATCATAAATTACCTTATGAGCAGTTCTAGCCTTTTTAATGACCTCTGGATTTGGTTCCTTAACAAGGGGAGTACTATGCTTATCACTCAAAACTCTGTGCTTAGTGATCAAGTGAGCAGTCTGAATGGTATTCCCTTGTACGTACAACTTATTTTCAAGCTTGTTTTTCAAAGTTTTTAGATTGGAAAAATCATTCAAAAGTTTTGATTCCTTAGCAGTGAATTCTTGCTTAAGCATTTTAACATTTTCTTGAAGTTCCTATTTTTGCTTAGCAGTTTTAGAAAGCTTTTCTTGTAAGGAGTTTAACTCTTGTTTTAAGACTTCTTCTCTAAAGTTACTTTTTCTAATAACTGTACGCATTTGGTCATCCATCTCCTGCTCACGGGTGGTTAATTCAAACTTAGCTCGTTGTTCATAAATAGCAACACGTTCTTTATAGGCATTGAGTTCAGAGATAACAGAATTATCAGGGGCACATGCAGTGTATTCATCAAAAAGATAGTCATCATTGACTGCAGAAGATGCATCACTTGGTACTACCTCACTTTCACTTTGTTTCACATATTGATCATATGGGACAACATTGATATTACCCATATTTTCAATATCTGACTCAATAGTTTCAGTTGATTGTACTTTGTCATCCATTTTTTGCACATCAGCATCATCGTATAGTTTTAATACCTCAGAAATGAGTTTGTCTTTGGATGGACCAGCTTGTGGTGATGAAGAGTCTTTAGGAGAGACCATTGGAGAAATGCTAGCCATGAAAATGGTTTATGCAGTAGGTTCATCATCAACGTCAGAGTCGTATGCATCACAATCAGCGACTTGAAAGGCATTCTGATGATTGTGGCCTATCTCCTGAATTGGCTGCTCATCCACATCTGCATCATATGTCTTAGCATTTCCCTCAGCAAGAAACAACAACTCCTCTTCATCCAAAGTTGCTCCGTTGTCCTGAGCTTGCACAAGCAGCATTTTGTCTCTGAAATATTCTGCATTCTGAGGACGTTTTGGAGATGTGCAGTTCCTAGCAATGTGTCCCTCACCACCACAGTTGTAGCATTTGACTGGTTTTGCTTGTCCTTGATTTGGATTCCTTCCACAATTTTGATTTGCTACATGACCTCTGCCTACTCCAGTATTAGCATAACCTACTCCAACCATCCCTTGTTCATATCGTCTACCTTGCACTGGTTGCGCCATAATTTTTCTATCTCTGACAAGAGCATGATTGTGAAGATTGGATGCAGTTCTGATCTCATTGTTAGTGTGAAGACTGTTGGTGTGTGGACTAAGGGTCAAGTTTTGTTTAACCATAAGAGCTAGTTGATTAATGAAGTGTCCTACGGCTGCATCAGCATCAGCTTGTTTGAACCGTGGATCGGAAATGAGTTTGTGAGTGCCATCACCCATGGGTATAACTTGTGAAGCTTTAGTGGTAATCCCAATGTTTGAGTAGAGGGCAGTTGAATCATTTGATGAGCTTGTCTCTCCTGGATTTGTTTTGAATTGTTCAAGAATCCTCTTTTCAAACATGGCATGTCTCTCATTCTAAAGAAGGAAGGCATAGAGTTGCTCATAGTTTGTATTCTTCAATCATTTGGTTAGCTTCACAGAGGTGACAAACTTGTGCCATTGGGGATTCATGTTGTTCACAAACTTTGAGTTTAGCTGAATGTTTGGCATAGTCATTCTGATGTTCCTCATGTCATTAACAAGCTTGTGGAATCTTACATAATACTCATAGACACTCTCATCTGGTTTCATCTTGAAGTGCTCAAATTCATCATAGAGTTGTGATTCTCTGTCTTTCATAGTTAATTCAGAACCAAAAAGAAGCATCTTGACATTATCCCACACTGCCTTGGCTTCGGTGTTTTGATTGATAAGCTTGTAGATATCTTTTGGAAGACCTTGAAGTATGATGTTAGAAGCCCTGATATCAGCATCGAATCTCTTTTTCTCCTTATCATTGAGTTCATCATACATCTTTGGTCTATCTAATCCATAGATCATAGTTCCATCTGCAGCTGTATCAATTAAGTCTCTTGTAGTCTCAACCTGATAAGGTCCTTCATCGATTGACTTGAGAATGTTGACTCCGTTTTCTTTTCCCAAACAGTACAATCGGATTCGTTGAGCCCATGAGTCATAATCAGTTCTGTCAAGCATAGGTGGACGAGTATCTGATCCCGCTGCTTGGACGTCCTCAGCTACAGAAGAAACAATAGTAGGAACGATGTTTGCCATGATTACAAGTTCTACGGGATTTTACTATTCTTTGATTAAACCGGGAAATTGATTCTTTCACGGGATTTTACTAAACCAAAAGAACAACCGTAAGAATGTAGCACGAAGAAGTAACAAGTCTCAATAGACAAGTGGCTAAATACTCAACTCGCTTAACTATCAACTCGCTAAATAATCAACTCGCTTAAAGAAACAAGTCGCTTAAGGGGTCAACTCGCTTAATAGCCAAGTCGCATATAGTATCAACTCGCAACACAATCAACTCGCTTAATGAAACAAGTCGCTAAATAGCCAACCCGCTTTAGTATCAACTCGCAACACAATCAACTCGCTTAATGAAACAAGTCGCTTTAGGAATCAACTCGCTTAATAGCAAGTCGCAAACAGACACAACTCGCTTTACCACCAAGTCGCTTAAAAACTTAACTCGCTAAATAGCCAAGTCGCATATATCAACTCGCATTCAGTAACAAAGCAACTCGCTTTGAAGAAACTCAAGTCCGAGACTCAACTCGCATAGTACAAAGTTCAAAAATAACCACTTTATCAATCCAAAACAACCAAACCACAATGATTTAAGCCTTCCAATTCAAAACATAAACACATATGATGATCCTAAACACAAAAGTACAAGCAAAATTCAAACTTTAACACTAGAATTTGTCCAAATGATTCAAGCTCACCTAAACACTTAATAACCCAAAAACCTTATGAAATCCACCAAAACAAAGAGCATGAAAGATGAGTGATCAAACCATGGCTCTTGATACCATTTGTAACATATTGGATTTCACAAATACACTAAACCATAACCATATGAGGCGTACAATGTGTTTAGAGAGAGAAATGGAAGAGAGTTGGGAACTTTAGTGAGAGAAAGAAAAATCTTATTATGAGCTCCGACTCTCTACCTTGGGAGGTAGAGAGTATTTATAGTCTTACAATAAAACGCCACCTGACGGGCTGTGGATCAGGCATACAGTGGGTAAAGACCCGTCCGTCCTCCACGGTGTTACTAAACTAAATACTACTTAACATCAAATAACTACGACTACGAGCTTTCTAACGATTACATATACTTGAGGTGACCGACACTTTAACTACTGGATTTTCCAAATCCTAACAATGATGAAGAACCTAAAACTGCTGAGACAGAGAAAAGTACTGATGAGCCAAAATCTTCATTGACTGCTGAGGATCAATCTATTCAAGATGAACTTAATCAGATGCTTCTTCAAGATGTCTTAGCACATTCTTATACTGATGATCAAAGAAGAGCTTATGAAGAAGCAAAGAAAAAGAACAAAACTGCAGAGTACTCTCACAGTACTTTGGACAGTACTTTTGACCAAAGTACTGCTGCACCAGTTACCAGCACTTTGGATGATTTGGATGATCCTACCATGCCTGGATTAGAAGATACTGATGATGAGTTTGAAGATGAAGGTATTTTCTCAGATTCCAATGAAGATGCTGATTTCACTAATTTGGATGATACTTATGGAGTTCCACAGTCTCCAAACTTAAGAATTCATAAGAATCATCCTACTGATCAAATCATTGGTCCTTCTACTTCTGGAGTGATGACTAGACACAGAGCTAAGAGTTTTTCTAAACCTCATAATGCTTTACTTAGCTTTGTCTATAAACAAAACAGACTAAATCATAAGGACCATCAAACATGTCTGTTTACTTGTTTTATCTCTCAAGAAGAACCCAAGAATATTGCTCAAGCATTAACTAAAGAAAGTTGGGTTGAAGCTATGCAAGAAGAACTGCTACAATTCAGACTTCAAGAAGTTTGGGTATTATGTGATCTTCCTGATGGTAAGAAGGTTATTGGTACAAGATGGGTGTTCAGAGTCAAGAGAGATGAAAGAGGGAATGTTATCAAAAACAAAGCAAGGTTAGTTGCACAAGGCTACATACAAGAAGAAGGAGTTAATTATGATGAAGTGTTTGCTCCTGTAGCAAGGATTGAAGCAATTCGAATTTTCCTTGCTTTTGCATCTTATATGGGATTTCAGGTTTATCAAATGGATGTCAAGAGTGCCTTTTTATATGGCAGAATTACAGAGGAAGTATATGTCAAACAACCTCCTGGTTTTGAAGATCCTAAACATCCAAACAAAGTCTACAAAGTTGTCAAAGCTCTGTATGGCTTACATCAAGCACCTAGAGCTTGGTATGAAAGGCTCTCTACCTTTTTATTGCAACATGGTTATAGGAGAGGAGCTATTGATAAGACCTTGTTTATCAAGAGAGATAAGAAGGATATCATGCTAGTTCAAGTGTATGTAGATGATATCATCTTTGGAGCTACCAAACAATCTGTGGTCAAGGAGTTTGAGAAGCTGATGCATAATGAATTTCAAATGAGTTCAATGGGTGAGTTAACTTTCTTTTTGGGACTTCAAGTTAAGCAGTCAAAGGAAGGAATTTTCATAAGTCAAGACAAGTATGTAACTGACATACTTAAGAAGTTCAATTTTGATGACATGAAGCCTGTTACTACACCTATTAAATCTATCAACTCATTGGGCAAGGATGAAGATGGACAACCAGTTGAAGTTAAGTTATACAGATCCATGATTGGCTGTCTTATGTATCTTACTGCATCAAGGCCTGATATCATGTTTGGTGTTTGTTTATGTGCAAGATATCAAGTCTCACCCAAGGTCTCTCACATGAATGCAGTGAAGAGAATTTTTTGTTATTTGAAACAACAACCTAAGTTAGGGTTGTGGTATCCAAAGGATTCACCTTTTCACTTGGAAGCTTTTTCAGATAGTGATTATGCAGGTGATAACTATGACAGAAGATCAACCAAAGGTGGATGCCAATATCTTGGAAGAAGATTAGTTTCATGGCAGTGTAAAAAGCAAACAATTGCAGCAACATCATCAACTGAAGCAGAATATGTGGCTGCTGCAAGCTGTTGTGGACAAGTGTTGTGGATGCAGAATCAACTCTTGGATTATGGGTTCAATTTCAAGAATACTCCTATCAATATTGATAATGAGAGTACTATTTGCATTGTAAAGAATCCAATTTATCATTCCAAGACCAAGCATATTCAGATTAGGCACCATTTCATCAGAGATTGTTATGAGCATAGGCTCATTAATGTTGTCAAGGTGCATACAGATGATAATGTAGCTGATTTACTCACCAAAGGATTTGATGTTTCAAGATTTACTCACTTGGTGGTGAGTATTGGCATGATCAATTACTGAGTTACATTTAAGGGGAGGACTATTAAGTGTAAGTATAGTCCTATGCATTACTTGAGGGGAGGATATTCATGTTTATTTGCTATTATAAGATAGAGAATGGAAAAGTACTGATTTTTGATTTTATGAAAGTACTGCTTGGAAAGTACTGCTTAGAAAGTACTGCACACGTGGAAAGTACTGTTTATCTTATTAAAGTACTGTTCCAACGGTAATATTGAGGGGTAACTACACCTAACGGTAACTTTGTTATTAATAGCTGTGATTTTTTAAATCTCACCTATAAATAACTACTTTCCGAATTTCCCTCTCATATTGATATCTCATAATCTTTTCCATATTTCTCTCACTTTCACCTATATTATTCATTCTATCTCTTACTGTGATCATATAATCATCAATGGCGAATCGTAATACTGTTTCCAAACACAGCATGGTGGCGAATTTAGACAACACTGAAGCAAATGTAATCTTTCATGATATCATCGATTTTCTTACTGGGTCGCCAATTAGTTATGCACTATTAGTAGAACCGGATATCATTGAGCCCTGGATTCAACAATTTTGGGAAAGTGCTAGGGTTCATATGGAGAATGATGAAGAATATATTCAAGCTACAGTTGCTGGAAGAACTGTAAAAGTTACTGAAGCCTATATTCGTGAAGACTTATTGTTTGATGATGCAGATGGGGCTGTTCGTTTTGATAAGCAACTGATTTGGGATTCGTTTAGGGACATTGGTTATGAAGGGTCCTTAACTGAACAAACATTCAGGAAACCCTTATTTTGTCCTCACTGGAAGTTTTTAGTACATGTATTGCTTCATTGTATTAGTGCTAAAAGTACATCATGGGAGCAATTTGGGTCTAACATAGCATCTGCTATAGTGGGATTGGCAACTGATCGTATTTTCAACTTTTCAAGGCTAATTCTAGATGGGATGCTTTCACACATCACTCATGGTTCCAAATGGTTGATGTATCCAAGGTTTATCCAAGTTTTCCTCAATAAACAACTTTCAGATGTACCAAAGCCTACAAGTCTTTTACCTGTTGTGGTACAACAAGCCAAGATTTTCACTTTCATGGCGAGGAAGAGTGATTTATTCACTGGAAGGGACACTCCATTGACTACTTCTATGATGGAAGTTGTTCAAGCTGTCAGAGCTGATGCTGCAGAGGATGAAGATAGAGAAGGTACTGCTTCTGAAGGTACTGATACTCAAGGTACTGCTTCTGAAGGTACTGCTTCTCAAAGTGCTGCATCTCAAGAAGGTACTGCATCACAAGGTACTGCTTCACCAAGTACTGAAGTTCAAGAAGATGTTGCAGTTTCACCTTCACCATCTCCACAAAGATCTGTTCCTGATTCTCAACCAGAAGAACATTCACCAATTCGAGGAGATGATCTACCTATATTGGATAATTATGTTCTGACAAGGGAGTTAGTCAAATTGAAGAAAACAACTGAGGCTCAAGCTAAACAGATTAAGAAGTTGAAGCTCAAGTTTAGAAGACTCAAGAATTTTGTCTGGCTATTGGTTCAACATCATCGTCTATGGGTCAAATCTAAAAAGAAGGAGCAAAGGCAGTTTAAGAAGACCAAACGCCAAAAGGTTCAAAAACAATCATCTTCTGTCCAATTGGGGAGGAATTTAGAAGAAAATAATTTGAAAGAAGATGTTGTTAAGGAGAATGAACCTCAAGGTACTGAAGAATATGTTAATATTGAAAGTACTGAGGAAGAAAAGACTGAAGTTTAAGGTACTGAGGAGCAAGTTATTGATGTTCAAGTTCAAAGTACTGGTCATCATGGTACTGCTGATCAAAGTACTGCATTTCAAAGAACTTACAGGCAAGAATTGATTACTCCAAGGTTGATAGATTTTGTAGAGGAAGTTGGTCCTTCAACTGTTTTAACTGAAGAAGAAGCTGGTCCTTCAACTGTCATACCAGAAAAGGAAGCTGATACACCCAAACCTATACATAATGCAAGTGATAATAAAACCATTGCTGAGATCTTGCATGATTTATCAAGACCAAGGGGTGTTAGCATTCCAGGAGTGCAAGAAGAAGAAAAACCAAGAGCTTCTCAACCTGTTATTGATCCTAAGGATAAAGGAAAAGGTATATTGGTAGCAGTAAAGAAGAAAAAGAAACCTACTTTAGCACAGATAAGGGCTGCTCAAAATGCTATGAATGAGGAAGCAGCTAGAAAGGTACAAGCTGAACTGAATGCTAAGGTTGCTAAGGAAGAAGAAGCTATGAATGAAGAAGCAGCTAGGAAATTACAAAAAGAATTGAATGCTGAAGCTGCTATACCATCACCACTTCCTATTTCTTCTCTACAAAGAAGACCAAATCTAGCTAAAGAAAGGAATGCAATGATGTCTTATCTGAAAGGAAGAGGATATGTTGGATTGAACAAGCTGAACTATGTTAATATGAAAGAGTTATATGAAGTTGTTCGAGAAGAATATAAGAGACAAGTTTCTAATATTAAAGATTTTAAAGATGATGATGCTTACAAAGAAGAAGAAAGAAAAGGAAGCTTGAAAAGAAAAAGAAGAACTGGAGTTAAAGATCAAAAATCATCAAAGAAAATTGAGTTAAGGTCTGATACTAATGATGAGCTAAGGAATTATTTAAGAGTAATAGATTTTGAGTATTCTAAAGATGATGCTGAATTGAAGATGAACAAATCTCCAATTACTACTTTTGAAGTTATAGAGTCAAAAGAAGAGAATTATCTGATATTTCACAAAGAAGATGAAAGTTTCAAAGTGTTTAATATGCTATAGGATTTATTGCATATAATTGATAGAGTGTATTTATTCCATTTATATCATGTGGTAAAAGAATACTATGACCACAATCCATCAGAAGGATTTGGTTTAGTCTTACTTGGAGATCTCATAACTGTTTGGAAAACTGAAGAAACAAGTACTGCTGAGATCTGGAAAAACCAAGAAGATTAGGAGATTACTTGCTGGAGATTCATTGAAGAATCTGGAGTACATGTTCTAGAGCTAGAAGATGGGACAATGATTCACATGTTAGCTGATAGAAGATATCCTCTTACACCAGATCTTATGAGGAGGATGCTGGAGCATGGAATGGAAGTAGAAGAAGATAATGAAATAGCACGTCTGGTCATCAAGCTGTTTATCAGATGGACTACAATTGCTGATGATGATGAATAACTGGTATGAATCTTAATTGATTAAATTTTTGATATATCAGTACTTTATTCAAAGTACTGCTGATCAAACAGTACTTTAATCAAAGTACTGCTTGCAGTTTTTAAACCAGTTACTGATTTTAAAAAAACTTTTGTTAAGTAATAAATGTTTTGAAACAAAGGTTAGAAGAAATAAATGGTTTTTGAGATGGTAACACAAATAGGTTATCAATCCACCATGGTTACAAAAGGATTGACTAATCCATGAGCAAACGGCTCTGGTAAAGATATCTCAAATCCGTTTTTAGTTGACAACTTGCTAATAAGTTGTATGGTAATCAACTCACCATATCAGTAATGTAAAGAGTTGGCTAGCCCACAAGAAAATAGCGTGTGGTAAAGGCTGTGGAAAAACCATTATATGGTAATTAGTTCACCATGATGAAAGAACTAACTAGTCCAAAAGGGTACATCTTTTGGTAAAGACAAATCAAATCTATTGATAGCTGATGATTTGCTAAAAATCATATGGTTATCAGTGTACCATGATCTTACACATCAAAACATTTGGCTACTCCAGAGTTAATGGCTTTGGTAAAGAGACATTAAATCCGTTAAATTTTCAATGATTCACCTCTCACAGGAGTTTACACACCTGGAAGTGATGAGAATAGACTAAAACTTAACTGAATTAAATATACAAATTGTCTTATGTTGCTGAAAAGATGGAGCTTGCTGAATGTTGCTGAAAAGAAATAAGATTGTTGATTGATGCTGAAAAGAATTATACAAATCAAGACTACTTTGATGATGATATAAGCGAAGAATCTACAAAGATAAAATTTGAAGATAAAGTCACAATTCCTCTTTGAAGATACAGAAGTTAAAGCTAAATCTACAAAGGAACTTGAAATCAAACAAGTAGAATTCAAGTTAGGGGAGGATTGTTGGGATACAGAAAGCTAAAGTACTGAAGAGCTGAAGATTAACAAAGTACTGCAGAAAGACAAAGTACTGCAAGAAGTCAAAGTACTGCTAAGTAAAAGTCAAAGTACTGCTTATTCATTAAAGTACTGTAAAGATTAAAGTCAGTTGTAATTGATTAAAGATACAAAGTAATGTTTATCTAGAACTTTCTAAGTATTGTTTACTTGACGTACAAGGATAAGAATTGTAAACCGTTTAGGGTTATCCTTGAGCCTATAAAAGGACCCCTAGATTGGTATTAGAGTTACGAGTTTATATGTGTTTTTAGAATCCTAAAGTACGATCAATATTAGAGTTTTAGAGAGTTCGATATTTAGTGTTTTAGAGTTATTAATAAAGTTATATTCTTCTTAGCTTTGTTAAGTAAATTCCGCATACTTGATAAAGATTACTCAGTGTTTCATTGTTAATAACTTAGGATTTATCCGAGGTTATTAAACCCTTAACAAGCTATTCAAGTTAGTTTGGTTAGAGTACATCGATCCAACAAGTTGTGTGAAAACATGGAGTATAGGAAGAAGGAAAATGTGGAGGTTTTGAAGATGGGAAAAGCAAGTAGGAAGAAAACCTCATCGAATAAACTCACTCCAACCACTACCACCACCAAAAGCCATGATTACACACCATCACCACCAAATTCACCAAACACCTTTAAGCCTTTGACACAAGAGCAAAAGGAGGCCATTCTAGAAAACCTAGAACAAAAATTCCTTGAGCTTAATGAAAAGAAACCCGTGATCGAAGTTTTACAAGATTATGTTGTTTACCGCAAGAAACTCGATGCGGTAATGTTGGCTAGAGCACGTTTGGAAGACAAGAACCTTACGGAGGAGGATAGGGATAGAATTTTGTTTCGGGGGATGTCGAGGAAAGAGAGTGACCCGGGTAACTTCGTTCTACCAATGAAAGTTAACGGTACCACTCCGGTTTATGCTTTGGCGGACACCGGATCAAGTGTCAATGTGATGCCATATCCGCTATTTAAGAATTTGGGGCTAAGCAATCCTCAACCAAATCAATCGAAGTTAACCATGGCTGATAACTCTCAAGCTAAGGCTATGGGAGAAGTTAAAAATGTGAGGGTACAAATCGGATATCAACCTTATGTAGCCGATTTCATTGTCTTTGATATTCCGGTCGATAAAAGTTTGCCTCTTTTACTTGGAAGACCTTTTCTTCGAACGTGTGGAGCTATAATAGACATGGGGAGGGGGACTATGACCATTGATGACGGAATTGCCAAGCAAACTTATTATCCCAAGCCAAAGGGTAAAGTTTTAGAGTTCATGGAGGATTTGGAAATTTTGGGTGAAGATGATTTGACTTGTTTTGAAGTGGGGCGTGATGCCCAAGGAAATGCTATGTATGGACCACTTACCCCACCGTACTTTGATCTAGAAGATGAAATGGAACGAGCACTTGCAAATGGAAGCTTTTTACAACCCGGTTAAGAACATTCTTGTGTATAAAAAGCTTACGGACTTCCTAGGATCCTTACCCGTGCAATTGAAAAACTTGGAGTGGGGACCCGAAGGAGCGAGTGTATACAAAAGAGAAGAAGGTGATGGGGAATGGCATGTAAAATTCAACATACTATGCCCAAGTGGAAGGAGATTTGTTAGAAAATTCAAGACCCATGAGACAGATCGTGAGTTAACGGGAAAATTTCAAAGCGAGGATATCTTGAAATATGAATATTTTGAGGGGTGATGAAGAGTAGAACCGCAATAATAACAAGCACTTGTTTGCTTGATCTTCATCTTTTGATGAAATTTACTTTTATGCACTTAGGGATTTTGATTTCATTTTGTTTTTATTTCTTATTATGGTTTGAAGTTATTTTAATCAATTCCTTTTTGAATTTTAGTTTAAGTTTTATGATGATAAGATTTTATGATTTAGTTCTTGAGCTAGTAGTTTAGATATTGTTGGAATTTGCAAATGGTTGGATGGATGTTGGGTGCATCAAATGGCCAACTAAAGTTAAAAAGGTAAAATTCTGCAAAAATGCAAACCAAAACGGTTGTGTCCATGACTGAATCGGTTGGAAGCAAGTATAAGTGCCAAAAATTCAATTTTTCCAGAAAAACACACACACACTAATCCTCCATTTGGGTTTCAAAAATTCGACCACCAAGAAGTTGTTTGAAGGTTGTAGGAGTGTTGTAAGTTCATCATGGCACCTAGATAAGTAAGCATCTGCAATCAATTAACTTAATTAGGGGTTTAATTTGAGTATTTGATTCGAATTGCAAATTAGGTCACCAATTGGGAATTTTTGATGGGATTCGAATTAAGATGTAATCTTTTGGAATTAAGTGGGTAATTGATATAGGAATGCATTGCAAAAAGAATTTTAGTGATTGATTCAACATTGGATGAGTATTAGATGATTAAATTTTCGGATTCAATTAGGTTGTACCCTTGAATCAAATTAAGTTGCAATTGATGATTTCTAGTTGTTAGATGATGCATTTTCAGTAAATTTTAGATGTGACATTGTTGTTAGAACAATTAATTGATGAATTGAAGTTGAGTTTTGTTTGAGTTCTAAGCATGATGAACAAATGATAAGAGGATGTTTTTGGATGCGAATTAAGAGCAAATTGAGGTTGTAGAAATCATTAGTGATGTTCAAAGGAAGTTTAGGAGTGAATTAGAATTGGAAAAATCTAGTGGGAAGTTAATTGGAAGGCTGTAGCCTAATGCAGAACAGACGACCGAATTGGCTGCGCAACGCAACCGATCGGTTGGACCAAGGTCAGGGGAAGAGCCGATCGGCTGCCCGTCGACCGAATCGGTTCCATATTCTGTTTTGAAAAAAATGCGAATTTTGAACTTGACCCTAGGGGCTTCTATAAACTTTATCGTTGGTTCTAACACTCTTATATTTATGATTTCTACAGAGAAATGTTGTAGGTTGTTCGAGTTCTATGCGGATTCCAATGAACCCGCTCGTGACCAAGTATTGCCAAAGGAATGCACGGAAGAAAGTTACCTATAGCATGCGAGCTGAAGGGAATGCGAACCTGAAGTTTAAAGATCTTACCAATGAGGAAAAACACGCTTTTAGGGAACGTTTGTCGAAGTTGCAAACTAGAACTATTTTGATTCCGAGGTTGGTAGATTGGGACTTGTTTAACGAATATGAGTGTGAAACTGAGTTGAGGGGTATGATGCGGATTTCTTGTGTCTATCCGATTAATGGAGACTCGTTCGATGATTTTTCTTGGGAGAGAGCTTTTAGCATTCATGAAGAAGTTTACCGTGAATGGTGTTTGGAGTTCTTCTCAACAATGTACTTTGAAAGAAAGGTAAACTTGCGAAACATCATGAATGAAATTTGTGTTTGGTTTAGGCTTTGTGGGCAGGATCATGCATACACTTTGCTAGGGTTTGCAGTTGCTCTTGGATTATACGAACCGGATGAGGTTAGTCATCGATTATTTGAAGCTCATTTCTTGAGGCTTAAGAGGTTTGAGAAAGATTACCCTAGTGTCCCCGCGTATTGTAATCGCGTGGGAGATCCTTCTTGTACTCGTAGGAATTCTTCAACCCTTAGAAATCCATTGTTGAGAATCCTACATAAGTTGCTAGTATGGGGGCCGTTCCATAGAGTTGGAAGCCGGGACAAATGCCAAAAGCCGGACTTGTGGATAATGAAGTTGTTGGAGGAGTCCAAGGATGGGAATGCGGCTTGGATTATAGCCGAGTGTTTGTCTAGGAGAGCCCCGGGTATCAAGGGCAATAACAACATATGCGGAGGTCATTATGTGACGAGGTTGGCAAAGAATCTAGGGTACTTTAATGACAACGAGTTGGCTAAGTGTGATGATCCAAAGGTTAGTGAGACGTGGGATGCAAAGAGTTTTGGAAAGGCTTTGAATAGAACGACAAATACTTTGGGAGCATGGATTGACCCACCACCACCGCAGCAGCCGACGGATAATGTGGCAATGGGTACGACTAGTAGCTTTGACTCGGGTTGGGGAGATTGGAACCGGCACTTAAATGATATTGAGCGTAGGGATGTATGGAGAGATTCGATGATGTTGAGGAACAACTACGTTAATGATTATTCGATCCTGTTCTTTCAACACATGGTGCAAGAAGCCAATTATGAGTTGCCTCCCTACAATCCGCCTAATGTTCCACCATATCCTTTCCCGTATACCTCGTATCCTGGACCTTATCCGTACCCGTATCCTGGCTATGCACCATTTCCCGACTGATGTGAATATAACGCGTTCGGGGTCAAAGGAACTTCCTTTTCGTCGAGCAAGTTTTTCAACACCCTAGGCAGTGAACATAATCGTTTTAGTGTAGTATTAGGTAAGCCTCGGGTATTGATATCGTTCTATAGGGGAATAGGAATGCTAGTGAGAATTGTACTACACTAAGGTTGAGGTTGAGGAAGATTATTTTTTATCTTTTTTATATTTTTTATAAAGCTAAGGGTAAAACCTCGGGGTTTGGATTTGGGGTTTGGTACTTCTGCCGATTACTCTACTTATCTAATCATCTAAACTAAAGGTAGTCTTATGTCTATTGATGTGTGCTCGTATGATGATTAAAAATGTGTCTACCTAGATACTATTACTCCCTAGTTATCTTTTATTGGTGGTTGAATTGTCACATCCTTATTCTTAACGCGTTGTGTTTTCTAGGGACGAGGGTATGCTTTTATCCCTAACTCTTTGAGACTACCTTAAGGTTATTGCCTACGAAATCTCTAGGATTCATAAACTAACTCTAAGGTTATCTTTGGATGTTTAATCTACAATTCCACTAAGAGATTTATAAACTAAGGTTCACAAAGATTACTCAAGCATTAAAAACACAACGATAGCCAAGTGGAATCCTAAGCCAATTACAATTAAGATAAGAGACAACCAATCAATAAATAATAACTAGGTTTCATAGATCTAAGCAAACACACAAGAAATTTAGCCGGACATGTTAAACATGCAAGCATACACACATACAATCGAAGATATAATGAAATCAATGAAGTAAATTACTTATCTTGATGTAAAATAGGGTATGAGAACCCTAAAATACTGTCCAAACAGGACCAAAATCATTTAAGGTTTTTACTCCACAAGTCTACCTCTCTAAAATTCTGAAAATTCGATTTCTATATATAGTTTTTTCACTGCGACGGCGTCACCTTATTGTTGCGATGCCGTCAGATCGCTGTCATTAGGGTTTTGTCTTGGCCAAGTCATCATTGCGACGGCGTCACGTTGTGGTTGTGACGCCGTCAGTATTCAACAGTGACGTCGTCTGAATCTGGATCTAGGCCGTCTAAGAAGAAAAGTCTTCGTGACACCCTTACTCTTCAAAGCCTGACGCCGTCAGGTGTAAATTAGCCTAAACGCTACTGATTCGTCACAAATTTAATTACGTAGAGAGGGACGGCGTCACCCTCTGTGTGGGACGCCGTCAGGTGTAATTCCAGCAGCTTGAGTGTCTTGATCTTGACTTAGCCATTTTCTTCTTATATTCACTCATTTTCGTCCAAAAATGCATCATTCAAGCATTTTGCTTCCAAGAGACCTAAAAAGTGAAAAGGAACGAAATTAAGCAGTAACGGATATAAAAGTGGGCGATTAAGGGCTTAAATGACCCCTTAAAAGTGTACGTTTTAAATCCTTATCAAATATCCCTACACTTGGTATTTGCTTGTCCTCAAGCAAATGTGCTTTTAGCCAATCAATTTATAAGTTAGGGGGCATAAAGCATTGGTTTAACATAATTCACAACAAGTAAAAGCACCGCAATAGTCATAACAAGCACGGAAATTATATATTAGCACCTCACAAGTGGTGTTTGGATTCTCTCATCTCTCGGGTGTATATGAAATATAGTAAATGGAAATGGAAGATAAACACTCATTAACCGGTCATAGTACATAGATTACCATAGGCTTGAGACTAGATCAAACCTCCACCGCTTTGGCGTAAGCACCTAGGAACAACTATCTAAGAGGTCTTATAAAGGGTTGTAACGTTAGGCTTACGGTAGGGAAACAAAGGGTTTGGTTGGATAGGCGATTTAGTGGTGGCAAGTCAAAAATCTTATGTTACAAGCATGAAAAGAATGGCATTGATAAGCCAAGACTCGACTCACAAAACTCTAGATAACTTTGAAACAAACAAACATAAATATAAACATAGATGTAGGATGATAGCCCATTTTTTTTTTTTTTTTTTTTTTTTTGTTTACACTTTTACTCTACAATCCTCTACGATAACATCAAAATATAAAGGATTTATAGGAGCATCCCTACAGTTGATTTTTTTTACTCTAACACTAATTTGACCCGAATTGAAAAGATCAAAACACTTGGAGTACATTATTACGTAAATAAATGGAATTTGAATTTAACGTTCTTTCCAGTCACTCTATAAAATTTAACTTTACCCATGAGTCCCAATCGTCCCAAAACTATGTACAAAAGATATGAATCGACTTAGCAACCATGCAAGTAACTAGATAATTGAACTAAGGGTTAAGTATGATAACAATAATGCACTAAAATTGAGTGCATACAAGGTAGGCTAAGGAGATTTGGGTGTACATTTGGGGGTGGATTGTAAACAATGCTCTTCATTGATATTCTGGAAAACCGAAACATCATGAGAACCGCGAAAAGGATAGGCTCTGAGGGTTAACTAGGGATATCGTGTAATAAAGATGAGTACATTGCAAGGGTGTGGGGGAATTACTCAACCGATGTGGAAGAAGTAAATATAATACGGGTATCAACCAAGGGTTATCCTAATGCCTCTTATCATTTAGTTATTCCTAACTACACAAGTGTAGTCTCACTAGCGATCTCGGAATGCATTACAAAACAAGTTCTAGAAGCATTAAAGGTGAATGCTTTAATTTCTATAGATCTAGGGGCGAACCTCACATTTTTGGGGTAGAATTTGAGTGGTAAAGGGTTTTTGTGCTAGTCATATAACTCCTATCCATGAGACGCTTTATTAAGACTAAAGACCCGCCCGTACATGTCATGAAAAATTTTAAATTTGGCGCTAAAATTTCCCTAACAGATATTTCTCATGGTTTATTACACAAATGAAATAGGACAAGACAAATGATCAAGGATAAGCATAGTTTCAAAGTTCACGTTTTATTCTCCCTCCCTACACTTAAACTGAACATTTTCCCTAAAGTTCCCTGAAAGTATCAAAGTTATGATAACGGAAGGTAATTAAAAGAGAAAGAAACTAATACCCCCCTGATTAGCTCGGTAGGATCCGTGTGAAGTAGTGGTTAAATTCTTTCCAAGAAGAATGTATGCGTGAAAAGCTTCTTCCAATCTTATGTTTCTTCTTCTTGATAAATAAAACCTGCACACTTTAAGAAAATAGATGAAACCTTCACGTAAAATTGGCGGTAAACTATATATGACTCTACTAAACTAGGATATAATGCTTGTGGAATGGATGTTTGCAAATTTTCTGAAAAATTAAGATCTGAGAACTTCGAAAAATTTATAAGTAGCATAGAAAACGAGAGAAATTAGATAAGCTGTTTCTACTCCTCCTGACATCGTCAGGTTATAATCCTGACGCCGTCAAGTTATCCTGACAGAAACTGGTCTGCTGCATTTTTCTGGAAAAATTATGGAAAAACTACACCTTTAAAATCTGGAAAAGTTCCGGCAAAACATCCATTATGACTCGATACAAGCATTTGACTCTAACAAACACACGTATATATCATTTTCAATAATTGTAGTTCTCATGTTCACGTTCTTTTAAAAATGTGTGTAATCCTCCCTACACTTATCTTTTTTGTAAAATACCTTTATATGTAATTAAGACGAGGTTAAAGACAAAATAAGGCATTTTCACAAATTCAAACATGAGAACAAACAATAATGAAAAGATATATGGCACATAATAAGCAAACAATTAAGTACGGGTTGCCTCCCATGAAGCGCTTTTCTTTATTTATGAGTCTTGTAGCTAGACTCGAAGTCGTGCTCCAACGTGACTTCATTGCCATCACCTTCTTCCTCATGACGGTCTCTATTGGGTTTTCCATGTTATAAGAATGCCCTATTATGCATCTTTCTAAGAAGTCATCTTCTCCCCAATCGGTTCTATATTCCGGTCCTAGTTTCAAACAATCCTTATAGAACCCAAAAATCTTATTCATCACATAATCTACTCCTTTCTCCTTATCCTCCTCATTCCTATAGTAGACCGATAGCTTAAGTTCCTTTTCATCATTGGATAGTGATGAAAATTTCTCAATCTTAAATGGCATTTGGTAAGCTACATCATCGGTCTCATCCTTGAATATAACTATCCCTAACGACGGATCATAAGTCATCCCGGTGTTTTCTATAAAAGGCTTTCCTAGTATTAAGTGGGACAAGCTAGGATCTATAGTCGTACTAATATCCTCCACAATTATAAAATCTGTAGGGTACGTGAACTCTACCAAGAAAATTACAACTAACCCTAGGATCATCGGGGTCTCGCCTATTTAGGATAGGTTTCTTCATTACCCAATTATAGTAGGTGTTAGTCATGATGTTTATTGGAGACTTGCGATCAATGTAGGCCTTTGCCACGAAAAGATGTCCTATGCAACATGGTATGTTGAGATTCTAAGGATTCCCAAATTTGATCCGAGGGCTTTTCCTAACATACATGTGACGAAGGTCGCGTACTGAGTGTGAATGGGGACAGAGTTCCTCTTCCGTAGGAAACTTATTGAAGTATTCATCACCTACTTCGTCTACTTCATCGGTCGATTCTTCCTTAGGTGTCTTTTCATGGTTCGCTTCGTCACTAGTCCTATTTGGTTTCACTAAGGTGATGGTGTTGACGAATTGAACGTGCTTGGATAACTTACTTGGGTCCTTAATTTTCACACCGGAAGCTTCGGGAGAATAAGTCGAGATGGCAATAACCTTTTCGGTGGTCTTCCTATCACTATTGGTCATGGCTTTCAAAAGGTTATCAATCTTCCTATCCATCTCGGCTTGTTGTTGGTTAAAGCGGTCTGAAAGCTTGGCTATTTAACCTTCTTGTGATGTAACCAGGTGTTGCAACATCCCTTCTATGTTTTGTTGGCTAGGGCCAAGGGACTATGGGGAATCATTAGAGGTAAATTCTTTGTTTTGTCCCAAATTGTAGCTCGGTTTGCCCCTCCATGCTTCTCGGGCATCATTGAAAGTCCTAGGTTCAGGTGTTGTGGGGAATCTTCCTCCCATTCCATTAGTACGTGAAGATGCGTAGTCAACGGAAGCTTGTTCGGGGAGTCTCGTGCAAGTACGAGTGTCATGGGGACCACTACATAGCTCACACAAGGAAGAGACTTTATTCACTTGGCGTGAAGACTTAGGATTCTTGTAGGAGATCATTAGGAATTTGAATTGATCTTCAAGCTCGAGCATCCTACGATCGGAAGTTTGTGAGTCAATGGGAGGCAAGGAGATTGCCTACACAATTTTGGGCAACTCACGGGGGGTCATTCCAACTTTTGTTGTCATAGAGGGAAAGGTCCTCTATTGTACCCCAAGATTCTTCCGCGGTGAGATCACTAAGTTTGCCACCGGCCGCTTGGTCGATGGATTGGTTAGTTGAGAAGTTGACATGATCGTAAAAGATTTGGACTTGAAGCCAAAGATCGATGACGTGATGAGGGACTTTATGGAGCAAGTCCTTGAATCGAGTCAATGCCTCGTAGAGAGATTCACCTTGACGTTGTTGGAACATCAAGATTTCATTCCTAAGTTTAGTAGTTCGCCCCGGTGGGAAAAATTGGGCAAGGAAACGAGTAGTGAGATCATCCCAACTTGAGATGGATCCGGCGGGAAGTCGCTCAAGCCAATTACTAGCTTGGTCCTGTAGAGAGAATTAGAAGAGATGCAAGCGCGTGGTCTCCTGTGTGGTAGCATCAAGTTTGATGGAATTAACGATTTTAAGAAAATCCTTGAGATGCTGATTAGGATCTCCAGAACGAAGTCCATGGAATGCACATCCGTTTTGCACCAACCGGATGGTGTCGGATCGCAGGGCCGTATATTGAGCTTGATCGGGGAGCTCAATAGTGTTCCTATAGCCTTGGTGGCTTGGTCTACAGAATTCACCAAGAGTACAGCCTCTTGGCGGGTCAATGATTGGTGGGTCGATAAGTGGTGGCGGGTTATCACCTTCCATGATAAAAAGTGATGGGATTACTAACAAATGCACGAAGAAGGGGGATAGACTATGAGGAAGCTAAAAATGAGAAAAAATCTTACTTGATAGGGATCAAGCAAGGGAACCTAAACGAGATAGAAATCTAACTAGCTATTCTATTCCCCGGCAGCGGCGACAAAAACTTGATGCGCGTATAACTCGTTCGGGGTCAAAGGAACTTCCTTTTCGTCGAGCAAGTTTTTCAACACCCTAGGAAGTGAACCTAATCGTTGTAGTGGAGTATTGGGTAAGCCTCGGGTATTGATATCGTTCTCTAGGGGAATAGGAATGCTTGTGAGAATTGTACTACGCTAAGGTTGAGGTTGAGGAAGATTATTTTTCATCTTTTTTATATTTTTTATAAAGCTAAGGGTAAAATCTCGGGGTTTGGATTTGGGGGTTTGGTACTTCTACCGATTACTCTACTTATCTAATTATCTAAACTAAGGGTAGTCTTATGTCTATTAATTTGTGCTCGTATGATGATTAAAAATGTGTCTACCCCGATACTATTACTCCCTAGTTATATGTTATTGGTGGTTGAATTGTCACATCCTTATTCTTAACGCGTTGTGTTTTCTAAAGTCGTAGGGTTTGCTTTTATCCCTAACTCTTTGAGACTACCTTAAGGTTATTGCCTACGAAATCTCTAGGATTCATAAACTAACTCTAAGGTTATCTTTGGATGTTTAATCTACAATTCCACTAAGAGATTTATAAACTAAGGTTCACAAAGATTATTCAAGCATTAAAAACACAACGATAGCCAAGTGGAATCCTAAGCCAATTACAAATAAGATAAGAGACAACCAATCAATAATTAATAACTAGGTTTCATAGATCTAAGCAAACACACAAGAAATTTAGCCGGACATGTTAAACATGCAAGCATACACACATACAATCGAAGACATAATAAAATAAATGAAGTAAATTACTTATCTTGATGTAAAATAGGGTATGAGAACCCTAAAATACTGTCCAAACCGGACGAAAATCATTTTAGGTTTTTACTCCACAAGTCTACCTCTCTAAAATTCTAAAAATTCGATTTCAATATATAGTTTTACAACTGCGACGGCGTCACCTTATAGTTGGGACGCCGTCAGATCGTCGTCATTAGGGTTTCGTCTTGGCAAAGTCATCATTGGGACAACGTCACGTTGTGGTTGTGACGCCGTCAGTTTTCAGCAGCGAATTCGTCTGAATCTGGATCTAGGCCGTCTGAGAAGAAAAGTCTTCGTGACGCCCTTACTCTTCAAATCCTGACGCCGTCAGGTGTAACATAGCAAAAACGCTACTGAGTCGTCACAAATTTAATTACGTGGAGAGGGACGGCTTCGCCGTCTGTGTGGGACGCCGTCAGGTGTAATTCCAGCAGCTTGAGTGTCTTGATCTTGACTTAGCCATTTTCTTCATATATTCACTCCTTTTCATCAAAAAATGCATCATTCCAACATTTTGCTTCCAAGAGACCTAAAAAGTGAAAATTAACGAAATTAGGCAGTAACGGATATAAAAGTGGGCGATTAAGGGCTTAAATGACCCCTTAAAAGTGTACATTTTAAATCCTTATCACCGACCCAGTACCTGTGTATGGAAGATTACCCGAGGTTGGAGGATCTAGCTATGATGTGGGAGGATCTTCATCTGGAGTTGGCAAAAAGAAGAAGAGGAAAGTTTACACGGTGTTTTACGAGGAAGAGAACTATATGACCGAAGGTGATGAGGAAGATGATGATGATGATGGTGATGAGATGAGCGAGGATGACGAATGATCGTGGATCATTCTTTGGATTGTGATTTTAAAAACAATGCTTATGTGTGTCGAACAATATATTCTCTATCTCTCTCTCTAACTATTTCTCTAGGATTATTATCATACTTTGTTTATTTTTATTTTTAAGTAGCGTTTGGATTGTTTTTAGTTTTGTTTGTTTGTTTTTTGTGTGTTGTGTATATTTTGCAGTTTTGTTTGCAGGATGGATATGCCGGAAGCTTATTGTTGGTCAATATTTGGAGTTGGATAACTCACATGCGTGCCTATGACCAAATATGCGTGTTGCGTATTTAATCCCGTGGTATCTTTTTGACTATTTCTTTTTTCTATTTTCTTTACTATGAAGTTCATTTTATTACATTGAGGACAATGCAAAACTTAAGTATGGGGGAGGAAAGAAAATAGGAAAAATGATACGATTTTCAAAATTTTAAAATTTTTAGTTTAATTTTTTTTATTTTTAGGTAGAATTTTCGGATTCAAGTAGCTAATAGAAGTTTGCCATTGATTGTCTAGTTGTTTTCGAACGTTATATATATATATATATATAAATATATATATATATATATATATATATATATATATATATATATAAAAAACAACTTGACTATTTCAATGGTAAAAAGAAGTTTTTGAAAATTTTTGATTTGGACAAAATTACGAAAGAAATTCATTTTGGATTCGATAACATTTACTAGTGCGCATTATAGCCTTTTTCCACTAAATTGTGAGGATTCTTTTTGTATAAAACACATCTTTATGTTGAGAAAATGATGCAAATGGACAGCGCGCCCTGAGGCTTATCACTTTCCGGACCACGCTTTTTTACGTTACGAAAATGGACTAGTTGCCCAGCGATTTTCTTGTAGCAAACCATGTGGTGCCACGTGTCCGACAAAGGTATGACAGAAGTACATATTTTGAAAGTATTTGTCATGTATTGTAAGGTATTGTTTTTTGGGCAACCAAAATGTATTTTCGGGCAACTATATATTATTAGGCAACTTGTATTTATACACGAGGATAATATGGTCATTTTACACTGGTTGTATTATAAAACTAATAATAATAACTCAGACACGTACTCACACAACATTACGCGCACACACACACAATCAAACATCTTCTTGTACAATTTAACAACTTCTACAATTAAACATCTTCTTACATCACGCGCACACACTCAAAAACCACATCTTATTCACAGAACCTTCTAACCCCTAATTAATTTTACGGTATAATTTCGTATGACAAAATTAAAGTTGCACAATTGTAAAATCGCAGTTCGTTCTACATTGAAGTTGCTGCCAGATATTAAACTCTGTTTGTCAAACAACGAAAACCGCAAAAGGTTGTTCAGGCAAACAGTTTTTGGTCCATGGTTGGATATAAAGTCGTGCGATAATAACTGCCTTCTGATGCATTACGTATTGCAACATCAGGTATATGTTTCTAACATCTTGTCTGATTCCCCTCCACTAACATTCCAAATTGGGGATCATTCGTTAACGTTTGGCCGGAAAGAATTTTGTCTGATAACAGGATTTCGATTTGGCAAAGTTTTAAAACCGATTAAACGATCTAGCGCATTTTTCGATCGTGTATTTGCTGAAAAACGAGTAATGGTATAACAAATGTACATGCAATTAATCTTTTGGAACTTGTTAATGATGGAAAAAAGGATGGAAAAAGGTGGTTATCTCTTTCTGATGAGGATGTTGTTAGGGTGTGTCTGTTGGTAGCTGCAGACTTGGTGTTTATGGGAAAAGAAGACAGGAATTGCATCCATAAACACTTATTGACCTTGGTTGATGATTTTGAAGCTTGGAATGTATTTCCTTTGGGTGAATATATGTGGCATAAATTTTATCAAAGGACTGTCAATATTGTTCATATACACAGAAAAGATCATCTGTTAAAATTGAAAAAGAACCCAAAGTTCAGTGCCACATATAATCTATACGGGTTCGCTTGGGCTTTCAAGGTTAGAATTCTCAGTAGTTTGTACTAATGTATGAATGTCTAGCTTTGATAACATATTTCTTTAGAACACAGGTTATTAAAAGCTTTTGATTCTATTTTGTTGTGCTATTACTTATTCATTTCAAAAGTACCTATAAATAATGTTGTTGTTTTATTGTTATGAAATGCTGGTGTTTTGTTCTGTATACAAGTAATATAAAAGTTACCCGTAATTTAGATTACAACAATGTTATAACACTTTTTAGTTTGTGATTTTTTTTTAAATTGTAACCATAAAGGTATTGTTTCATCCTAAACAGGTGACCTTTACTTTGGTAAACCTTGAAACATTTTCAAAAACGATAGCTGCATAAGTACACGTTTTAAAGGTGACAGTTGTGGCTATTACAGATTTGGATTTTGGAGACTTATCCTAAAAGCTCAGTTTGGTGGGTGAAAGACAATAAGGTCATTCCACGTGGTCTTGCTTGGTCAGGACTTTCAAAGTTTTGGAAAGTGGACTGTTGTAACCTGTTTGGACCGGTATGCATCACACAGTCTTACAATGCTGATCACACTAACTTGTACCTGATTTTGTTCACAATATCAGTAATTGTAATTTTTTTGGTTGTTAGGATTCAACTCCCATTGCTGAACTTTCTGCAACACAAGCTGAAATGAAGCAACCGTGGTGTATTGCCAGCACCCAATTTATAGATGGTTTGTCTGTTCCAGACACAGACGCTCGTGAGAAGACTGCAGAGCATTCGAATGAATTCGCGGATGATTTCAATTTACACTTGTGCATGGACGATTTCAATTTAAATGTTGCACAAACGGGGACTACGCATTCGACAGGGGCTCTATTTCGTGACTTAGTGGATTTGAATAAAAAAGTTTTGATGATAGAAAACGGCATTCATTCGGTCAGAAACACACCGGTTGTACTTGATGTGTTTAGGAATGTGAAAAGCAGACTTTCAAAAGTACAAAAACTTTTGGGTCTTAATAATGATGCTGCTGTTGTTCCTGATCAATCTAAATGTTGTGCCACCACAAAAGACTCTGACATTAATCCCGATGATCCGAAGGTTTGTATTTACTTTTCAGTTTACCTCCAATATTTATACCAAACGCAAATAATCATTCGTGTCTACACTTATATCAAACCTTGGTCGATACACGCCACATCGTGTCATATTGTAGGTCCTAACGGGGATAAGGTCGTCTATGCGGACCATGCAACGGAAATTGACAATGATGATGGGCTTAAAGAAACGCAACCATGTAACCTTGGTATTCTTGTGGAAGCTTGTGCCATATCCCAAAAATGTCCTGCTATGGAATATGGAGGTGAAATTAGTACTCAACTTCAACCAGTTGCACCTAACGAGAAAAATAAAACACCCGGTGACCCCATTATTGTATGTTATATTTCACTTAGTGTTTAAACATCAGTTATAGCATACGTCCCTACTTATGTATATATATTTAAAATTCAGCAGGAACTGGATTGTGGTAACGATTGATCGTCTTACATAAACGATGATAAAGTTTTGGGTGATAATTCTCTAGATGCAATGGATTGTAATAATGAACAGCAAGATGTGGTTCAGAAAAAATTGGTTGGGGAACCTGAACCTGTTAACAATATTGTTGGTGTGCAGACAGAAGAAGGACCACCAACCAACAAAGCTCTTGAGGTATCTACATTATCAGTAACACAACGCCGATAAATAAAAGATTTTAATGTGCTGTTTTGTAACATACTATATTTTCAAATCTCAGTTTAAAGACAACAACCTGCCATATATAAATGTGGTTGGCCAAAATGACACACCTATGTTGGGACCTGTTTCCTCCGAAGATAATTTCAAAAAAAGCGTCGATAAAACATTGTGTGTTCCATCTTTAGATTTAATGGATTCTGATGATCAACAAGGGCATGTGGTTGAGAAAAATTCATTTGTTGGCCTTCAATCCAGTAACAATGATGTTGATGTGGTTAGCCAAGAAGAAACACCAACAAAGAAAGACGCTGAAGCCCCTGAATCTCAGGTTAACCCAACAAAGTGTCATTTACAAATGTGGTAGGTCCTAATGACAAACCTTGGTTGGAAGATCTTTTCTTCGATAAGAATACAAACAAAATAAAGAGAGTAAAATTGAACGACAACCTCAGTAAAACAAGGCGCATTGTAAAACATTATACGAAGTTGGCTGGGTCTGTCAATTCGGAAATGGGGTGTCAAAAACATCAGCTACTACTTGCCGTCCTCTTACAAGATCGCAGGGTGTCATTAAAGAGGCTATTATCCCGGCTGCTGGTTCAAATGTAAAGCACCTTATTAAATTGTAACGGAAATGAATATTTTTTGTTTGTATGCTTATTTTTCAAGTTTATTTTCAGGAAACATCCGGAAACCCCAAAACGCGTCCAATTAGTCACTTCTATTTGCCCACAATTGAACCGTTTGTAGAGGTAGGTTCTGTTTGTTAATCCATTAACATCATTATCATTGGGTGTATGTTATTCAATATATATATTTTTTATTCTTCAGGAACTTTTACAACACCCGAATTGCAACAAGAAGAAGGTTACTGTTCCTGATTACCTTCACAACTATTTCAAGCTTAAAAAACCATTACTTTATAGGTTTCCTTGGGGCTCCGGTGCCGTTGTTGCTTATAGGGGTTTTTGGGTAGCCTTGGCATGTGTTGAAGATTGCACCGGCGGGTGGCTTAATGACTTAGTGAGTAAACCTGATGCCTATCTGGTCTACTACACTTGTTTATTACTTCGTTTTGTTACTTATGAATCGAATGTTTATAGCTTTGATTTGCTTTATATGTCCGCAACACTTGGATGTATGGGTTGATTTGATGTGGTTGTTTAGACCAGCCGATGCAGATTGGGCTTTGGCAGGGTGTACTTTCTGCATTCAAATCCTAAATGGCAAAATGCCTACCACTTATTTAGATGGCACAACATACCCTGTGGCTTGGCGAGATGTTGAAAAGGTCAGTTTGGCAGACTCTTACCGTACATATACCACTACTGTTATTAACAGCTTATAATATTCTGCAATTGTTTTATATATCAGGTGTATTTTCTCGTGAATGAATATAAAAAACACTGGGTACTCGGTGTGCTCCATATCCGCATTGGAGTTGTTTACCTTTATGACTCTCTCGGGTCAGCCGTAGGAGGTGCACGGTGGTTGCGAGGTTTAAAGAGAAAGTTACTAACACAGCTTAAATTGTACCTAACAAAGGCTGGGGTACTGCATTGTAAGGGCATATCACCAGGGGATTATATAATCACATACCAGTGTCCAAAAGTGCCACAGCAATCAGAATTATATGGCGATTGCGGAGTATGGGTGTGCATTATTTTGTACAGATTGCTTCGTAACCAGCCTCTGGAAGCAGACGACCCTCTTCAAACAGCGTTAGCTTACCGTGAACGGATGATTGAATACTTCTGGAAGCACAAGGTTGAGTACAAAAATTGTTAGCGGTCTTTCAAGGTACGATCCTTAATGTCCGTTTGACCCATAATTAATGTCAAATGTTGACTTGTGATGTATTTGTCTCTCAACTTTTACTGTAGGTATTTTTACTTGTGTTATATATTGGTCGATTATTATATATTTTTTTAACTCAACGGCGTATCTTTTGTTAATACCCGTGCACATAAACAAAAAGGCCTATGGTTTGCAAACCACTTCTATATGGGTTATGTATACTTTATTAATATTTGGTATATAGCAAAATTTAATATTTGGTTGCCCTAAAGTACATCACGGTACATGTCCTTTAATGTCTTCTGTTCCCAATCTCTTTTTTCAATACAAATCTTTCTTATTTTGTTTAACAAAATCTTTCTTTCTTCTTTTGGTCTATTCACTTCATATCTTTATCCCAATCTTTCTGCTTTTGTTTAACAAAATGTCTGACTATATCCCACTGGATGTTCAACTAGATATCATTCGTAGGCTACCTCCTAAGTCTATACTCCAGCTACGTAGTGTTTTCAAGTTATGGAAGGCTAGTATAGATTGTGGAATATTCATCTTTAATTACGGTGTTCATCGTAATGATGAGTGTTTTTTTACGCTAACATTCGATCAGGGTCACCAACGTTTTATGTTAGCTTTTGATGAACAGCTGATCGCTACGGTACTTCATACAGATTTAATGCTTTCATCTATGATTGTAGTTGGCAATTCTAATGGTCTTTCGTGTTTTGCTTATGGTTCTAATCTAATGTCTGTTATTTGGAGCCCGGCAATAAAAAAATCACTTGTAGTACATGTCCCGTTTTACATGCATCAAATTGAATGTAAAAAGATTTGTTTTGGTTTTTCCTTCCGTCCGGACACTCTTGACCAGACCATCATGAAGGTCTCCTATCCTGTTTTCCAAAGTGGTTTCTGGTATGTGTCTGTCTTTTCTTTGAACTCGTTAAGGTGGACACTCCTTGAAAATTTCCACCCCCTCGTGAAACTATCAAATTGAAACGTCAAAGTCAGGCAGTTGTAGGTCGTTTTATCTATTGGACTGGGAGTGAAAAGTTAACTAATGAGGACGGTGTTACGTACAAGATTTATATGTTGATTTCTTTTGATTTGGTAACCAACCAATTTAAAGTTATAGACCTACCGCAGATTTTAAAAAATGAACTCCCAGTTCCATTCTATGTTTTCGATCTTGGAAGCTCTCTAGTGATTTCTGGGATGATCATTGATGAAGATATGCCATTATTTTGTGGATGGTTGTTGGACGTGAATGGTTTTGCCATAAGATCATTTAGAAGACTATTTGACATCCCCACCCTATTATCTGTTCGTTTGATTGGGTTTACAAAGGATTAGGCTCCAATAGTGGAAGCGTACAGCGGCAACCATTTGGGTCACTCGGTATATGTGTACAAGAAAGAACTTGAATTATTAGTCTGCATGGGAATGTTAGGAGATACGGGATCTTTCTACATCGCCCTATACAAAGAATCTCTTCTTTTGTTAAATCAGACAGGCCGTGATGTGTATAGTATGTTTTATTTTTAACTTACCATTCTATGCATGTTCCTTTTAAACATTATCACTTTATTTGGTTAATGATATATCAATGCCATTTTCAACAGCTTTGTTTGGCTGAAGTTAGGGATCATGCTTAATGGGAATGAAGCTTTGTGGTTTTAGTACGCTGTCTGTGTGGGAAGGAAGCATGGAGTGCTTAGATTTTTCGTACTCGCTGAATGTTATAAATCAAGTGGTTATATAATATGTAAAAATTAAACTTTTAAATATGTAGTAATCGTAATATGTAGTTGGTTGTCTGTATCAAACGTTGTATGTCTACGTATTTACTATTTCATCTGTTTTGTTATCCCATTATCCATGTTTATTTAATCTGGGCAACTAGCAGTTGTTACCAAAAATAAATTTGGCAACTAACTGTTGTACTTAAGGCAACTTCTTTTCCCTACGGACTACTTTTATAAACCCACGACTCCGTCTAGACGTACATTTCATATTCTACAAGCTACTAATAACTACCAACTAGTGACAATGCACACTTACAAAAAATAGGTTTAAAATTCAACACTAGTACAATTTAACTAGCATTTGTAAGTTTACTACAAGCAGTGGTAAACGACTATGTGCCTATTCAGTCCCACAATAGTAAGACCAATACCTACACAAGGGCACCAAAAACACGACTATACACTACAACATTAACGACTGTTTCATTATTTCATTGATGTCTTCTATCACTGGCAGTAGTAAAATTTCCTAGTAGTTGTGTGTATACTGCAAGCATCTGTAAACCCACATGTGCCTATTCGGGCCCATAATGGTAACAACAGCACCTACACACGGGCAGCAGAAACACGGCCATACACAACAGCATCAACGACTGTGGCATCATTTCGTTGATGTCTTCTATCACTAGCAGTAGTTAAAATAACTAGCAGTTGTACGTATACTAATAGCAGTTGTAAGTATACAACCAATTCATTTTTACTAGCATGAGTCAAAATAACTAGCAGTAGTAAAAAACAACTAGCAGTTGTAAGTATACAACCAATTCATTTTATAATTTGAGATATTTAATTTAAGTAATCGAGCATAAAAGCAGTGTAGCATTTTTTTTACGTTTACAAATGTCGCATAAAGCTCAAAATAATCAACTCAAACGAATGTAACTCTACACATCTGATAACCTGATGTCGTTATGTGCTTACGTCCAAGTGAAGATGTTGATGTTTTTAGAATAAGTGATGGTCTATAAAATTGTTTCGTCCATTGACATAAAAATATATGTTAGATCCCAGTTGAGCAAACGATCTAGTATAGAAGCTGACTAAACGAACACAACCTATTAAACACTATGCGGAATCTAGTGCTTAACCTTAAGAATAATAATAATTAACGAACAGTTGTTCTCACTAAACACCTCGATATGCTATTAATACACGAATACTCTGAATAGTATTGGGGTTTACAACCTTGAAGTTTATTGACTCTAGATATAACCAAAACTTATATCTAACTCAAACCTAGGACCTCCTTTAATAGGCTAAGGAGTCCTTTACAATATACACTACGTACTGTACAAGATAAATATACTTACCATACTTATCTAATACAAAAAATCCTACCGAAGACATTCTAGAATATTGCATATTAAACCCACACAATCATACTAGCAGTGACAACTACATTAGCAGTGGTACGCGACTTATACTACCACTGGTTTGTCTATTGCTGACATTGTCTTTTTCCGCTGGCTTTCCCGGTGCGGGTCTTTTGCCTTTATCTTCTTATTTCGAAATCCTTCTTCTTATATGTGATCCTTTTCTTGAAGGAGTTCTAGTGGCTTGCTTCCTCGTGGGGCCGCCGTATTCCCCCCATTGGATTCCCTAAAAAGTTCGATAGGCCTTTCAAGGGGTTTCCCGTCTAAATACGCCCCTCTGCGCGGTACATGAAGGGCTTTTGGTAATGTAGCTTTTCCACCAGCGCAGCTTTTATTTTATTCCGGCTCTCGCAAGCTGGTCATTTTTTCCTTAAACCCAGTCTATCCAACCCGATATGCCTGGATTAGTAGACACACACTTGATTGGGGGTCGGGCTGCATCAACAGAGGAAGGAAGGCATAGTTTTCATCCTCTGTTGTTTACCCTTCTTAGGGAAGCTTCCTGTTAATTAGGGGATGCTTTACGTATTGCATTGCCCCTAACTTCCTTTTGTCACCCTTCCCTACGGGACCCAGCTGCTGAACACATTCTATCACTCCCATGACCCAATTCCCATGATTTATTTCCTTCTTCCGCTCAGGAACGCCGAGGTTAAGAAGGAAATTCCTGCACTTTCAAGATCCCAAATGACTTATGAGAGTCTAATCGGATTAAACTCCCACCTTTGGTACGCCATATGGTCTAGACAGGCATCCACAAACTTCAATGGACACGGGTTTTGGGTGAAGGAATGTTGTGAATGGTCGCGGAGATGGGTTATTAGTCATCATTTTAGAACGACTAATTGTTATTAGTAGTCATTTAAGAACATATTTCAGCTGTCGCAGCATCAGCTTTGCGCTTATTTTTTATTTTTTTTGGGTAAAGGTTTAGGCTATGTATGGGCTTTTTGGAAACGACCGTGCGTGGGCATCACGTTGTTGTTGACGTCCAGATGTATTCTTTTTGTACTATCGTGTTCTTTTTCTGAATAACATCTTCAACTTCTCTTCGGTGTTTCTAAAAATGTTCTGTTGCCTGATGTGCACGTCGAAATCTTTTTGTAGGTGAAGGAATGGTTCCTTTTGTGCTTTTTCTATACTTTCCCCTTGATTTACCTCGCGTATTTATAGCGAGGATTTTACTGTTCGTGCACGCGTTATCATTAATTTTCATTAACTATTTTGTGGGTAGGCACGTGCGTAGGCTCCTAGCTTGGGCATCTATTTTTCCTGCTATATTTAACATAAAATTTCTTGGGAAGGAATGTGAATCTTTACTTGCAGATTTTCTCTCCTTTTTGGTATTTGGATAATCCTTATCTATAATTATAAACAGTTTAAATTTATCGGTTTATTTACATAGTGTTTGTAGTTTTATGTATGGGTTGAATGCCCTATGTCAATTAAGTTTTTGTACAGAAAGTTTGCTATGTCTTTATATACATTATTTTGGTAAAATGTAGCTTCCACATATGTTTTTACTTTTGGAAATGTTGCTTATGCACGTTTGACAAACTGTAGTCAAACATTCATATCGGCGCTTTAAATTTAACTTTTAAAATTTAAACTGCAACTAGTCCACCTTTTAATTCGCACATACCATTTTGTACTTTAGGGACTTTTTGAATATAAATGATTTGGTAAACATAAACAAATATGATATTTATGTCGACACTAGCGGTGGTTCCTGCGACACTAGCAGTGGTTGCATCGACAGTAGCAGTGGTTGCGCATTTACATATGAACATACTTAAGAATTTGTTCAAACCCTGTAGCCTCCTTTGGTTTTTCCAAAAAAGCAACCATGTTGTGAGTTGCAGCAAAAGACTTAGGCACCATTGATGTTTATTTCGAAACTGATTGCAACATATTGTTAGGGGTTGCGAATTATGCTGTGTGTGGGGGTCTAAACTATGTTTCGCGCCAGCAGTTGTAACTCTTAATTGAGTTTGTATCCCCAATTGAATCCAAATTAATTTGTACTAAAAAGTAACAGTTTTAACACTTGTAGCAGTTGTTACTATTTTTTGGCGCATTTATCCCCAACTGTGTTGTTCTAATTATGTATTTTTTTAATGATATAATAAGGGTTATTATTCTAATACATAAATAAGCATGCAACTCAACACGTCATCATCTTCTATTATCGAGACACAAAAATTCTTACTACCAGATTATTAGAATTGTCTCATTGGCATGCATTGACAAGCTGGTCAGAACCCCAAACAAGTACCCACCCACATTATGACTTTTTTAACTAAATAAAAATTCATCTTCATATTACTACTTTATTAGTAAGCTTTTTATTTTTGTAACGTGACTTACTATCTCGCACACAGTTGAATAAGTACGCAATAAAATATATACTAGTAACATTCCACAAATATATACTAGTAACATAAAAATGGATCACATCCATAGGTTAACATGATATACACAGACTATACCAAGATGAGATAAGTGACTCCAAAATGTAACAACAATCCTCTAATAAACAAAAGGCACCAGCTCCAATGTAAGCAATACATAGCACATCAAATCTCCACTGACTCCAACTTTTCAATGAAACAATTCAGCTTTTTAACATGATCATGTTTTCTAAACAAAGAAAGCAGAAGTTTGGAAATCTCAGCCAAGTCCTCATTTTGCATCCTTAGGAGGTGATTAATAGTTGGCAACGAACAATCCGACCCGCTGGTATGTGCTAAAACACATACCTTTTCATTATCAAAATAGACCCAAAATAACCAAGAAAGAGCCGTTTATTGCTAATATTTATGGTTTTCTTGAGTTTGTGCTTGTGCAGGTACGGATATGTAAAAACACACAAAAAGAAAGCCAAAACCGAAAATCCGAGCACGAGAGATTAAGAGAGCTTAAGCCGAGCCGGAAGATCAAAATTGAGCATTTATGAAGATTTTATTCTCCGAGGATGATTTTTGAAAGATATACTCAAGTTTGAAGAAATATCAAAATTGGCCCCTCAAGTTTCAACATTTGGCAAAAGCGACCCTTGAAGATTCAAAAGTTGCAAATTGGCCTTTGGTTTATTTGAAGATTGACAAAATCAGTCCTTGGAAGATACATTCAGAATTACATGTTTGGTCCTTGGATTTTCAGCCTTTGCAAGTTTAGTCCTTAAAATCTACATTGGATCAATTAACTTATCCTATATATCCTAAACCCAACAAAACCTTAGGCCCAATACTAATTCACACAACCCAATCCAATAAACAAACCAATCCCCGGTCCAGTTATCCAACCCCAAGACCCGGCCACCCTTTTTAATATAATCTCAACCCGAATACTAAACCATTTACCCGTATACCCAGGTCAAAAGACTACTTAACCCAGTCAAACCCTTCAAAATATTATTAACAAACCAAACGCGCCCAAAACCCTTCCCCTTCCTCCCAAAAGCACCAATTACCTGTTTTTACCCAATTACCACCACCCACCATTTACCCAAGCACCCAACCTCATACTTAGAATCTTCCCATAAACCTGACATGGCAGATAAAGTGCCCATGTGGCCAAATGGAAGCACTGGATTGGTCATGACACCTCACAAGGGTGAATTGAAGCGTGTGATTGGAGGGAGTGACAAGGTGGTGAATGTGTGGCTGTGGATGAGCCTCTAGTATCTTTTGAAAAGGATCCCAAGTCTCCAAGGCCTCAGCTGTGCTATATATACCCCCTTTCAGTCACAAGATTAGATTGTCCAATTTCTCATGTAATTAGAGGAATTTTGACCTTTAATTTCTTGTCATTTAATTGTTTTAGTAGTGTAACAAGCTCATTTTCATTGTAATTTCAATTTCAGGTTTTTGTATGATCAAAAGTTATTAATGAGAATTTATAAATTGTCTTTTCATTTTGTCCTTAATCTCTGAGTTTACCAGTTATAAGCTCATTTCCATCTGTTTTATAAGCTCATATAAGCTTTTGCATCTGATTTGAGTTTGTTTCAGTCTAAAAACCTGCTTAAATTTCAAGTTTTGAAAAAAAATCAATAAAAGTCAAAGGTGAAAGTAGAAGAGTTTTAAGTTTTAATTCTGGTTTAAATCTGATAAAATGTTGAGTTTTATGTTAGTTAAATTGTTTTGAAGTCAGTTTAGTCAAAATCCATTTAGTTCTCATAGTAAAAGTGCATTTTGGAATTTTAAAGGAGTGTTTGGATTGAGTTTATTTTAGTAGTTTTGGTAAGAGTTTGATGTTGAAGAAAAGTTAAAGAGTTTTGTTTGCTGTTTTTCAAGTTAGTTTGATCATAATTTTTGAGTTTTCCAACCTGTCATGATGCTTTGAGTTTCATTTTCATCTGTTTTAGTACATGTAGTGTTATTGGTAAATGATCCTAGTCTAAATGTTATTGCTAGCTCAAGTTGCTTAGTTAGCTTGAATTTGATCCACAGTAGCCTGTGATTAGCTAGTTTTAGGTCTGCATATGTGCCTTTTCTGTCAATAACTTCTCTGCACATTAGTTTCAAAGTTGTCCATTGCTGTCAAAACTGTCATTTTCACACTGTGACTGCTTGATTCTTGGATAGCTTAAGATTTAGCTCATTAGCTTCTTGATGTCTCCCTTGCTTATTATTGCATGACCCCATAGATCTATAGGTTTTCCCTTGGACTCCCTGTTAGCTTTTTAATCTTTTAGAGCTTATAGGACTGCCTGCAACTAGCCCTTTTTACCATCTGTTTTGCTGCACATCAGTTAACCTCAGTCATCAACAGCCTTTTGTTTTGATCTATAATTTCTTAATCACTAGTCCAAATTAGCTAAAAATTTGGATATGTAATCTCTGGTTGGTGGTCTACTGATATCCACTTTTGGTTTTCCCTTTGAGCTTATTAATAAGCCTGTGGATAAGCTCAAAGTAGGGGCCAAGAATCTGTTTTGCTTATAGTTGCAGTTTGCTTAAATCATTGGTAAACTGATCATTAGAGGTTAGGAGTAGTGTTAATTAGTTGCTATTAGTTTATTTTAGCATACATTAGCTTCAGTTACTGTTTGATAGCTTGATTCACTCTTTAGCTTATTTTCTATAGCTTATTAATAAGCAGTTTCACATCAGTTTCATTTTCATCCACGTAAGCCCTTGATTTTATATTTTTCATAGCTTTAGAATAATAATTTAGGATTTTCCTGAGTTTTTCATAATTTTTGGTCACTGTTTAGTATTTTTCTTATTTAAAAACAGTTTTTAATCACTTTTAAATAGCTTTTATTGCAAATAATTAAGAAAAAGTTCCAAAAAATAATTTTTCAATTTTCCCAGTTTAAGAAAAATATAAAAAGCATAAAAAAGATTTTTCCATATTTTTCCCTTTTATTTGGTATTTTTCACAATTTAAATTAGATTAAAATAGTTTTAAATTAGTAGAAAATAGGAAAATAATCAGAAAAATACAAAATTAGTTTTGATAATTCTCTTATGTTATTTTAGATTTTTAGAAATTAGTTTCATAATTTTCCCTTTGATTTTCATAATTTTTAGTATTTTAATTTAGTTTTAATAGTTAAAATTTAGTTTTTAATTCTAATAAAATCCAGAAAATTCCTAAAAATTAGTTTTAATTCATATTTAGTTTTCAAATATCATTTTTAGTATAAAAGTAATTTTAGATCATAATTAGGATTTAGAATAGACGTAGTTGCATTTTATTCGCGTTTCGTTTTAATCCCGTATTTGCATTTTAGTGTAGAATTGCATAGTTTGCCATTATTCTTAGGTTTTCCCCATAGATTTTAGTTCCATTTACTTTCCTTATCCCGTAGTTTAGAATTCATCATTATCCCCTTCTCTTTTTCAAATCACAAAAATCGAGACGTGAGTTGGAAATTCCATTCAACCCTCGTTCGGAACGATCTCGGTGCTCAAACCTAACACGTTTGAGTTACCCACATACTACACTTCTCTTCTATTATTGGTTCTGAACTGTTTTAAGTTTCTTACGGTTAGTCATTCACAAGTGGCTAGCTTGTGTGAGATAACTTGACAGTTTGGCTTTTATCGAATCACCCGCATAAAAGCTCCACTTCCGCTATCATTAGTTGTCTACGGTTCACACGACCCCTAATTTCAACAGCTTTCCTCCTATGATCTGCTTCATCACGTAAAGCAACATCCAATTCACCCCTGTAGTACGCGATCATAATACCTTTTTAACAACTTTGAACCACCAACCATTGGTAATTCATCACATAAAACCATGCCAGCAGACATTGTTATGTTTGTTTTTCTAAGACTCTCACTAATAGAGATAACAAAAAGTGCTTTTTGTTACATATATAATCAGCAAACGCAACCGTTATCGTCATCTATTATATAGACACGAAAATTCTGACAAACTAGTTATGACAATTGTCTGTTTCCAATGGACAAGTGGATCACAACCCCAAATAAGTACCCACCCAAAATATGTTTTTTATGGTATCTTCCTATTTTTTTTAAACAATTTTTATGACGACGTTGCTAGTGCATAGCTAGCAAATGGTACTTTGGGCAACTAAATTGTATACTCATGGCAACTACTATAGTACTTTTAGTCAAGTGGTGATGTATACAACAAGGGGTGGGGGTTGAATGGATTTAATTTACATCTTCCTATTTTTTTAAACGATTTTTATGACGAGTTTGCTGGTGCATAGCTAGCAAATGGTACTTTGGGCAACTGAATAGTGTAGTAATGGCAACTACAATAGTACTTTTAGTCCAGTGGTGATGTATGCAAAACGGGGTGGAGATTGAATGGATTTAATTTGCATTCAGTCAAATTTTATTAGTAACACGTGTACTCAAGTGGTCAGTACTTTTATTTATTACTTATTGAGTTAATGAAGCTTGTCTAATACTCAAAAAATTCCTGTGCACAACGCTACATTGTTTTCGGGCAACTAGTTACAAACCTTGAGAAATTTTTTTGGTGCATTGGGCAATAGTTTCAAATGTAAACTGGGTAACTATTCTTGTTCTTTGGGCAATTCGTTTTGTACATCAGGCAACCCCTTATGTGAGGAACTGGTTTAGTTAATTGGCCATTCAGTTTTGTAACTCATGCAACGTTTTTATGCTGTAATACTATTGTCGGACCAGTCGAGTTGCTTAGCATTGTAGGCGAAACGTTTGCATGTAATCTGGGCAACTAGTTTATGTAATTGGACAATTTCTTTTGAACCTCAGGCCACCTTCTATTTTGCAATCTGGGCAACTAAATGCCATAATTGGTCAATACGTCTTGTACTATCGGGCAACCATAATTCTTAACCATATGATCAAAAATGATAGACTTAACAGCATTTTTAATGTGTAAAACAAATATACAATATACCTAGCGAACTATTTTTAATGTGTAAACGTTTGGAATAAGTTTATGCCATGTTCCCTCTTCTTGTATTCTTATGCCCAAAAAATCAAACCTGCAAAATTCAATTAAAAAAAAAGAAAAAAAAAGTTACATATTGCAAGTAAGCATACAATATGAATAAGTGTCATTAAAAAAAGTAAGGTAAATACTGAAATTCTCATGTTTCTTTTTTCATTTATTTATTTATTTATTTATTATTACTATTATTAATATTATTATTTATTTATTTTTATTTTTTTTGTTTCCTCCTGGTTTCATATATATACCCATAATTTGTTTTACCTGGTTTCGTTTTTTTTTCTTAATAGTAGCAAACTGAAATATATGGAATTGTAAGTGGGAAAACAATAAAAAGGGAAAAAAAATAAAAGGCAAGTATGTGAAAGGTTGGTCATTTAATGCTACTTCTTGTGGAAGACAAAATGCATCATTATTCTCCATTGGCTTTGGTGGCTAGGGTGGCTGTCAACTCAAAGGACGCATCTGTTTTGTGCAATGAGACAACACTAATTATATTATAACTTAAACTAAATCTTCTCTTTAAAACACACACATAGCAATCAAAGGGGGGGGGGAAATAAAACATGCAAAAGAAAACAGAAAAAGGATGACTACACCTATGCCATTTTGTGAAGCACTTGCTGCTGTTGCAGGATCTAGTTTTGTTAGAGATATGATGATTGTTCGTTTTCAAAGGGAGGTGAGTGTTGTCATGGTGGATGAAGTAGAGTTGATGAAGAAGGCGCAAGAAATCAGGGCTCGTGTGGCTGAAAGGGATTATGTTATTGGAGAGTTTGAGCTTTTATACCCATTTGATTCTTGTGTGGAAAGTATTTTAGAATTAACCAAGCTGCAAACTGAAGATCTGACAGAAGCCGCAGCGATATTGGTCAATGTTATGAAGAAGCAGAAGCGAGCCCAGGAGCTTCTGTCATTCATAGAGAAGCTGAAAGGCATGGTGTACTGATTCGGTTTATTTTGGTGTTTCTGAAATCTTTTTTTGTTTTATTTTTTTTATCTTTCAGTAACTAATGAATCTAAGGTTTATGGTGACATATTCATTTTGTTAGAACATACCTTTGTTTGATATATGTTATAGATTGTTGTCTTGGTATAGGCGTGTTGTAGTTACGCAGTGTTTAGCATCACATCAGATTTGGTTTTAGAATACATCAATAGTCTTACGATATAAAACATAGAGAGGGAGTTAGTATAGCATAAAGGTAAATTAATAGATAATCATTTCTTAATTTCTATAATACCTTATGTTAAAATAGTTTGCTATGATTTGGCATGTCAACTGGCATTAGTGAATCGATACCATCCAACCAAACATATAATAAAAGACAAGCATGAATTATTTGTGCTAGATACCATCCAAGCAAATAAAGTAGAAGTCTGAAAAAACAATATCGATTCTCTGTGATTTGTTTTTATGCAAATAGTATTCAATGTGTAATGATGTTGTAAACATATGGGCATTGTGTTTGTCATTATGCAAAAGATATAGCCTTGTTTTTTGCTATTTAAGAGAGGCTAAGTGGATATCTATTTGGTCATAACTTGTAATAAAGAAGTAAGAAAACATAATGTCTAGCCGGCCTAAGTGTGATCAGCTTAGAAGTGAAGCAAATTCAAATAACTGGTCTGATATGCTAGTGTTGTACTGTCGCCAAGCTGCAGGCCAAGATCTTCAAATGTCACGGCAAATTAATGGCCTATGCGCTAGCTTGGTTAGTGTTACTCATGAGAAAACTGCGGAATATCTAAGAGAAGTACAGGCAAGAGATGAACAAAAGCTCATGCAAATGTGCATTCTGGCAGCTGAACTCGAACTAACCTATCGTAACAATGATTTGTTTATCCAAAAACTTAAGGGCTTAATGGATTGGTAAGCATGTGTGCACAGATCGTCGACTCTTATGGTGGTGATGATGTCTTGTTTATGTTGGTATTTGTATTTGTAGTCATGTATCTGTGGTGAATTTTAGTTTGAGTGTTGTTGGAAAATGTGGGTCTAGGCTTTGGCAAATGGTTGTAAAATATTTGAATAAATAAACGCCATGGTTTCTGTTAAATAATTATATGATGGTCACCTTTTTTTGTGCATGCATCTCATGATCCACTCTGAAAGAATACCGCCTCCATTGTTTCAAGACTAAATATGTTTGAGCGGCTGTCTTTGTGGACCTGTTTACCTATTAATTCAAGTAAATTGGATGATTAAAATATGGATATGGGAATGTAAATTTTCAAATAAACAAATAATATTCTTTTTATATTCGACATTAGCTATGAATAACAGGTGTGGTTGGAAAAATTACAGAACCTTATTATGATTATTCACAGGAATTGACAACTAACGTGTATGGTCGCACATGTACAGAGAATGGTTGGTAACAAACGAAAGGCCACGCCAGGTACATCAGGTGCAAAATAAAAAAGGCTCGTATGATGGGGGAATCATCTAAGTTAACTAGCAACAGCCAAACCGAGACAAACGGAGACTCTAATCATGGGGTGATTAATGCGGCAGTTCACCCCAACTAAAGTCAAACCGGTGAACATCCAAACTCGTCCGCTCCACGCAGCTTTTATCTTCTATCTGATTTCCCTACGCCAAGCAGCTTTTAAAAGTAAGCGGGAACATGTTTTTTATTAATGCATTAACTACCTACGTCCTACTATACCGTCTTTTGTGTACGAATAATGTTTGTGTGTATTTAGCTTTGTAATAACTAATGGATATTAAACTACTACTTATTTTTGTCATGTGGTGGCTATCTAATATCGGTCGTGCATCCGTGTGGTTTAAACATATTATGTGAATATATAAAATGTAGTCAATAAACGTACCAAACCATCATTCAGGTTTCCAGGACTTCCATCATGATCGCTTTTCTGTTATGTATGGCCCTCCTGTAAGTGGTTGTAGAAACCCTTTTTCCAGTTCTTGGCATACCCGCTTGCTCAACAACTGGTTCTTTTCCTTTGGCAGTCTCATGCCCTGGCTTGCTTTCCTGTACATCCTTATAACAGAGTTTCTCTTTTCCTTTCTCGGCGGTATTTCCAGCTTGGAGTTCCACATCCTCCTGTTGCAACAGTCTTTCATTTCCTTGTGAACTACCCCCTTTTTCTCTGATCTCGAACCCTCTTTCAGTTTTCGTGATAGAAACACGCTTTTTTAGCTTCCTTCTTTTGAAAGGTGTTGCACTATCGCAACGCATGCCAGCGTCCTCTTCCTGCCATACCATGTTTTTGAAATAAAATTGTGACAAAGCCTGTTGCTTGTGCACAATGTAGACGTCCATGGATCCATTCACATCCGCAAGGTCATACATTCGTCGAACGTAATTGTCTGTGTGCAACAATGTTAAACCATCTTCGAACCTTGTTTGGTGCACCATAAAATAAAGCCCATTTTTTCCCTCCAATATCGTTGAAAACATGATCAAGCACCCTGGTAAATGCACCCCTGGTGGAGCTAAAACACCAGACATCAGCAAGGCGACCACCTACATAGCGGAGTGGCTGAAATTCAAATTTCCCGTTGTGTTGAAATTTAAATATGACTTCTTTGGTTTCTGCCATGTCCTATAAAACATAAACCCTAATAACAATTAGAATCAACCACTAGACTTTAAGGGGCATATTGACCATACCTATAAAATATTAACCCTAATAACAATTTCAATAACTTTGAATTAAATAAAAATTTACTAATAGAATATAAAATATAAAGATGCACAGTTATTTATATTCATGTATAAATATATGAACGAATAAGGTAACAAAGTACATACGGGAGAGTACAACAAACCTGGATTTGTTTCTAAAAAAAAGAAGAAAATGACAACAATTTTTTTTATCTGGATTCTTCGATGAAAGTGACCTAGGGTATAAGAAGGAATGTGGGGATGTTGATTGTTGGGACCATAAGGATAACTGATGTGTGGTTGGTACCATAAAAGGATAAGTGGTGTGTTGGGTAAAAAAGGTTTAAGTGTTTGTCATTCTAGGTCCCTCATGTATCTTACGGCTGTCACACTAATGACTAAAAACTACTAGTTCAAGTTAGGACTGCTAGTGCTGAAGACAATATATCATATAAACGTGTTGTTACTACATGTTGTCTAAGGTTTCAGAATAAAGACTTAAAAATGTTATTACATGTTAGTACTGCTAGTGTTGAAGACCAAATAATATAAACGTGTTGTTACTACATGTTTTCTAAGGTTACTTCTGCTATAACAATGTTGGCTGACCTTTTATTTGACTACTCACAACTTAATTGAATAGCTTAGAAAGAGTGTGTTTTACTCTTAAATTAAATTCTCCAACCAAATAGTATGGCACACCATTCAAGTATAATAAATGAAGCGAAAAAATACATATGGTTATGCTAGTAAACGTTCTTATATAACCCGTGAATGCTATTCTTTTCTTTATAACATCAACCCGGTTGAGAAAATGTTGTGCATTGGGTGCTGGTTGGAAAGAGAAAACAAGGTTGGATTGACCTTTGATGCAAGGCGTCCACCGAATAGAGAAATCATGTGGCATTGTTGTCCAATGAATTTTTACGAAAGCGACCACAATACTGATAGTGGGGTTGCTGCATGTGGACTTGGTGATGTACATGTTACAAAGGAAAAAACAACTGCAGTTCGTAGAGGTGATGGTGTGATGGGGCTACATGTTGCAGCATCTTCTATAGGCGGTGGTTCAGTGAGGATCAAAGGTAGAACTGAGACTACAACAACACCTGATGAAATTCATGATTCTATGTGTACCGAACCCAGTAACATTAGTGATGAAGAAACCCAACCACTTGCAAGTTGAATAACAAGTGAACCACCTAAAAATGAATGACCAATTGAACAAGTTGCAATTGATACACCTAGGGAATGACATGAGAGTCATTGAACATGTGAGCTATCACCTATTCTCGTTATGTTGTATTTCATAATATATGTAGACTAAATTGTATAATGTATTTGTTATGTTATGACAATGCAAGCACCTATTTAGTTAGCAAATAATGGGTAAATCCAAACACTTGATAAACAAGATGCAAACTGTATAATCAAGCTGCAAAACTGTCAAATACATCATCAAAGTGGGTAAATACAAACAAGGCTGGATAAAGCACTAAACCAGGAAGAGATAGTTACCATGCACGTGGCTAAAACATAGTTGAACACGTATACACCCACCAAAAAATGCTGACTATTGAAAGGAAAAAAAACTTATCTACAGACCCCCAACAAAATAACGTTGCCCTATAGGGGTGCAAGCCAAAAACAGAGATGCCCCATCAAGGTTGTCATGATATACATCATAGTATAAAGCATTGATACACAATATGCCGTAAAAGCACATCGAACGTACATCAAAAAACAGGTGCATACTACGATTACCCCAAACCAGATGGTTACACAAAAACATCGCATCTTAATTTTATGTATTTGTTGAACATTTTTTTTGGTAATCATAAGAAGCACCAACAAAAAATGTTTAACAATTACATAACGTTGCCTTACAAAAAAGGCTACACTAGAAAAACTTTTTTGAGTTTAAAGTTATGTTAACACAACAGTTTCTAAACGTTATTGACATCATGAGCATGCTGCATAAAAATACCTACACTCCAACCTTTCGTTCCTTAAAAACCAAGTTGCTTTTAATCCCACACCTCCTCGACGGCGGTCTCTTGTTAGAGACTTGAAATGCCTTGACATCTTGAACTTCCGTAAACCCGCTCTTGGTGTTTGAAAGCAGTGCCTCCTTGCATAAGGTTATCTAGAAACCTTATGACCAGACATGTCCTTGACACTAGTCCCTACTTCTTGTGGAACGGAAGAAGTAGAACACCCAACATCCATTGATATAGACCCAAAAAATCTCCCATAGTACCATTCATCGTCGCTGAACCCAATGTCACCATGAACACTTTCGCTATGCAAAAAATCCATGAAAAGATTCTTTCCTTGACATTAAATTTCTTTACTTCTAGTTTGGAACGGAGGGCTTCTTAGGGGAGGTTAACGCCTTTCTTCTTCCTCCCATGCAACAATATCAGAGGTAGATTTAGAAGTAGCAATAACCACAGGTTTATCATATATCGCTATCTTTGCACACATTTGCTTATCAAGAAGATTAAAAATTAGGTTACGATAATAGAAACATGATAAGTTATCAGGTTCATGTGCAATGTACAAGCCGATTAACCCATATTCCTCGGCAAGTTCATACATCCTTTTAATATCATTATCGCATTCAACAATTGTCAAACCAGTTGAAAGATAAAATCTTGGCCTAGAAAAATACAAAGCTCGTATCTCACACTCAAACTTGTAGGCCAAAAAGTCAAGCATTTGATTAAAGTTCATCCTTGTGGACTTACTAAACGTATGCACAAGGGTTCGTCCATACTCATAACTTAATTTGGGCAACCGAATATACTCACCATCGTAGTGAATCTCAACTACAGGATACGCAGCTACATAGCGTGTAGTACTCCTGTAATAAAGGTATATAAATGGATACAAATGAGATTAGCAAGTATGGACAAAAACCTAGTAAGGGCAAGTGACAATCACGAAAGGTAATGACATGCATACCTTGGCTTGAAATCAAATAAGGCAACTGGAGGCTTAGCAGCATTTTTTGACGAAAGAGATGGTTGGAAAATAGGCATCATGACTTGTGTACAAATATGATCTAGATGAAGATTTGCTATATATTAGGAAAGGTAGTATTATTATTTTACTATTAATAGTGTACTGATATATTACATGAAAATTATGATCCATTTATTTTAATATGGAAATAGTAACAGGGAAAAATTTTGGTTAATTTGTGTTAATACAAATAAGCCGTAAAAACGTTTATTTATATTTTACGATCTTCTAACGTTTTGTCGATAACAAACGTAAAATCATTTTAATGAAACAAAAAGAATACGTAAATAGTTTGAGTCAATAGTTTCCTAACACACTTACGTTTTCACATAAAACACTAAAACAAGTATAAGTGATTTTATGATTTAGATACATATGTACAACAACTAGTGTTTACATATTGGGTTAGCATATACTTAAACTAAGTATACTAAAATGGGTAAAAACAAGAATATAATAAAATGGGTAAAAACAAGTATATACTAAATGGGTAAAAACTAGCAAATGGTATTGACCCATAACCCATGGTTTTATATATACCACTTAACCAAGTTCATTTTATCTAGAAAGAAAACCATGGATCAACCCATAACCCATGACCCATGACCCATAACCAAAATTACCCATGGGCAAAGAGGAGCGTTCCACGGATCCCTAGCTTTGTGCTAGCCGGATCCCAAGTGGAAGGGATCCGTAGGATCTAGGGAACAGTAGAGAATTTTCTCTATAAATAGAGAGCCATTTCTTCCTTTCTACTCATCACTTTACACACATACTTCCCCAAGTATTCTTACCCTCTAACCTCATATCTGAGTGATCTATGTATTTTGTCTTTTGTTTTTGTGTGATCTTCTAGGTTCCTCTTAAAGGCAAGATCACCACTTCTTGAAGACGAGCAAGCTCAAGTCTATGAGTTGCCATGCTTCGTCATCATCAAGACAACTAAGGTACTCTTGTTGATAGTTCTTCCTTTCTCCATAGATGTTGGGTTGAAGGAATTAGTGAAGAATGCCGAAAGTGTCAAGATGAAAGCATTAGTGAAAGGTGCTCATCATCCGTGTCAAAGCATTAGTGAAGAATGCTAAAGGTGTCAAGACGAAGGCATTAGTGAAGGGTGCCAAGCGTTGTGTCAAAGGCATTAGTGAAGGATGCCGAAGAATCAAATCAAGTCGCATTTGGAAAGAATGCCTAGGTCGTATAATCGATGAGGTGCATCGTTATATATATAAGTATTTGTTTATTTCCAAGGACGGTGATATCCTTGATGGTGTTGTAACAAGGAGAGGATCTCCTTAATATTAGGTGTTGTGTTGTGAAGATTAGTAGTTCTTCCATAGTAATGGAACTAGGTGCTTAGCCTAGTACCTAATAAAGGGTAGGCGACGTTGTGATAGGATTAGTTCTCCTTGGTGTGAAAGAACTCGGTGGTTTGCCTAGCACCGTATAAAGGGTAGGCGACGTTGTGTTAGGTGTGGTTCGCCTTGGTGTGAAGGAACTCGGTATTTAGCTTTGTACCGGAAAAAGGTTAAGCGACGTTGTGAAGGCTTCTCCGCCATACGGAGTTGGTGTAGTGCTTACGAACTCTCGAGTAGGTGGCTCAGGGAGTGGAGTAGGGCAAGGAAGGTGTCCTTGTAGCCGAACCACTATAAATAACTTGTGTCGTGGTGATGTGCTTTTTACTCTTTATCTTTCATTATACGTTTATATATCTATCTATCAACGTCTAACATAAACAACCAAATAGATTGACATAAGTCGATCTAAATAATTAAAAGGAAGTTTTTAATTGGTAAAACTATTCAACCCCCCCCCCACTTCTAGTTTTCCACAATTGGTATCAGAGCTTCGTTACCAAGCTTCTTAAATTATGTTGTACTTTAAAGACTTGATACGATCCGTGTATGTTTGAAAACTACAAAGAAGGATTTTTTTAAAGGTCATACCTCTTTTAAATCATCTTGTTGGACATTGATAGATCATTCTAACAATTTTCTCTTAAGAAATCTTCATGCTAGAACCTCTTCAAAAATCTTTATTCAAAGAATAATGAAGTCAACGTTCAACGAGGGATCTAAAAAGTAATCACAACTTATGTACACCAAGTACAAAGGATTACTTTAAAAGCTCATGAAGTATTTTTTTTTTGTATTACGCCAAACCAAGAAGCATTGAGGTATGTTTTACTTTTCATTAGATAGGTTACGTGAGTTTAATTTACTTCATAGTTTTATTTGTTTAAAAAAATTAATAACATCATAAAAAGTCTCTTTCGTCACTTCTCCGTCTCCTTCATCATCAGGAATAGTATTCCTCTTGATTCGTCAAACTAACGCCGTTGTCACATATGAACCCTCGATATGTGATTCATCAAAACCCGTCATTCATCTAAACTATTTTTTTAAGCTAGTTATAAAAATAATGCCAAACAACCCTTTTTCTGTCCACAGTAGCCGGATCCCTCTAGTTGTACTAGCCGGATCCCAAATACAAGGGATCCGGGGGAACCGTGGAACAGAACTCAGCTATACGCTTTCAAAAAATCACCACTGATCTTTTTCCCTCTATTCACACAACACAAAAACGACTAAGCTACAGAATTCATCCTCATTGGCTTCCATACTTTCAAGTATTCCTTCCTAGAACACCATTGTAAGTAATTACATTAACTTGTTCTGATTTTCATCATCCTCATCCTAGGGTTTATGGTTTCTTAATTTCTAATCAATTAAGTCAATTAGGGCTTTTCAAATTAATCATGAAAAAGGGGTTTTTAACAAATCACATTATGTTCACAACATTGTTAATACAAATCAAAACCATAAACCCATCCCAACTAAGCTTACCTAATTGAAATTTTGTATATTTAGGACCAACCATGCCCAAAGCCACTCAACAAGATCATCATGACACCGTCCATTACCTTACTTATTACTATCGTAAAAAGGGATTGACCAAAAGCGACCGTAAAATATTCAAAAGCCTTGTAAAACGACTTATCCACGAAGGTCGTGTAGTAAAGGAATGTTTTCTTGAAGATACCGGCATTCGTCAAGTTTTCTCGACAATCAACTTTGATTGTCTCCTTGACATAGATGAACAAATTTGTCCGGTCTTCATTTTTGAATTTTACAAAAGTTTTAGGATCATTAGAAACACCGATAATAGCATCTTAATCGCCTTCATCATCAACAAACAAAACTTTATTCTTCCTCTCAACACCTTTGCTCAAATTCTTCGCATTCCTTGTGAAGGAATTTGTATGTACTCTCAAGACTGGGCAATTAACGCTCAAAACCTTGCACTTGATCCTAAGCCTCTCTATAACACTCCTCTCGACGATCCCGAAACCATTCGAGATACTATCTTCAAAGTTAGGACCAACCAATCCCGTTACAACCGTAACAAAAAGCTCATTCACCGTGATCCCTATCAAATGGAACTTTTTGAAATGTATCCCATATTTAGAAAATGGGAAGAAATCCTTAGGGAAAACGTCATTAGCCTAGTTGGAAACAAAGATCATCCAAACGCATGTCTTGTGCAAATGATCTATTGTCTTACCCACCAAAGGCCATTTAATCTTGCCTATTACATGGTAAGGAGAATGGCTGGGGTATTCAAAGCTTCCAACATGGTACTTCCGTATGGTATGCTCCTAACACGACTTTGTAAGTATGTTGGTGCATTGCAACCATCTCCTATCAACGATAATCTTTACCTTTCCGATCACGTCATGGTACCTCTTACCAAACAACCCTCTAAACGGTTCATGGTCAATGGAGAGAAACCTGAAGCTCTCTCGGACTCCACGGCCGGTGAAGAAGAAGAAGATGAGGAAGACGTCGATCCCATAGCCAACATCAAATTGAAACCCTTTGACTACTACGAACAACTTCCAACCATTCCAAACGAGACCGCGGAATTTAAACAATTGAAGGGCATGATTCAAAACCTCGCTTACAACCTCACTAAGCCGTCAAAAAGGAAAAGAAAAGATTGACGAAAGAGACAATAGGAATATGCTTATTTTTCCTTATCTTATGTTTGGATGATTACGTTTTAGTATTTTTTTTTTGGTAACTTGGATATTGTTACTTTATCATGTTTTTATAAGTGGTGTTTTATGATAACATGCTTTTTCCTATTCTGTGCTTATAGATTTATTAGTGTGCAAAAATTTGCACATCATTTCTGTGATGATTCTGATCTGCAGATGCCGGATCCCTAGGATTAGCCTAGCCGGATCCCTCCCTTGAGGGAACCGTGGGATCCGTGACATCAGATCAGCAATACAGCATTCCTTGCATCAAGATAACTTTCTAGATAACGTCACATTAGCTAAGCACATGTTTTTAGAATCCAACTAGAACCACTTCAAAGATGAGAAAGGCTTAGACTCACTAAAGGCTTACTTAAGATCTTAGTCAAAATAACTCTTGATTTATCAACACATCAAAACTCACCATATTTCCACTTCAATACTCACGAACTATTTCTCATCTCCCCAAACACTTAAGTGGACAAATTAAACAATTTTAGGAAATTGTTTCTAGTCATTATTTATCTCAAAGTGAGACAAAAATTAGTTTTTCAATTCTTGTGATTTTTAAGAATTTTTTTTATCACCTCAAGCTTAAATCTGATCACTAGGATCATTTATTTTGACTTGAAACCACCAAAAATCTTAGTGTTATCCTTGGACATCCATTGGTAGTCATCTTGTCCCATCCTCCTTCCATAAGAAGCAATCATTTGCTATAACACTTATTACCTTTGATCATTCAAGTACCCTTTCATCTTAAAACACTTAGGAGAACTGAAACATTCAAATTGAGATAGGCTTTAGCTCCTAGAAACCTCATTTCAAACCTGTCATAACTGCTGAGAGCCGGATCCCTAGGATTAGCCTAGCCGGATCCCTTCAAGAAGGGAACCGTAGGATCCGGGTGACAGTTTATGTCAAACATTGCTAAAATAACCATTTCAAGTTCATCTTCCTAACTCAAACACTCCATCTCATCTTAAATGAGTTCCTAGATCAGTGAAACCCTGAACTTCAACCTTGTGAATGTTAATCATCACATTTCCAAGAACATTAGTGGATTAAGTCTTAAATGCACTTGCCAAGTCCTTCCCTTTATAAGCCATATTACTAAGAACACTTTAGTAATCAAACACAAACACAATTTTCAGCAATTACAACCATCTCCCTTAGTCATTTCATCATGAGAAAGGCTCCTAGTGCTAACTCATCCACTCAAGAACCACCCAAGAAACTTGCTAGAATCATACACGAAGTTTCCTCAACCGAATCATCTCCGGTTAAGTCCACCAATGCTAGGATTTCTCATACACCAAGGAAACCAATCAAACTAATTCCTAAGAAAATAGTTCCCACTAGGTCTTCATCACCAACCTCTACCAAACCAAACATACCCTCCACAACTCAACCAACATCATTGATGCCTAGAGCCACCTCACAATCATCTCCACATTCTCACAATGAAGAAGACTTACCTCCTTGGCCATCTAACCTTCCACCACTACCAACAAACTCACTTGAAAAGGTTGGGCAACAAAACCAAAATATTGAATCAACACTTGATCCAATATCAAACTCTCTCATTCCCCCCAATAGTCCATTTTGGATTATGAGAAGACATCAAAGTCAACCACCCGACCACATGGAAGTTGAGGCCTCTTTACCCCCACTCTCAAACATTGTAGAACCATCACTTAATGAGCCTCCACCAATTCCTCCTTCATTTAAAGATCCTCAACCCACTTCACTTGAACTTCCACTTCAAGAAATTCAAAACCATGACAAGGATTGCTATCATTGTAAACATGTTGAAAGATTGATACATGAACTACGTGAAGAGCAACGTTTCATGTTTCATCACCTACTCGAACGTTTCAAAGAGGTCAACAAGCCTAAGCTACAATGAGCATCATAGTCACAAGCTCAAACTTAGAATGTTTAGGAAAACTTATCTCATCCTTGATCATCATTAAGCATTTAGTTGAATTTAGAGTTTGGGTAACTCATTAGCATTAGTAGCACTTATATAGCTAGTTCATTCTCTTAGTTTTAGAGATTTGGTTAATCATCTCTTGTTTTTATTGAATGAATATCTATATGTCATAGTTGTTATGTGCTTTATGTGTTATGCTTGATATATCATATACTACTTCACATATTCGTTAGCATTGATTGAAACACTCTCATTGCTGAAGAAACTGTCAACAGACAGCCGGATCCCTCCAAAATACCTAGACGGATCCCTCCAAGAAGGGAACCGTGGGATCCGTGGTACAGAAGCACAAATTTCTACTAACTTGAGTTTTATTTGCAGGATATTATGCACTATACTCTTGTTTTCTAACCTTCACTTTGTAGATTTTCAAAATACATATGAAGATTTTGACACCATAAAGCTAGGGGGAGCTTTGTGTCAAACGAAATTGCAAAAACATTTGCAACTTAATCCGATTTTGGACTATACTTCATGACACCCCATTGCAACTTTGCAATCTTCAAGGGGGAGCACGTTGTCGTCATTTAGACGAACCATTTGCAAACATCTTTGCAAACACAATTAGTTTATTTTATGTCATGTCCTTGACGCCCTCTCAAAGGGATGGACTCGTCAAGGGGGAGTTAAGACGAGTACCATTTTCGTCACTTGCACTCTTTACATTTTTATTTTACATATTCTTCTTATAAAAATTGTGTTATTTTCTTTTAACACTTTTTGTTTCGACAAAAAGAGGGAGAAGAAAGTAGAAACTACTAATTCAAACTCGCTACGAATTTTAGTTTTTCTTAAAATAATTTTATGTTTTGTCATCAACAAAAAGGGGGAGATTGTTAATACAAATAAGCCGTAAAAACGTTTATTTATATTTTACGATCTTATAATGTTTTGTCGATAACAAACGTAAAATCATTTTAATGAAACAAAAAGAATACGTAAATAGTTTGAGTCAATAGTTTCCTAACACACTTACGTTTTCACATAAAACACTAAAACAAGTATAAGTGATTTTATGATTTAAATACATATGTACAGCAACTAGTGTTTACATATTGGGTTAGCATATACTTAAACTAAGTATACTAAAATGGGTAAAAACAAGTATATACTAAAATGGGTAAAAACAAGTATATACTAAATGGGTAAAAACTAGCAAATGGTATTAACCCATAACCCATGGTTTTATATATACCACTTAACCAAGTTCATTGTATCTAGAAAGAAAATCATGGATCATCCTATAACACATGACCCATGACCCATAACCAAAATTACCCATGGGCAAAGAGGAGCGTTCCACGGATCCCTAGCTTTGTGCTAGCCGGATCCCAAGTGGAAGGGATCCGTGGGATCCGGGGAACAATAGAGAATTTTCTCTATAAATAGAGAGCCATTTCTTCCTTTCTACTCATCACTTTACACACATACTTCCCCAAGTATTCTAACCCTCTAACCTCAGATCTGAGTGATCTATGTAGTTTATCTTTTGTTTTTGTGTGATCTTCTAGGTTCCTCTTAAAGGCAAGTTCACCACTTCTTCAAGACGAGCATGTAAAGTCCATGAGTTGCCATGCTTCGTCATCATCAAGACAACTAAGGTTCTCTTGTTGATATTTCTTCCTTTCTCCATAGATGTTGGGTTGAAGGCATTAGTGAAGAATGTCGAAAGTGTCAAGATGAAAGCATTAGTGAAAGGTGCTAATCATCCGTGTCAATGCATTAGTGAAGAATGCTAAAGGTGTCAAGACGAAGGCATTAGTGAAGGGTGCCAAGCGTTGTGTCAAAGGCATTAGTGAAGGATGCCGAAGAATCAAATCAAGTCGCATTTGGAAAGAATGCCTAGGTCGTATAATCGATGAGGTGCATCGTTATATATATAAGTATTTGTTTATTTCCAAGGATGGTGATATCCTTGATGGTGTTGTAACAAGGAGAGGATCTCCTTTGTATTAGGTGTTGTGTTGTGAAGGGTAGTAGTTCCTCCATAGTAATGGAACTAGGTGCTTAGCCTAGTACCTAATAAAGGGTAGGCGACGTTGTGATAGGATTAGTTCTCCTTGGTGTGAAAGAACTCGGTGGTTTGCCTAGCACCGTATAAAGGGTAGGCGACGTTGTGTTAGGTGTGGTTCGCCTTGGTGTGAAGGAACCCGGTATTTAGCTTTGTACCGGAAAAAGGTTAAGCGACGTTGTGAAGGCTTCTCCGCCATAAGGAGTTGGTGTAGTGCTTACGAACTCTCGACTAGGTGACTCGGGGAGAGGAGTAGGGCAAGGAAGGTGTCCTTGTAGCCGAACCACTATAAATAACTTGTGTCGTGGTGATGTGCTTCTTACTCTTTATCTTTCATTATACGTTTATATATCTATCTATCAACGTCTAACATAAACAACTAAATAGATTGACATAAGCCGATCTAAATAATTAAAATGAAGTTTTTAATTGGTAAAACTATTCAACCCCCCTTCTAGTTTTCCACAATTTGTTTTACATTTTTATGTGTAGTGTGTTTGTGTAATGATATGGGAATTAATGAATTGACAAACCTATCGTGGCCCTTTTTTATTTTTTTTGGAATGGACGGCCAAATGTCTATTTTGATTAAATGGACGTCCAAATGAATAATAAATGAACTAGAGTTGTGGAGTTTTAAAAAGAAAGAATATCTTTACTGTTCAACAAATTTAGATGTAAAATGTGTACATACTTTTACGTCGTGTCTCCCATTCTTGTTTTTTGAATGAATGTTCCACGTACCCAAGGTTGCTGCATGCAAGGCATTGTATCATTATTGGTTTATGTATGCATGTTATAAGCGTCTTTAATGTAGTAAATGCTTGTTATGAATCCATTGTCTAGTCATGAATGACTTATGTGTGAATGAATATATCAATAGATGGTGCATGATAAAACAATGAAAGTGTTGTTGGAGATAAGTTAATAACTGTTAGTACAAAGGATAAAATCTATGTTTATAAAAAAAAACCGAATCATCTTCTCGCGATATGCTAGCGCGACGTCAGTAGGATCATCAACTTGCAACGATAGACCATATGCCAATCGATATAAAAATATACAAACCCACACACCACAATCACCAAAAATCCCCCCCCCCCTGCTTAGGAACGGTTTCGGCTAACCTAAATGAAATCTTATAGTCATTCGGATGTATTCCAGTCTTATCAAAAACGTTTGCTTGCTCTAGAAAAACTGGTAGTTTGGCCTGTAGAATAACAGAAACTGTTAAAATAAATAGACGGGTGATCTTGTTAGAGGTTTGTCAAAAAATGTTACTATTTTATAATCGAAATACCCACGTTTGTCACCAAATTATTCATGAAATAAAGTTGTTTGTTCAAGCCGGATTAAATATTATATGTAGTATGCTGTTGTTAATTGTAGATGTGTTCAAAAGTATTACATGTTTCTTATTCGTGATTCGTATACAAGGTTCGAACATTTGACATGTGATTCGATATATTTTTATTCATAATAGATTTCATTTCAATACATTAAAGGATAAGAAAATACAGCAACGAAGCAACGACATTCATGAAGATACCAAAACACAAAATATGACAATGACAGAATGTGAGAGAGAGCACATAACAAGCTAGGAGTAGAGGTTTAATAATTTTTGCGCATCTTTGCCAGAAAGGAGATTTTTTTGAGAACTTGGAGCTGAGTCTCACTCATGAGCCTCATCAACGTCCTATTTTTCTCAAGCTCCTCATCCTGAATTTCACGCAGGATTTCCAAAACAGCACTGGCAATCCTGGACCCAACCACGCACTCCAACTGCTTGATCTGCTCACCCCTTACAGTGCAACGACGAGTAAGGTCGATCACCTTTGCATGCATGCCACTTAAGAACTTGAAGTCACGTTCAATGTCACGCACAAACAGAGTGTTAACCATGTCTTTAAGTAAGTTATCCATTTCTTTTGTAGTAAATTATGTTGTGGGTAGTGTGTGTCCATTGAAAAAAGTTGTATGAAAATGGAATATATGATGTCCGTCTATATAACCCAAATGGGGTGGGAGGGAGGGGGTGGGGTGACATGGAGTTTATTTTGAATTGAAGTCTATCTGAATTAATGTGGATAGCCAAGTGGTGAATAGTTGAGTCTTGTCAAGTAATTACAATTGCACATTAGGCCAAGTTTAATTAATGAAGCTTCTCTAGTACTCAAACGATTCCTGGCCACAAGATAACCAATTTGGGCAACTAGTTTCAATTTGGGGGCAACTAAACCAGTTAGCCTTTTGTTTAGTTCCAAATGCAACAAAATTTTATGCCCCTTGGGTTAGGAAAATTATTACTTAAGTATGTTGTTTACATACACGCCATTAAACAGGTTTATGTTGATTAGTTTTTGGTTACATCAACTAACGCACATATGCTATTATTAGGTGTACATATACTTTATATTTTATGTAATAATACACTACCATAATATAACTTACATTTTATATCATAAAGTCTGAGTAAGTGTGCACTTGGCTGTGCTATCTTCAATATTGCATGGATATTTTGTAAAAAACCCAAATCGGGGATGCACATAAGTAGGACAAACTTTATTAATGAGGAAAGGACGTACTGAAATGATGGTGCTAGCTAGTGGCATGTACTTGAAGGGAACTAGTCCATTAATTTTCAAGTTTAAGTATTGCACAAAAAAGGCACAGTGAAACCTGTGTCGAACAAGTTAATATTTTTGGGCAAGCACATAGATACGATGGGAAACTAAATCATATGTGGGGCAAATAAATCATGAACCTTATGTGCAGTTCAAAATTAAAAGTAATCAAGCATGGTAGCTAAGTATGTATTTCCTATAATCGTATTATATGTGCAAGATACAATGTAAATTAAAATTAGGAAAATAAATTGTTAAAATACGGAAGCAAGCAGATTTATGTTGTTTATTTTTTGTTGGTTCTAGTTAACCTACATATTTTTTAGATACTCTGTTGCTGGTTGTGGTATTCCTTTGATGTTACTACTATAGACAAGTAAGTATAACAAATTTTTTTGAGATACTATGTTGATGGTTGTGGTAAACAAAAATTGGGGTATAAAATAAGAAGGACAGTTTATTAATGGTGAATAGATGTAAGGAAATGATGGTGGTACATAGTGGCATGTACTTGAAGGGAACTAGTGTGCAAAAAACTCAAAGTCAAACTGCTAGTACACAACACCCAAGAAACTTTGGCCAACAATAAATTTATTATGGGGCAACTAGACACAAAAAATGGGCAACTAGTCACAAGCATGGTGTCTGGTCACAAAGTATAACAAATTGTAAGTTTATTTATGAATGTGTTGTCCGTAATTATATTATATATGTTGGTTATAACAAGCATGGTGTATGGTCACAAAGTATAACAAACACGTAATAATATGACTGTGTTATAATAAGAAGATACCTGTAAGCACTCCCTAACACGGACATACCATGCACGTGACTCATAGTCACACGTGTCACCGCTATCATAGAATGTTACCACTCCTGTAGGTATGTTAAATTGGGCAAGACACCAGTGTTTAACAGTCTCGTTGAGAGGAATAAAAACCTAAAAGAAAATTGGCGGTGTATTATGATATAGTTAGTCAACGTATAAAATTAATAAAATTGACGTTTTATTATTGTGGTCAAATGTATATACAAGAATACAATTGTCGTGTTTGTATGTTAAAAAGTCAACTAATGTGGTGAACATTGTTCAAAGAAGGGATGGAGTTGACCAAGTGCAAGGCAAAGTTGTCAACTCCACCTTAACCTTACTTTATGTGTTGTTTCAGTTATCATGGTCATGTAAACTATTGCAACATATTTGTGTTGTTGACATAGCTAACTGCTGGTAAGCATTATGTTACTTGCGAATGGACGGTTTAGATAATGGAGAACGTCTTCATGCACAGTGTTGGGTTTTATGGAGACTACTGCTTTTGGAAAACTCATCTGCTTATGTAGTTCCTGATATGTTGCTCCAACTGTTAACTACTGCTTGTGTTACCATTACTGCTGCTAGGGTATTCAATATACTGCTGGGATCGAACGACTACAACTGGAGGGGGACAGTTTTTAGAAAGCAGCCTTATCTCATAGCAGTGTAAGAAGCAAACAATTGTGGCCAATTCCACCACTGAAGGTGAGTATGTAGCTGCTGCACGTTCTAGGACTATGTTGAAGGCTCGACTAGTCATTCAAGACTTTAAATCAACTACATTGGATTGAAAATTTCATGCATACTAAGAATTATATACACAATAACAGTACTATATGCATTAAAAATCGTGTTTTGCATTCTTGAAGTAAGCATATTGAGATAAGACATCATTTTAATAGAGATTGCAATGACAAAAAGGTTAATTCAAATGGTTATAAAGGTAGTACTGCTATTGGAAATCTTAGTACGGCTAGTGTATGATCAATCTCTAAGTCTCAAGATGTTTTTTTCAAAAGTTTGTAACAAAGGTAGTACTGCTATTGGAAATCTTAGTACGGCTAGTGTGTATGATTCCACTGCTTGTTCTTTTTGTTAAGTCCTGCTAGTGCATATCATGTTTTAGTCCTTGTGTTACACTTATAACTACTATGTGTCTAACCTTAACAAAGGTTGTGTAGTTCTGGGTTGTATTTGTCTCATGCAGGTTTTTGAAGAAGATCCGTACATAGTTTGTTGGATTGTTTATGAGCACTAGGATTTTTGGACTTTGCTGCTGGACCTTTTAGTGTAAAAAAAACAAAACAAAACAAAAAAACACAAAAAAAATAATAAAATAAATAAATAAATAAATAAATAACATAAAAAAATAATAATAATAAAATTATGCAAATTTTGTTGCATTCACCTTCAAAAAGATGCATGATATACTACATTGCTAAATCATTTGCAAAGGAGGACTTGGTTGGAAGATTGGAGTGCAAAGCTGTTCCAACTGCTAGCTTGCATGGAAAAACTGCTAGTGTTACGAAAACACTGCTAGTTAGGTTATCATGAGGATACCATGAAACTTATACAGGAATTGACGGCTAAATGTACTACAATAAAGTCTAAGATCACTTGCATACAACAAATAACCTCTTCTCAGGATGAAATAATTAGAAAGTTGCAGCTCACGGTAAGAGGTTTGGAGCGACAAGGGAGGCCAAGGGTCAACAGATTTAAAAGAGATTGCTGATTTTGAAACTCCTTTAGCGATCAAGGATAAGCTTCAAAGGAGAAAGAAGAGAATGACAGATAGGTCAAAAAACTGTGGATTATGGTTCAGATTCTAAGATGGAGCATACATATTCTAGTAGTTTGGAAGCACCCTCCAAAAAAGGTATTTTGTGCTTAAGAAGAAACTTGATGATTTTGATTCTAAATATCAAGTTTAGGGGAGGATTGTTGGGTTTTGGTTCTGTTGGACGTATTATTCAAAGTATGGATCAACTCGCATCTTTTAACATAAACCACGGCTAGTGGGAATGGAAGAACTACTGATAGATCAAAAGTTATGGATAAAGATTGGGAGTCTGAGACAGAGAATCAAGTTTGTTAATACGTATGTTAGGATCGTATATTTGGTTGATATGGTGAATCGAGAGGTCGGGGAAGATGAAAGAACATCATCTTCATGTTAGAGAGAGAATCTAGAGAGAGAAGGGAAAACTTGTAGGTGTTTTATTATTGAAAGGTAAATTACACTAAAAGTCTCACCCCTCCATGGAAGTATGGAGGGGTTTATATACCCAAACACATACATCTATGGGTAATTGACATAACAAGCCCATGTGTTTAAGGTAACAAAGATAGAAACAGTAATCCCGTCAATGTCGTTCCATTTACGAGTTAGGAGCTGTTAGGTCACAAGGTTTACCACACAAGCTTATAAGAAAGAGATAAGGCGATTGAACAAGTAAAACCCACACACACACGATATACTATAGACGGTCAGGCGTAGAGTATGTAGTGAAAGGAATAACTTGAACAACTGATTGAGTCTAAACCGTCAAGTTTTATCACACAAGCTAACCACTTGTGAATGGTCAACCGTAATAAACTTCAAACAGCTCAGAAACCAATGCAATTAAGATCTGGAGAGTATAGTGTTTCCACAGGTCGTTAAGTCCCACGGAGACTGAATGGTGTTTAACACTTTCAGATGTCGAATAATCACTAAGGATAGTGATCAGTAAGGATTGTGGTGAATAATTACACTACTAATTGATTGGAATGATATATGAATACAGAATTGTAAAGCAAAACAATCAGATAAGACAAACGTAAATACGTACGTTTAATAAACTACGTAACGTATAAAACAAAACGTGAAATCTAGGAAATAAAAGGCCTGCAAATATGAAAATGATATTTTTGGAATCCTAAAAATAAAAGAAATTTATTAGAAAAAGAAAATTATTTTTAAAACTATTTATTTAATTATTATTAATTAAAAACTATTTTTAACTATTTAATAATAACCTAAAGTATAAGAAAATATGAAACAAAGCTAGAAAAATGAAATTATGACTTAGAAAAATCTAAAATATTATAAAACTTATTTTAAAATTGAAATTATATTTTTTACACTTTTTATCTTTTTATTATTAATTATTTAATACTTTTTAACTATTTTAAATTCTAATAAATACTAAATAAGCTAAGAAAATTATGAAACTTTTTCTAAAAATATCCTATGGTGACAGAAAGCTAAGAAAATTATAAAAACAAGAAGTGCTTAATAATAAGCTTAAAAGAAAATTTAAAAAGCTAATTTTTATTAAATAAACGCTATCACTATTTTAAAAATGATGTTTTTGTGGTTTTTATTTTTGAGAACTATTTAACTACTTAAAATAAGAAACTTTTATGAAAACAAAAATTTTAAAACTTGAAAATAAGCTGTTTAAGAGCTTAAAAATCTCAACAGTGCAAATTTATGAGCTTATTTGATGTTTTTAAGCTCAAACAAGCTTATAAGCTGGAACAAAAGCTGAAATAAGATGCAAATAAGCTAGTGCTACTTATATGAAGCTAAAAAGAACAAATTAGCACACTGATAAGCTATAATAATCAAATAAGCAGTTATGCTAATCCTACTATCCAAACAGGCCTGCGGCCATTTAGCCAAGCAAATTAAGCTTATCAAATAAGCTTAAAAGCTCAAAACAAGAACTGAGGTGTCAAGATGAGCTGGTGGGCTTTCCAAGAAGCCAAAGTACACAAGGTAAGACTCACTATTAAGCTCTATGTGAGCTTATGAAAATGGCTTGAGTACACTGGTTATTTAGTTTTCACATAAATGGGACAAAGTACAAGCTAATTGCAGCCCTAGTAAATAAGCTAAAAAGTAAAATATTAAGCTTGGATCTTCAAGTCAGCTAGGTTAGCTTTCCAAAGAACCAAATTACACAAGTTATGGCTAACTAATAAGCTCTGTGTGAGCTTATCAAAATGGACTACTCAACTGTGCACAGGGCACATTTTTGAAAAGGTACTTGAAATAAGCTAAGAATTAAGCAGTTAAATAAGCTAATTGGAAATTATAAAAAATACTATTATAAAGCTGAGCAGTTGTATTTTACTATTCCAAAAGCTCAAATGTTGAAAACTAATATTAAGTCCTATATAAATTAATATATTTTATTCAAAAACGACCAAATTGAAATCTTTGACTTTTCTAATTACTCTATTAGGTTGACTATTATGAACTTTGGATTGATCTCAATCACTGATTATGTTGTATTAAGGTGGATTAAGACTGATTTGATCAACAATGACAACTTATGAACACAAAACCATGATTATGGAACATGGATATCAAACAGTTAATACACAAGATGTGATCAAAAGGTATTTTGACTTTTCCACAAATAAGCACTGGTTTTCTTGGTATGCTTGAGTTATTTAGACCAAGTGTGGCATGTATAAAACAAGAACACTGTCTTGAACCAATTCTAACACAATTAATAAGGCAAATCCAAACACCCTTTAACTTGACTGTATTGAAACTTTTCAAATGATTTCAAGGATTAAGAACATGCCACTGATTACAGACCTTATATTATCCTTTAATAAGACTAAAGAAACATAAAACAACAACATTAACAGCATAAAACTGAGGAATGAAAATTATGCTATGTTAACTGTCAAACTAAATTTTTTTAACAACTACAAATTAAAAAGAACAAGCAACTGATTTTATTGCTTAATTATACTTAACTATGACTAATAAACACGAACAAACAAAGATTTAAGCTTATGAATGTCTTACACAGTGAAATGCCAAAATAGATCAAAAGGCTTACAAATTGGATCCAAGCACAAGACTGAGAACTGAGGCACACAAACACAACCTAAAGCTTCCCAATAAGCACTAAACCAAAGGGCAATCCTGTATTCACCCTGCTCCAGCTTTGACCTTCATTTCCATGGATTTTTTATTTTTAACTAATTTATTTGTATTTTCTTATATTTTTTCTTTTTTCTTCTAAACTGATTTTAATGGGTTTCTAATAGCTTAAATAAGCTATATAGGAGCTTATATTAGCTTATGAGTCCTTAACAACAGCTACAAACAACATTTGATCTTACCATGAGATTTTTGAAATGAAAATTGCATAAACTTGAAAATGAAGCTTAATACTGAAATTGAAACTGAAAAAGGTTTTAGATTACACTGAAAACTTGAAATACAAAGCTTGAAAGCTTAAACATACACTTGAAATTGAAATTTAATTAAAACGACATAAGCTAAAACTAAAATATTCTAGATATCTCACTCCTCTGCTTCTCCTCTATCTTTATAGCATTTTGAGACTCCCCACATGTCTCTGAACATTTCCCATCAAGAATTTTGACCATTGGATGAGTCAAAACAATCTTAGACTTTAAATCCACTTTTGGCGCCAAAAGTGGTTTATGTAACTTGCAGCCGAAATATTTCAATCAATGCACTTTGGAAGCTTGTACATGTTGAGGAGACACAAAGGAAAAGGTATTTGGCCTAGTTGGAATATTTGGAAAGAAAAACAGGGGAAGGTATGGTTTAGGGGTTAAAGTGGTGGGGAAGCATTAACTGCGAGGTGGGCTGGGATGTGAGGTGGAAAGGGAGTGGGTAGACAGGTGGTGGTGAGGTGGAGAGGTGGTGGTGAAACCACCTGGTTTTGGGTTTGCAGAGGTGGGAGAGACGAGTGAACAGTGATGGCGGTATTTTATTTAAACCGGGTTTGGGCTTTGGCTTTGGGCTTGGGTTGGCTGGGTTTGTGTTTTGGGTTTGGATAATTAACAAAAAGGGTCCGGTTTGGTAGTTAATACACAAGGACTAAACTTGTAATTTCTTCAAAGTTGAAGGTCCTGATTTGACAAGTTTCTAAAGTTAACACAAGGACTAAACCTGCCAAATATGATAAACCAAGGACCATAAATGTATTTATTTTCCATTTTAAACGTCCAAGGGCCTTTTATGTCATTTTTGAAACTTGAGGGACCAAACATGTAATTTTCCAAAAGTTCACCATAAGGACCAATTCTGTCATTTATGAATAGTACAAGGTTTATTTTTGATTATTTTTCACTTTTTAAATTCACCAAGGACTATTTATGACAATTTTCAAACTTGAAGGACTTTTTCTGCCATTTGACCAAAGATTCATTCAAGGACCATTTTTGACAACTTAGAATATTTCAGGGACCTTGAATGATATTTTTCTTTATTTTGATTTACCAGGGACTATTTTTGACAACTTTTGAAACTTGGGGGACTAAAACTGCCAATTATGCAAACTTGATACGTTTTTCACCTGTTTTTGGTATTTTTGCATTTAAAACACATAAAACACTTATTTGTGATATTTTTATCATTTTGATGCATTTCTGAGTGTTTTCAGATGTTTTTGCAGTCTAGATGGTACAAAAATGATGAGTATTTAGACACTCATCAATCCCCCACACTAAGATATTGCTAGTCCCTAGCAATGTTTTGAGAAAACTTAATGGATTTCATCTCTTTACCAAAAGCCATTACTTCTGGAGTAGCCAGTTGTTTCAGTTCAAGCAAGAACCTTGGTACAATGATAACCAAATGATTTTGAGCAAATCATAAGCTTTCAACGGTTTTGATTTGTCTTTACCAGAAGCCGTTTGCTTCTGGACTAGCCAACTCTTAGATAAATTATCAATATTATCTTTGGTGAGTCGATTACCAATTATGGCTTTCCAACTGCCTTTACTACAAGCCATAAACTTGCGGGCTAGCCAACTTTTCACTAATTAAAGATATGGTGAGCTGAACACCATACAATTTTGGGCAAATTGCAAGCCATAAACGGATTTGATAAATCTTTACCAAGAGCCGTTTGCTCCTGGATTAGCCAATCCTTATGTGGGTTAGACATGGTGGACTGATTACCATTTGCTGAGTAAGTGAAAAACACTTACTCCAAAAAAAAAATTTTGACCAAAAACGGGGGAATTAGGTGGGATAATTACATGATAAAATTCGTGAGAATTCCCCCCCACACTAGAAATGAATATTGCCCTCAATATTCAAAGTACCGGCGGTTATGCCGAAACATAGAACATAAAAGGGAAATACTACGGCCATTATTTTATTTTTGATATATACACATTTTTTTTTTTAAATGAATGCTTATATACAATAGCGGGGGGCAACTCCCCCACACTAGGGTGGTAGAAAATAGAAAGAAATCAGAAATATGGGTGAAAACCCATATGGTGTGCTACTGTTTTTGATTCCCGAGTCGCTAGCTTGACTCGATCCCCGCATTCATTGGTTCATGGGGAAAGTTTGTAGATCCGGGACAATCACAGGTGGAATGTCCTCTCCAAAATAATGCTTCAATCGATGACCATTTACTTTAAAATTTGGACCATCAGGTTGAGATAACTCAATGGTGCCATAAGGATAAACCTTAGCAACAGTAAATGGACCAGACCAACGGGACTTGAGCTTTCCCGAGAAAATCTTCAATCTTGAATTGAAAAGAAGGACTCGATCACCAACGTTGAAAACGCGGTTCTTGATTTTGGAGTCATGAATCTTCTTTGTCTTTTGTTTGTAGATCAAAGAGTTCTCGTATGCTTGATCACGGAGTTCATTTAATTCATTCATTTGAACTTTTCTGTGATCACCAACTGTCTGAATATCGAAGTTGGCATGTTTCAAGGCCCAGTATGCTTTGTGCTCAAGCTCAATCGACAGATGACATGCCTTTCCGTAAACTAGCTTGTATGGAGTACACCCGATTGGTGTTTTATAAGCTGTACGGAAAGCCCAGAGTGCGTCATCCAGTTTATCCGACCAGGATGCACGGTTTTCGCCTACTGTCCTTTCAAGAATTCTTTTTATACCACGGTTGGAAACTTCCACTTGCCCACTTGTTTGGGGGTGGTACGCAGTAGAGAAACGGTGGGTTACACCATACTTTTGCATGACTCTATCAAATTGGTCATTGCAGAAATGTGTACCACGATCACTGATTATAGCTCGCGGAGTTCCAAACCTAGCAAAAAGAGATTTTAAAAATTTCACAACAACTCGGGCATCGTTGGTAGGTAAAGCTTTCGCTTCAACCCATTTTGACAAATAGTCAACAGCCACAAGTATGTATTTGTTTCCTCGAGATGATGGAAATGGCCCCATAAAGTCAATGCCCCAGATGTCAAATATCTCACACACTTGAATGGCGTTTTGCGGCATTTCATTTCTTTGTGAGATATTTCCGTGACGTTGACAAGCGTCACAGGCTTTGACAAATTCGTGGGCATCCTTGTAAATAGTAGGCCAATAAAACCCGGAATCAAACACCTTTTTGGCGGTGTAGTTTGGACTATGATGTCCCCCAGTGGGTCCAGCATGGCAAGCTTTGAGAATGTCAATAGCTTCCTGTCCATAAACACACCGTCGGATGACTTGATCCGCACAGATTTTGAATAAGTAGGGGTCGTCCCAGAAGTAATGTTTAACATCTTTGAAGAATTTGTTCTTCTGTTGGGTCGACATCCCTTTCACTATGAAGTTACCCGCATGGTAATTTGCGAAGTCAGCAAACCATGGGGTGGTAGAGTTTCCACGAAAAGAAACCGCATTGAGTGTCTCGAGAGGAAATGTTTCATTTATTTCCTTTTTCTCGAAAACATCTTGGTGAGGGTTTTCTAGACGTGACAGATGATCAGCAGCCAGGTTCTCAGCTCCTTTTTTATCACGTATAATGATATCAAATTCTTGCAGGAGGAGAACCCAACGGAGCAATCTCGGCTTTGCATCTTGTTTTGCAAAGAGATATTTGAGAGCCGAGTGATCCGTATACACCACGCATTTGGTCAAGATTAGATATGGCCGAAACTTCTCAAATGCATACACCACGGCTAGTAGCTCTTTTTCTGTGGTGGTGTAATGAGTTTGAGCTTCAGTCATTGTTTTACTTGCGTAGTGGATAGGCTGAAAATGCTTGGATCTACGTTGCCCTAGGACTGCACCGATAGCAAAATCACTTGCATCGCACATGAGCTCAAAAGGTAAATCCCAGTCGGGAGCAACGAGAATGGGTGCTTCAGTAAGCTTTTTCTTTAATGTTTCAAAAGCTTCGATGCACTCAGGTGAGAAGATAAAAGGAGCATCTTTTTCAAGAAGATGGGTCATAGGCCGGGCGATTTTAGAAAAATCTTGTATGAATCTGCGATAAAAACCGGCATGACCTAAAAAACTCCTAATACCTTTGACGGTAGTAGGATGAGGTAATTTAGCAATAACATTGACTTTTGCTCTATCTACCTCAATCCCGTTTTTCGAAATCTTATGGCCAAGGACTATGCCTTCTTTGACCATAAAGTGGCTCTTCTCCCAATTTAGACAAAGATTGGTGTCTTCACACCGTTTAAGCATTTTTTCTAAATGGGAGAGACATGTTTGAAACGAGTCCCCAATGACCGAGAAGTCATCCATAAACACCTCCATTGTTTCCCCGATCATGTAGTGGAAAATGGCCATCATACATCGTTGGAATGTGCCAGGAGCATTACATAGGCCAAAAGGCATATGTCTATAGGCAAAAGTTCCGTATGGGCAGGTGAATGTGGTCTTCTCTTGATCCTGTGGATCAATGGGGATCTGAAAATAACCCGAGAAACCATCTAGGAAACAATAGTATTCGTTCCCTGCTAATCGCTCAAGCATTTGGTCCATGAAGGGTAGAGGAAAATGGTCTTTTCGGGTGGCGTCATTCAACTTACGATAGTCAATGCAAACACGCCATCCTGTTACCAGCCGAGTTGGAATTAACTCGTTATCTTCATTTGTGACAACAGTTATTCCACCCTTTTTAGGAACACAATGAATTGGGCTAACCCAAGGACTATCTGAGATCGGGTAAATCAATCCTGCATCAAGAAGTTTGATAACCTCCTGTTTGATAACATCATGGATTTTTGGATTTACTCTTCTCTGATGTTGAACTGCTGGTTTGAAGTCATCCTCCATCAAGATTTTATGAGTACAAAACTCAGGGTTGATACCCTTAATGTCGGAGAGTTTCCAAGCAATTGCTTGCTTGTGTGACTTCAAGACCTTTATGAGAGCAGCTTTTTCATCTTTACTCAAATCTCGAGCAATAATGACGGGTAATTTATCATCACCCTCAAGAAATGCATACTCGAGATGAGGTGGTAAGTCCTTAAGTTCTACTTCAGGAAATTCTTCAGTTTTCTCAACTGACTTGACTTCCTTGTTATGAAGCTCGACGGGAGGGAGTGAAGATGGATCATCATTAAGCAACTTCTCAATGAGAAGTATGTCCCCCTCGATGTCGATGGGAGCGTGATCAATTTCCCATGGAACAGAATCACTAGACAAGTATGCTTCAATCTCTTCCAAGATGAAGTCACTTTCCTCAAAAGGAGTGAGAGAAGGAGTAGAATTGGCAATGATGGGTTGAGATGAATGAGTGAGATTATCACTCGAAGAATTATGATCATAACCAAGAACTTCTTGAGAGTACTCTTCAGAAGCAACATCAATGATATCTATTCGGTTAACCGACTCGGAATCATAGTTTGCGGAGTACCTCGAAGTTTGATCAAGGTTAAAGGTGACAGCTTCATTACCAACACGTAATGTGATTTCTTGCTCAAATACATCAATGAGAGCACGGCCCGTTCTTAGGAATCCTCGTCCAACAATTAGAGGAACCCGTGGATCAGCATCGAAATCAACAACTACAAAGTCAGCTGGAAAATGGAACTTTCCTACTTTCATAAATACGTCCTCGGCAATGCCAAGTGGACGGGATATTGTACGATCTGCAAGCTCGAGAGTCATGCATGTAGGAATAAGGTCCGGAAGAGAAAGTTTCTTCCATACTGAATGAGGCATCAGGTTAATGCTTGCACCAAGATCTGCTAAGGCAAAGCATTCAACCATTCCTGGAAATACACAAGGTAAGAGAAATTTTCCAGGATCTCCAAGCTTTTCTGGAAGCTTCTTCAAGATAACTGCAGCGCAGTTCTCGTTCAAAGGAGTTTTTGCCATTTCAAACAGCTTTTCCTTGTTGCTTAACATGTGTTTGAGAGTTGATGCAAACTTGGGCATCAGCATGATAGCATCCGCAAAGCTTATGTCAAAATGTAGTTCTTGGAAAATTTGAAAAAAATTGTCCATTTGATGATTGGCTTTTTCGCGAAGCTTTTTCTCATTTAAACGTGATGGGTAAGGAATAGAAGATTTGGATTTGGGGTTTTCAACGGGAGCTACTGGACGTTCAAAAACAACTCCTGGATTGGATTTGGGTTTCTGGATAACTTGAGGTTGGACTTCGTTGGTACCTCCGTTATTAGTAGGAAGTTCCTTGTCCTTTGTGGCCTCAGGTTCACTTTCCACTACCTTCGGGAGAGAAGAAGAAGAAGAGGTAGTAGGAATAGCGGGTCCACTGTATGAAACACCACTTCTGGTTGTGATCGCCTTTGCATCGCCCCTCGGGTTAACGATCGTGTTGCTCGGAAGTTTTCCTGAGCCTGAGGGTTGATCATTTAAAGACTTCTTAAGATCAGCAATCTGACTAACCAACAACCTGTTCATTTCATCTTGGGATTTCATGAATTGTTTCAATAACTCATCAGATGATGGTCCAGTTGGAACAATGGCTTGAGTTTGATTAGGAAAATTATGGGCTCTAATGTTCGGATTAGGGCCTTGATTTTGAAAATTTCCTTGGTTAGGATTCATATTCCCATGAAATTGATTCCCTCGATTGAAATTGTTTTGATTAAGATTTCCTTGATGTTGGAAACCTTGATTTGGTCCGGGATAGAAATTACCTTGGTTTCGATAACCTTGGTTCATTCTAGGTTGGTTCTGATTCCGGTTTTGCATGTTAGGATTCTGGCTAAAACCGGGTGGTCCTTGATAAGTGTTAGCACGATAGTTTGGTTCATTTTGAGGACGGTATTGATTACCTCCTTGCTGTGAAGTACCGGCTATAGCATTGGCTTCAAACGGACTACCATCGGTGGCAGTACAGTTGTAGTATGCATGAGGGCCACCACAAGTAACACAGACCTCAACTTTCTTCACTTCACCATGTGATGGTGTTTGTGTGAAAGTGACTTTCTTTTGGTTAGCAAGAACCAAAGCCTGAACAATATCCGTGAGTTTGTCAATCTTAGCATCGGTGCTAGATGTACTCACTGGAGATGAAGTAGAAGGTCCTGCATTAGACTGAGTCTGATATGCCTTTGTTCGGAAAGGGCGGACCTGGGACTTGTTTTCAATGATTTGCAAGGCTTCTTTTGTGGTCTTGCTCAAGAAATTACCTCCCGCGGAGGCATTCAAAGAGTCTTGGTTAGTCTGGTTCAGACCATTGTAGAAAGTATCCATTTGCATTAACTCGGTAAAACCATGATGCGGACACTTGCGGAGCAATTCTTTGTAACGATCCCATGCCTCCCCGAATGATTCATCAAATCTTTGAGAAAATTTCATTATCTCATTCTTAAGACTTGTAGTTCGGGATGGAGGATAGAATTCGTTAACAAACTTGGTGACTAAATCCTCCCATGTCTCAATGGAACGAGGGGGTTGTTTCTCAAGCCAATTCCGGGCTTGTCCCTCTAGAGAAAATGGGAACAGAAGAAGCTTAATGGCTTCATGTGGGACATTCTTGTATTTGATGGTAGATGCAATCTTGTTAAACCATCGAATATGTGCATGAGGATCATCCCGCTCAAAACCATAAAATTGGCTTTGGGTTACCAGATTAAGCAACCCTGTTTTGAGCTCAAAGGTATCAGCCACGATGGCTGGGACAATAATGGCATCTCCGTAACCCTCGATGGGTGCTTGGAGAAGCTCATTCATCGGCTTGTCTTCTGCCATTACGACAGGGGGTGGTGGTGTTAGACGTTCCTCAGTCACGGCTGAAGGAGCAGAACGTCCTCTACGCCTACGTGGAATCTTTGCAAGCTCAGAAAGTGGACTTGTAGAGCTAGAAGAACGAGTGCGCATGCACTAAGTTTAAAAATCAATTTTCAAAACAAATACGAGGCAAAACGACAAGTGAACTTAACCAATAATCACAAATGAAATGGCTTCTTTGAAAAAGGTACACCAAATCACAAGGACACAAAGGCAAGTTTTAAATCTTTTGTTCAGGAACTTATTAATGGTCACACCCCGAGTTGGTAGGTGTACTGCCTTGATTTGCGGTGGTTGATTTTTATGCATTTATTAAGTACCACTGAAAAGACGTAGGTATGGATTTGTGCTGAGGGTTTAAAAACTTTTGGACAATATTTTTGGTATCGTCTCGTTTAACCAAATCGTACTGCTTTAAGAATCACCTTAAAGAAAATACAAGATAGAAAACGTTACGATTGTTTTGTTGTTTTATATTTTTTTTGGTGTTGTTAACACTTTAGGAAAAGTGTTAATGAACTTTTTTGATAACTTAAAAAAAACTGTTTACAAAAGGTGGTATATGTGCAAGTACGGGTCTGAAAAGGTTTAGAACACGCTTACAGCCTCCCCGGCAGCGGCGCCAAAATTTGATTGAGTCTAAACCGTCAAGTTTTATCACACAAGCTAACCACTTGTGAATGGTCAACCGTAATAAACTTCAAACAGCTCAGAAACCAATGCAATTAAGATCTGGAGAGTATAGTGTTTCCACAGGTCGTTAAGTCCCACGGAGACTGAATGGTGTTTAACACTTTCAGATGTCGAATAATCACTAAGGATAGTGATCAAGAAGGATTGTGGTGAATAATTACACTACTTGATTGATTGGAATGATATATGAATACTGAATTGTAAAGCAAAACAATCGAGATAAACACAACGTAAATGACGTACGTTTAATAAACTACGAACGTTATAAAACAAAACGTGAAATCTAGGAAATAAAAGGCCTACAAATATGAAAATGATATTTTTGGAATCCTAAAAATAAAAGAAATTTATTAGAAAAAGAAAATTATTTTTAAAACTATTTATTTAATTATTATTAATTAAAACTATTTTTAACTATTTAATAATAACCTAAAATACAAGAAAATATGAAATAAAGCTAGAAAAATGAAATTATGACTTAGAAAAATCTAAAATATTATAAAACTTATTTTAAAATTGAAAATATATTTTTTACACTTTTTATCTTTTTATTATTAATTATTTAATACTTTTAACTATTTTAATTTAATAAATACTAAATAAGCTAAGAAAATTATGAAACTTTTCTAAAAATATCCTATGGTGACAGAAAGCTAAGAAAATTATAAAAACAAGAAGTGCTTAATAATAAGCTTAAAAGAAATTTTAAAAAGCTAATTTTTATTAAATAAACGATATCACTATTTTAAAAATGATGTTTTTGTGGTTTTTATTTTTGAGAACTATTTAACTACTTAAAATAAGAAACTTTTATGAAAACAAAAATTTTAAAACTTGAAAATAAGCTGTTTAAGAGCTTAAAAATCTCAACTGTGCAAGTTTATGAGCTTATTTGATGTTTTTAAGCTCAAACAAGCTTATAAGCTGGAACAAAAGCTGAAATAAGATGCAAATAAGCTAGTGCTACTTATATCAAGCTAAAAAGAACAAATTAGCACACTGATAAGCTATAATAATCAAATAAGCACTTATGCTAATCCTACTATCCAAACAGGCCTGCAGCCATTTAGCCAAGCAATTAGCTTATCAAATAAGCTTAAAACTCAAAACAAGAACGGAGGTGTCAAGATGAGCTGGTGGGCTTTCCAAAAGCCAAAGTACACAAGGTAGACTCACTATTAAGCTCAGTGTGAGCTTATGAAAATGGCTTGAGTACACTGGTTATTTAGTTTTCATAGAAATGGGACAAAGTACAAGCTAATTGCAGCCCTAGTAAATAAGCTAAAAAGTAAAATATTAAGCTTGGATCTTCAAGTCCTAGGTTAGCTTTTCAAAGAACCAAATTACACAAGTTATGGCTAACTAATAAGCTCTGTGTGAGCTTATCAAAATGGACTACTCAACTGTGCACAGGGCACATTTTTGAAAAGGTACTTGAAATAAGCTAAGAATTAAGCAGTTAAATAAGCTAATTGGAAATTATAAAAAATACTATTATAAAGCTGAGCAGTTGTATTTTACTATTCCAAAAGCTCAAATGTTGAAAACTAATATTAAGTCCTATATAAATTAATCTATTTTATTCAAAAACGACCAAATTGAAATCTTTGACTTTTCTAATTACTCTATTAGGTTGACTATTATGAACTTTGGATTGATCTCAATCACTGATTATGTTGTATTAAGGTGGATTAAGACTGATTTGATCAACAATGACAACTTATGAACACAAAACCATGATTATGGAACATGGATATCAAACAGTTAATACACAAGATGTGATCAAAAGGTATTTTGACTTTTCCACAAATAAGCACGGTTTTTCTTGGTATGCTTGAGTTATTTAGACCAAGTGTGGCATGTATAAAACAAGAACACTGTCTTGAACCAATTCTAACACAGTTAATAAGGCAAATCCAAACACCCTTTAACTTGACTGTATTGAAACTTTTCAAATGATTTCAAGGATTAAGAACATGCCACGATTCAACCTTATATTATCCTTTAATAAGACTAAAGAAACATAAAACAACAACATTAACGCATAAACTGAGGAATGACAATTATGCTATGTTAACTGTCAAACTAAAATTTTTTAACAACTACAAATTAAAAAGAACAAGCAACTGATTTTATTGCTTAATTATACTTAACTATGACTAATAAACAGAACAAATAAGATTTAAGCTTATGAATATCTTACACAGTGAAATGCCAAAATAGATCAAAAGGCTTACAAATTGGATCCAAGCACAAGATGAGAACTGCGGGCACACAAACACAACCTAAAGCTTCCCAATAAGCACTAAACCAAAGGGCAATCCTGTATTCACCCCCTCCACTTTGACCTTCATTTCCATGGATTTTTTATTTTTAACTAATTTATTTGTATTTTCTTATATTTTTTCTTTTTTCTTCTAAACTGATTTTAATGGGTTTCTAATAGCTTAAATAAGCTATATAGGGGCTTATATTAGCTTATGAGTCCTTAACAACAGCTACAAACAACATTTGATCTTATCATGAGATTTTTGAAATGAAAATTGCATAAACTTGAAAATGAAGCTTAATACTGAAATTGAAACTGAAAAAGGTTTTAGATTACACTGAAAACTTGAAATACAAAGCTTGAAAGCTTAAACATACACTGGAATTTGAAATTTAATTAAAACGACATAAGCTAAAACTAAAGTATTCTAGATATCTCACTCCTCTGCTTCTCCTCTTTCTTTATAGCATTTTGAGACTCCCCACATGTTTCTGAGCATTTCCCATCAAGAATTTTGACCATTGGATGAGTCAAAACAATCTTAGACTTTAAATCCACTTTTGGCGCCAAAAGTGGTTTATGTAACTTGCAGCCGAAATATTTCAATCAATGCACTTTGGAAGCTTGTACATGTTGAGGAGACACAAAGGAAAAGGTATTTGGCCTAGTTGGAATATTTGGAAAGAAAACAGGGAAGGTATGGTTTAGGGGTTAAAGTGGTGGGGAAGCATTAACTGCGAGGTGGGCTGGGATGTGAGGTGGAAAGGGAGTGGGTAGACAGGTGGTGGTGAGGTGGAGAGGTGGTGGTGAAACCACCTGGTTTTGGGTTTGCAGAGGTGGGAGAGACGAGTGAACAGTGATGGCGGTATTTTATTTAAACCGGGTTTGGGCTTTGGCTTTGGGCTTGGGTTGGCTGGGTTTGTGTTTTGGGTTTGGATAATTAACAAAAAGGGTCCGGTTTGGTAGTTAATACACAAGGACTAAACTTGTAATTTCTTCAAAGTTGAAGGTCCCGATTTGACAAGTTTCTAAAGTTAACACAAGGACTAAACCTGCCAAATATGATAAACCAAGGACCATAAATGTATTTATTTTTCATTTTAAACGTCCAAGGGCCTTTTATGTCATTTTTGAAACTTGAGGGACCAAACATGTAATTTTCCAAAATTTCACCATAAGGACCAATTATGTCATTTATGAATAGTACAAGTTTTATTTTTGATTATTTTTCACTTTTTAAATTCACCAAGGACTATTTATGACAATTTTCAAACTTGAAGGACTTTTTCTGCCATTTGACCAAAGATTCATTCAAGGACCATTTTTGACAACTTAGAATATTTCAGGGACCTTGAATGATATTTTTCTTTATTTTGTTTACCAGGGACTATTTTTGACAACTTTTGAAACTTAGGGGAATAAAACTGCCAATTATGCAAACTTGATACGTTTTTCACCTGTTTTTGGTATTTTTGCATTTAAAACACATAAAACACTTATTTGTGATATTTTTATCATTTTGATGCATTTCTGAGTGTTTTCAGATGTTTTGGCAGTATAGATGGTACAAAAATGATGAGTATTTAGATACTCATCAACAACCAACCCTCAAGTGAGGGTTTACATAAGGTATTTATAGGAGGGAAGCTGGGGCAACACTCCTAGTTCCCTTCCTTTCTCCTATGGGCTTGGGCCTAAGCTCATGGGCCTTCTACATAAGCTTAAGGCTAATAACAAACATAAAGGCCATAATAAGCTAACTATTACATATGAGTAACTAACACTTGAATAAGGTTTAGGAGTGATTCCAACAATCTCCCCCACAAGTGTTATTACATATGAGTAACAAACACTCAAGTGTTGGTGATGAAAAACGGTGAAGGCGTTGATGTAATAGTAGCTTGATGTCGTCCTGACATTCTTCTTTCTTGTGAGAAGAATTGCCTTGATTTGAACAATCTCCCTAGTGTAGAGAGATAGTTTACTTTGAACAGTTATGCTTTGACGTCATCTTTAACTTTGTTCTTTGATCATTGTTCTTTGTGATGGTGTGATAGTTTTTTCTGCCATCATGTCTGCCTCAGTGCTGCTTCCTGCTCCTGTCTCCACGTCATACTTCAACATGCTCACACGCCTCTTTTGACGTTTGAATTCATCTTGATGGAGTTCTTTAAGTCTTTAACTTTGTAGATTCTTTGATTTGACGAAGAATCATTCTGACTGTTGTGTTGCTTTAGGATAGAACTTCCATTAGTGATGATTTTGGCGTGAGTATGAGAAAATCTCATCGATCATTCCGCTCCAGAGATTCCATAAGAAGAAAACATTTAAACGGTTAGTAATAAGCGGATTCCGGCACTTACAAGTTTGAACTTCGAGAGTGTTAACATCATAGTGTGAAAACACAACTCTAATTCTAACAAAGGCCGTTCCTGAATCGGAGTCCCACAAGTGAGATAACACGATGTACGAAGTACACCTACGATTCGATGAGTCGGCTGAGGTACACCGAAGTATCACCTCACACTGTAGACCGTTTGAGACCACTAAGCCGCAATCCACACGGGAGTTGCGGCGACCTGCTGGTCAGGGCTGTTTGATATTAACCCTGGCAGGAGTTTCCATTCAATCACTGAGGATCACAAATGTGACCTCTCAATAATGTTCTCGACAGATTGCTACATCTGTGAAGGACTCGATAATGTACCACTGAAATTCATATTGTTGAATATCAAGTGATGAAATGTCAAGTGTACCTAAGAGATCTTTTGATGAATCTCGTGGCTCTAGACTCAATAGTGCGTTTTGGTTTTCCGGAGCGGAGACTAGGGAGAGGGTCTCCTTCTTCAATACCAGCAATCTCTAAGAGAAAGCCGATAGTTTTTTTCTTAGGTTTCCTGTGAGAATGAAACAGCTTCTGTTAAGAAGAAACTTGAGTGGATAGAAGGTTTAGTGCATGCGTCACTGGGTCCATGACGACTTTTAATCTTCAATACCAGCGTCACTAAGTGAAAACTAGTAGCATATGAATTGAACCCGGTGTCTGCCTAAGTTGAATAATCTGGAGGGCTATTTCTTTTCACCCTTTTCTTTGCATTTCTTTTTTATTCTTCAACTCCTTCTTTCTCCAATTCTCATTTTCTCCTTTTTATAATCATACCTAAGGACTTCTAAATACTAACTATTTGTGGTGTCCTTGGGTAGATCCCTCCGGCTCTGGCGGATCATAGGACTGTTATTCCTAACCTTAGTCACCTTATAACTCCATGACTAACCTATGTTGCAATTAAAACCATTGTTGTGAAAAATCTCTCAAAGTGTTTGTGAATGAAAAACATTTTAAGTACCACTTTTAGAAATATTTTGCATAAATCCTCCCCCTCCACATGTGCTTAAGAGTTTTAACGGTTAAAATGCACATTGAGGAAAGAGCGCGCACATTTTGAATTGATTAACTTAAGATAGACATTCCCCATGAGACACGGTTACGTGGCATAGTTAAAGAGTTGGCATTGTCCCGACTTTTAGGTGACACTAGCTCTAATAACTACCTGAAGGTTAGACAATCCTTGAAAGGTTGTCAAACCCGTCAGTTCATGTCTACCAAGAGTTTTTCTCGAATTGTACATTCTACTCAACAAGTCCTTTCTAGACACGTTTACATCACTCGAACTAGCTTGAAATTATTACCGTCCCGGACAAGTCTTTTCGAGTTACTAACAGTTAAGATCTAGTCAATTCATGGGTTAAGTCTATAGCACAAAGATTCATTTGCATTTACACAACATATTTCTTATCACGTATTTTCTCCCCTCAAAAATGGCATATGTGATGTTATTTTTGAAAAGTTGAGAATAAATATGACCATTTCGAGTGTTGCGGAAGAATGACCACTGTGAACAATTTTTGAACAAAGTTTTAATTCAAGTACTCCCCCTCAAACGAGTGTTATAAACGGTTGAGGTTTTGAAAATCATGAGGGAAAGTACTTGTTCTTTTGAGCAAAACCTTGAAAAAAGAAAGGTTTGATAGGTTTTACTCAAAAGTAAAAGCTTTCGCTCCTTTTCTAGGTTGTGGCACGGAGGCGTACCACAGGGTCCTTTATTTACAAGTACGGGTTGTACACTGTAATGTGTGCACAAGCCATAAACATAATCAATCAAACATCCAAAATTATATGAAGGAAGCAATTCAAGGGGTACCAGGAAGTGCATGATGTTCCCGGAGTTGTGCACAGGCGTTGAAAGCCGTAATGTTTAATCCTGGTCCGACCCCCGACATAACTCTCCAATCGTCTGAACTGATCCCTTCGAAACAGCTGTTCATCAATCATTGTGATGATCCGTCTCACATCCCTCCTTCCCGAGAATTCTACGCTTAGGAGACCCAATTTTCGGGCATATATCCTTCACCGTATGCCATTCCATCCCTAACCGCTTCAAAGTATGATCCCGAACTTGTGGATTTGCTACACGCCATTAAGCAGTTTCTTTGAAGTTCACTATGGTAAACAACGCCGAAAGGTTTTCTGATGAGTGTATATTGAGATAGCTGGTTGATATCGGGAAGATCAAGCTTTGGAGGAGTGAAGTTGACACGCGTCTGATAAGATTCAACAGCCAGCTGGAGATCTTCTACACGTTCCTTGATGACCATGCGTCTTATGAAGATGAGAAGTGACTTGATAAATTCGCGTTGTACTTCAGTTGAGAATTGTCTCATGGGACCCTGTACTTTGGCAAGGTACATGTCTTCGATGTCATTGAGAGACAAATTCTCAAAGTCACCTTCAGAGAAAGCATAGTCCCGTTCATCTTGTCGTTTGACTACGATCTTCTTAGGAATTGTAGTCCCACTTAGCTAAAGGTCAACGTGTCTGATGGCACACGATATCCTTAGAACTATACACATCATGTGAGACTTCGAACCTGACGCTTCTGTAGTAGATTCGTCCTGCGTTACGGCCAGTGATGAATCCCATACAAGCATCTCGATCGGTATGCTTCCACTGTGTTGGAGAACAAGTGATTGGCATGTTCCTCAATGGCTATGCAGTTTGAGTAGGCAGCTGCTGGGAATGGAAGTGTCAACGATGTAGCATATTTTCTTGAATCATCGCCACGCGGTAAAAGAAAATCCAAGTCTTTGTTGAAGAACTATTCTGAAAGGAATCCTTGGTTCAGTTGGCGGCTAATTGTTGGTAGAGGTTTGGTCCCATCGTTGTAGTATGGAGGGTTGTCCTGTGTGTGAAGTCAATGTTTGGCTTCCGGTTGAGCCAATCCATGTTGTTAGACATAGCTCGAGCAATGTTTTCAAGGTGATATTAGACCTCGAGGGCACTTTCAGCAGCTTTCTTTAGAAGTTGAAACGCTTCATTCTTGATTCGCTTCAACTCAGATTTCGTCACTTTCTTCACATGGAACTTTTTCTTGCAGAATTTTAGCATGCTCCAATGTAGAACCG
>OU343224.1:224520836-224579706 GCA_910596185.1 Chrysanthemum makinoi
AATTGTATGGTATGAAGATAGGCTATGTGTTCCCGATGATTCGGTGCCAGCGAGAAAGTTATGGCTGGCTCATAGTTCTCCTTTTACTATCCATCACGGTTCTACCAAGATGTATAGGGATTTGAAGCCATTATACGGTGGAATGGCATGAAGCAAGATGTGGCGGCGTTTGTGTCGAAGTGTATGATTTTTGGCGAGGTTAAGATTGAACATCAAAGGGCTAGTGAATTTGTTGCAACCATTGGATATTCCGACATGGAAGTGGGATAAGATATCTATGGATTTTGTGACGGAATAACTCTTACTCGGAAGAAGCATGATGCGATTTGGGTAGTTTTTGATCGACTAACCAAATCTGCTCATTTCTTACCAATCAGAAAGGATTATGGTATTGGTAGATTGGCGGAAATTTTCGAAGAGATAGTTAGACTTCATGGTACTCCGGCATCTATTGTGTCCGACAGGATCCGCGTTTACTTCTCGTTCTGGAAGGTTTGCAAAAGCTTGGGTACTCGACTTAATTTAGTACGGCATTTCATCCTCAAAGATGGTAGTCGAGAGGACTATTCAGACCCTAGAGGACATGCTAAGGGCTTGTGCTTTAGAATGGACTGGCAGTTGGGATGAATATTTGTGTTTAGTAGAGTTTGCAACAACAAAGTTGGCATGCTAGCATTCAAGGCAGCACGTTTGAACTTCTTTATGGAAGGAAATGTAGATCACCTACTTGTTGGGATGAAGTAGGTGAACGTTTAATGAAGGTCCGGAAATGATTGAGATCACTAATAAGAAAGTGATGTTGCTAGAGAAAAGTTGAAGGAGGCTAGGTCTCGCAGAAAAAGTTATGCTGACAAGCATCGTCATGATTTAGAATTTCGGGTTGGAGATCGTGTATTTTTGAAAGTCTCGCCGTTTAGAGGTGTGAAACGTTTTGGAATCAAGGGCAAGCTCAGTCTTCGATTCATCGGTCCGTTTGAAATTTTGGAGCGTATAGGAGAAGTTTCGTATCGATTAGCACTTCAGCCTCAGGATCGCATGTTCATGATGTTTTCCATGTATCTCTTCTAAGGGGATACAATTATCATCCGTTACCCGTTGCTTCTTATCCGTTTGATCAAATTCAATCCGATATGTCTTATTCTGAAGAACCGGAAGCTATTTTAGAAAGACAAGAAAGAGTCATGAGAAACAAAGTCATTCCGTTCGTTAAGATTCTTTGGAAAAATCACCCGGAGCGTGAGGCTACTGGGAAACGAAGAGTCGATGCGAACTAGTTATCCTCATTTCTTTGAATAGTTTGGTATGTTCTCATTTCGTTTTCGTTTCGTTTCATTCAATTTTCGAGGACGAAAATTCTTTTTTAGAGGGGAAGAATTGTAAAACCTGAAAATCTAAAATATAGATAAAGACTAAAATACCCTCGAAATCAAAAAAATTATAAAATACGTTTATAATCATTTAACGAAATTAAAACCTAACTTACGAATAAGTAAAACTAAATGAATGTGGTACGGATCGATTTGGTACGACGAAAAGATTTAAACGTTTCGCTAATATGTTGGGCCTCGTTTTGTTAACGGTGAACCACTGGGCACGAGTATTTTGTCTCGTTTGGATCAAGGGAGCCGAGAGCAAGAAGGTCATGGGGCGTGGGTTTTGTGTGCCGGTTGGACCAAGCGAAACCCAAACCCCCTACTCAAAGCCCTAAAACAAAAATGATACCACCTATAAATACAATCACTTATCATGAAATTGAAACCCTAGTTTTGTTGCCTCTCTCTTTTTTTCTTCCCATTCGGCCGAAACTAGTCTTGTGGTGTCAAGACTTTTGCTTCAACAAAGCTAAGGTATAACAATGTTTATTCGTCTTCTTTCGTTACACCTTACGTTAATATGTTGTGATATGTTTTGTTTAGTCGAGTTTTGTATTTTCTTTTGTGGCTGAGCCGTGTGAAACCAAACAAAGACAAACCGTAATGACTTGAACCTCATAATTATTAAAGAACATGTTATGTAATACGTATTATTAAATCGGATCATAGATATATGTTGAGCCATAGAACCGAACCATATGTATATAAAAACCGAACCATGTATATGTTTCGGCTAAGATAAAAACATGACAACTTGAATATGTAAAGTACGTAGGTGAGCTAGAGTTTGCGTAAAACCTATTAGTTGAACCCTCTACATGTAAACCGAACCATATAAAAGTTTTGAACAAGTATTAAACGAGTAAAGATCATGTAAACCTAAACCCTAGTTTGAAGTGTGAACCGAATAATGCAAGCCAAACCATAAATGGTTTGTGAACCGTGTCTCATATGCGTGCGTTTTATAAGTCAAGTGAGTTTGTGGATATGTAAACGTAGTACGTGGTCGTATCTAGTCTAAACTATTGTGCATGTGTGTATAGATGTGTAATTAATCCGAGTAATAAGTAACTTGTGTGTCACATAAAATCATAAACGTGCATGGGAATAAAAGTTGAAGTATAACATGTATATAAGTAACGTATGGTTAAGACATGAAGGTGTTAGGTAAGTAGCAGTAGTCATTAAAGACGTAACATGAAAAGTAAATGCATATTAATGTGATATTAAAAAGAAGGAGAAAACCCTAGAACATAATGAGAGTCGATTAGGGTTTGAAGCTAAGAGTGTTAATTCGTTATTTCATGTGTGAGTTATGACGTTTAAACTATTTTCACATTTAACCCTAAACTTTAATAAATGACATAATGAACCCTAATCTACGATATAAATTATAAAACACTTAAGTCTCATTTAATCATAAAACCCTAAAGTATGAAGATCATTGAATACACTAAGTATAAACACCAAATGTTAAAAGATCATTTCGACGATTATGGAATCATAAATAACATGGACGGACGTTAATGTGCATAGGTTCGAGAAGAAAGAGTAATCCTTTGCTTCCGTATTTCGCTTTTCGATCATTTGCTTTGGAAAGGTACAGATATTCGACCTTTTCGTAAAGGTCCTTATAACGTTTTCTTTCGTTAGCTTTTATATTAGGGTTTCCAAAGCCTTTGCTATGAACCCCATTACGTTTGTTGAGTTGTTGCTTATCTGAACTCGATTTCTGAATTATGAAACATCTCGATTTTGAACTATATGATATGAAAACTCGATTTTGAAAATATGAATAACCTTCGATAAAATATGATATGTGTCGGTTATGACATTCGATTTGACCTAAGATAGTTTGACACCCGAGCCAAATATTTCACTAGTCAGGGGGTTCCATGTCCGTATCGATGATGCACCTCGATATGACTCTAGGGCAGTAGAGTGATGTTCGCCACGTTTCTGGATGGTGGAGCATATTTTGTATATGTAGGAAGGGGCGTATGGATGCATCCTAGATCTGTTATCTGTATATGGTATATGTTATCTGTTATCTGATGATTGATGCTGCGTACATGCACGTCCTTCATAACTCTGGTAGGTCTCCCCTACAAATGTTGCCTTATGTGAATATGATTATGATCTGATATTTGTTTCTGGGCTCGTGGTAGTTAACTATAAATTTTATTCGATAATTCTGATTTATACTTTCAAAATGATTATGGTTTTGCTATCTTTCGTTCACTATATTTTGTATTCGAGATCGTTTCGTATTCGCTTTGCTTTCATATCTGTTCACTGGGCTTTTGAAGCTCAGCCGCATTTTCTTTTCTTCCGCGGCAGGTATCTAAGCATTGGAAGCTGGGTTTTGCTTTGGGATGAGTGCATGAGTGGACTTACCTTAGATTTATTTATCTTTGATCTTATGATGCCATTTAAGACTTATTATTTCAGATATTTTGTTGGAGTTATTTTCCGCTGGGACCTATGTATTGAAGTCGTTTTGACTTGAATTATTTCCGCATTTATGTTAAGATTTCTTTTGGATGTTTATGTTTGCTTTGATATGACACCATTACTTGTGATTCCTTTACCCTTGTCGGGTTGGGGCGTTACAGACTTTGTTTGCCATGAATGGCTAATTTCTTTATGCACTTGCTTGGATGATGTCTATGATATGAGGATTGTTTGGTTTTAATTATGGTTTTGATCAATTTCTTGCTATATTAAAGTCCCATTTGTACTTAAGTTTCATGTGACATTGTTTATCAAAATTGACTAGTCAATGATTGTGTCATAGGTCGAAACTATCACTATCATTTCAACTAGTTGTAGTCTTTTTGTCTATGATCGACTACATATTGTATTGACCATTTCTTTGGTGATTTGATTCAAACAAGAAACTTGGGTGTGATTGTTAACGAATTTGTGAAACTACCGCGGATCAAAATTATTAAAGTATTATAGTCTTTAATTGGTTGATTGTACTTAAAGCTTGCTTTTATAATGTTATGATTTTTTACGAGGGTTATATGCTTTAGAATTATAGATTGAAATTTATCACCATCATATTCTAATATTTGTAATCAATATGTCAAAACCACCATCATATTAAACAATCCAAGTATCATAAATGAATCCAAACAAGTGTTGTCTTTATCTATTGAATTTGCTTCACTATTATTTTCGTGTTATTTGCTGCTTATATGCCTTGCTTTGTTAGTCATAATTTAGCACATGCTAATTGGTTTGATACACTTGATTCTAATCTCGAAAACACTCAAATCCTTGCGAAAAACCTCGACTTACCAACCCAAACTAGCTACACACGAAATGAAAGCTTAGTTTGAGCCAAAATATGAGCTTGATACAGTTAAAACTTAAAAGTAAGATTGAGCGTGACCCGTTAAAGAACCGAACCGAACCGAATAAGGACCAGTTCGATCACCATTATTAGTTAGTTATGGTTTTCGATTTGCGTGCGGTTTGGTTCAAGCCAAAATCGAAAAACCCCACCTATACCATCGAAATCAAACCGAACCGACCTGAAACAAGAACTGAAACCAACCAAGTATATCGGTCCATCATGGATTCTCAATTCCTATTTACATGTTTTGGTTATCGGTCGGGTTAAAGCGGTTCAAGTTGGTTTCGACCCGAGGCATTACCCTACATCCACCAAACGAGATTAAAAGGGACTTCGAGTGTAATCTAAACAAAAACGAGGGGCTCTTCTTGTACTAGCAAAAAATTTGCAGCAGGAAGCAAGGCAGCTAAGTTGAAAAAAACAGTAGTAAATGAAATTTAGGGGTTTTAGGTAGAAAGGGTTTAGGGGAAGAAATGGAGAATTTGGAGGAAAGATTGGGACAAGGAAAGTTATATCGATATGTTAACAATTTAATTGTTGCTCATCTTCGCACCAACAATCTCACGAAGGTAGGTTTACCAATTTAATTCAATTCGTAATGTGCTTACTCGCATTCCTATAAAGGTTAACCTTGCATTTTATTTTTTTAGGTTAATTTGTAACTGCTGGATTTCATATGCATTTTTAAAAGGGTACACTTGCATTGTAAATTGCAAGAACGGTTAAATAACATTAAAATTCCTCCAAGAATGTAGTGCTAATCTTTGTTTAAGAAACCGATACTGAAAATTAATTTGGTTGTAGGCTAGGTGCACAATGATACTAAGGCTCGCTTATGCTCAGTAGTTTGCTTGTATTTGCTTATGCAAACTTGTAAAGTTTGATTTTGTAGTCAAAGTCTTGAACTTGCACTTCCTTACTTTTAGCATTCGCATTTCATTTTGTTGTCTAATCTTAAGCAACTCACAATATTCTTACACTTTTAAGCTTACATTTTAACCATCTCAAGGTGGCCTGACTAAGGTTCAAACCACGTTGGCTCATCATCTTGGAGTTGCCATGGGAATACCAATTAGGCCACATGAAACCCAAAAAGGCTCGACTTTCCGTGGCTAGCCTGAATAGGGATCCCTCTCCGTTTACACGTTTTTAAGTTTACACTGTAAATAGAAACAGTTAATATAGCTTGAACGCCTTACTATTCTGCTTTCTAGGCTGCAAGTGCAGTTGCTTCGGCTACAATGACGCCACTTGACATTGAAGCTTCTCCCAATAAGCTTCTTGAACTGGTTGCAAAGGTTTGTTTTTGCTTTGTAATAACGTCTTTCTTTACTAGATAAAGGTTAAAGTAATAAATTAGCAGTGAACAAAAGTAAATAAAGATGGTGAGTCTGAAAAGTAAACAGGGTCTTGCAGCGGATAAAGATGAAACAGGGAGAGGAGTAATTTCGTCTACATTGTTTGATTTAACCACAGTGTTACCTGCAGCATATGGCTCAATACCAGCTCCCCGTGTTGTTTCTGTCGATTTTAGGTAATCTATATTTCGAATCCAATGTTCTTCGTGTGGCATATTGCTCATTGCCGTATTGCTTGTATGTTTCACTCTGTTATTGATCAGCGTAAAATTTCATTATGCATACTTTATGTCAATTTCACGTTGAAACGGACACGATTGCTACTACTTGCTTCCCCCTCACTACACACAGCATGCTTTACGGATGTTTAGATGTGCTTTTTCAGAGCGATTTTTGTAAATTGAACAGTCAAAATCAGATAATCAGCTGCAATAAAGCAGACTTTAGAATATATTGTTTGGATATGGTTCTTCTGTTTGGAGTTGTAACAATCTCGACTGTTTGGAAAATTAAGGTTTTTTAAGAAATCAATGGGTAAAATGACTGTAAAGGACATTTTTGTGAGAAAATTATACACATTCTAGTAATGGGAGAAAGAGTTTGTCAAATTTGGTTAAAAAAGTGATTAATAGGTAATCTTGGTTTTACCCTAAAATTAATATGGAACTGATTATCTAAAACTATTTTTTTGAGCTGTAAAAAATTTGGTAATCACTATCTAGAAAGAGAATATGCTTATATAAAGATCGTAATCTGATTATTGAGACTTGAAAGTAGAATGATTACATGGTCACTTCTAAAAGGCTAATCCAAACACCCCATTAACATTGCTATATCTAAGTTCTACATTGAATCATCAGGCTTGTATCTATGGGCTCATCTTCAAGTTAAGTTTGCTAAACCAATGTGGCAATGTCTCATTCTTAACAGTGCTGCACATGATACAAAAGGCTCCTCAAAAAGTTTCCCAAAGCATGAAACCAGGCATGTTGCAGAACACAAGGTATGCATCCATGATTCCTCATAAACTTACAGTGTGAAGTTTGCTCGTGTTTCTTGAATGTAACGAGCTTTCTTTTTGGCGACTTATACGTTTGTGTTTTGCTATGTAGAATGTTGCCAGATGTGCTAGATTTAGTCCTGATGGAAGGTATTTTGCATCAGCGAGTGCGGATACCTCAATTAAACTCTTTGAGGTAATGATCTTTGTTATAATTACTCCTATTGATTACATGTACAGGTAGCAAAATGGGTTGATTGGGTAACGGGTCAAAACAGGCTGGGTTGGGTTGACCCAAATCACTTTTTGTTTATATCTTTTTAAAAAAATGTATTATAAATAATTATGTGATACATATTATTTCAAAAACCATATCGTTTCAGTATAATCTATATTTCAGGATACACTCAGGGCGAATTTTGATCTGTTACCAATTGACCCATTTCATTTTCGGCTTTCTAGTTATTAATTTACTAGTTCGACTAATTAAAAATAAAGCATAACATGAGTCAGCTCAATCATTAATGGGTCAAAAAGGCCACCTCGAAGGCTCAGTTACATGTGAACCATGTTATGTAGCAAAGTCGCATTCATGTTCAGGTATCGAAACTTAAGCAAATGATGCTGCCAGAAGGAAGAGATGGTCCTGTTAGACCTCTCCTTCGGATGTTTTTTGATCATCTACAGGTAAATCTTTGCTGATCTAATTTGTTTGCATCTTTTTAGTCTATAACTTTTTTCCTAAACACTGAAATCCATTAAGATCATCATCCATAACTATTGTTATGATCCATGCTTCATTTGTCCTTGATCATGTTTCTTATTGACCTTGCATAAAAAAAACAAGTGGTAACCGTAACGAGTCAAACTGGGTAGTTCTTTTAACACTCTCGGGTTGAGCAGCATGAAGGTGCTCTATTAAAATTACTTGTATAGTTATTTAAGATTCAAATTATATAATAGGTTACAAACATTTTATGCAACTTTCAATCCCTTTACAGTTAGCCATTTGACTAGTTTCTACCGTGGATATCTTGCTCAGTTTTCCAAACTATTATTAAATACCAACCCAAATCAACCTGTTATCATCTAAAAGAGTTGTACTTGTCACCTCTAAGTCTCGTACTAAAAGCGGGAAGCCTGTCAGCTTAAACTTATTATACTTTTTACAATGCTGCAGCCAGTGAACGATGTGGATTTCCATCCTCAAAATACCATTTTGATATCCGGTGCCAAAGATCACGCAATAAAGTATGGTGCTAAGTTTATGATCCCATGTATTTAATGCATACGCCAATACATTAGTAATTTTCATACTAATACATCACCAAAATGCAGGTTTTTTGACTTTTCTAAGGCTAATGCAAAGAAAGCATTCAGGGTTATCCAGGTTCATTTACTATTTTATTGAATTTCATGACAAATCTTTGTGATAGAGAAGCTTTTAGCTCTTAAAGATTTTTATCTTTTTACAATTTTTGATGTTTGATTGTAACAGGATACTCACAATGTTCGGTCTGTATCTTTTCATCCCTCTGGAGAATTTCTTCTGGCTGGGACAGATCATCATATTCCACATCTGTACGACGTCAATACTTTCCAGTGCTACCTCTCGGCAAATGTACAAGAAATTGGTGTTAACAGTGCAATAAATCAGGTTAAAATGCTCTTCATAACTAATTAGTCGAGGTATTATTGGTGGGTCGGGAGGTGGGTAACAGTTCAAAACTGGTTAGATTGACCTGAAACACCGTTTGTTTAACTTTTTTATTTGGAAAGTTTAATAAACATTTAGTTGTATACGATGAAAAAAAACAAAGTTACTGGAGATGAAAGATGGTTGGTTACATTTAACATACTAAAAATAAGTTGAAGGAACAAACAATTGAAAAAGAAAAAGTCTGGAGGTTAAACTACCAAAATAGTGAAAGTGTATAGGTTTTAGCTTATTATTATCCCTTTAAACCACACTATTCGAGACTTTAGACACAAATATTTTGCAGCATTTTTTTTTTACTTATTTGACCCTTTAGAGATCAAGCATGTCCTGAATAGACCCATTTATAAGAATACGGATAAAATTTTCCATGATTGGATGACCCAAAATTTTTGCATTTTGAAGAGACGGTATCTGTGTTTCTGGTCATGCAGGTGCGATATTCATGTACAGGTGGCATGTATGTAACAGCCTCGAAAGACGGTGCAATTAGAATATGGGATGGGGTGAATAGCAGCGTTGTTCGCTCCATTCCTGGTGCACACGGATCATCTGAGGCCACTAGTGCAAGTTTTACCAAAGATCAAAGGTACACACGGTTTACCTCTGCTATTCATGTTTCAGTTTTTGTCATATGCGATTAACCATATACTTGCATCTTCAGTCAGGGCTTTAAAATGATGGTAGTTAGGTAAAACTATTTAAACAAAATTATCGATGTGCAACACTAGATTAGAGGGGGCAAACGCTGGTTTGATTGACCCCCCACCAGCACTTCCTTTCTCCAAACATTTTATGATCTCAAAAATTATACGAGTCAAACGACATTCTGTATATCGTCTGTGTTGTCAAATACAGTACATGACTAGGATAAGAAATAATGGCACAAATGTATTAAAGAAAGACGATCAGAACCTTTTTTCTTTGATTAGATACGTTCTTTCGTGTGGGAAGGATTCTGCTGTGAAGCTATGGGAAGTTGGAACCGGAAGATTGGTCAAGCATTATCTTGGAGCCACACACACACAATTATGCGTCCCAGGTATGTTAATTATTACCAGATTAATGTTTGAACTATCATATTTGGCTTTTTGTTAGACACAAACATGCAAATTTAAAATGGACCATAAGAACACCAAATATTGCAAGACTTAGTGATTTCGGACCTAAAGCACCAAGGAATGGTCATTTTATCTGCATTTTATATTTTTATGATTTACCCAAACTTATTCTTCTTTTGCAAGAAATGTTATTTGTTTGTAGCGATAGTAAAACTTTAATCAGCTAATCAATAATGAAACTTTATTTGTTATGCTATGCAGGCTGTTTTCAATGATACAGAAGAATTTGTAATATTCATCGATGAACCTAGCAATGAGGTCAAGTGTAGCTTCCCATTTGTGTGGTTGTATTTAATGATATTATTTGTTCTAATGTTTCTAACTGATATTACCTTACAATTGTTGTACACAGATTGTCATCTGGGATGCTCTTACTGCAGAAAAAGTAGCAAGATGGCCATCTAATCATGTCAATGCACCCAGGTGGCTCGAGCACTCACCTACAGAGGCAGCATTTGCATCATGTGGTACTGACCGGTCAATAAGATTTTGGAAGGGAACTCCTTAGTGCCATACAAATTTAGGACGTACTGTCATGTCAAAATTTGTCTTGTAACATTATGAAATTGGTTTCCAGTACTTACTAGTGGATGTTTAGTTACCCTGGCATATATTTATAAGCAATATATATATATCCTTTTCTAAACTTCTTACCAAAAGTAAGAGATGTTGATATCTATAAGTATAAGAAATCTTATGAAGTGTCTATAATGAATGAGTTGTTGGAGGATGTTTCATTACTCTTAGGTAATTTGTTATTTACTGTTACTTTCAAAATTTTTTACTACAACCTAATTAACTACATTGGTTTAAGTCTGAAGGGTGTAACAACCTTCATGGATTCAACTGTCCTCAAAGTGTGTACAGATAGAGTCTTTGCGTTTAAGCAATGCAACGCTTCTTGACATTTGAAACTATTGGCGTAGTTCCTTCTTGCGAAGCTTTAAAAGATGGGCGAGATAAATGTTTGTTGGCATATCCAGCGTTCTACCGTCAAGCAAAAGACCAACTTTTGCTAGTCGATCATTGCTTATGCATACCCGTTAGCTTTTTCTCCTACTACTTTGCCCTCAAGTCTTGACTACTTTGTAAGAGTAAATACTCACACGTTCAAAAGGAGATGGTGTTCATTAAGTTCAAGTTTAGCCGATATAACTTGTCATTTGTAGTACAATTTGTTATAAAATAACGTTAGATAGATCATAGATGTACATATCTTTTAGCAGCTCGCGAAGATTAAAAGAATAAAAAATAACATCTTATGCAGATAAACATGTCGTTACTGGAATGTTCAAACATTAGTATCGGGGAACAGTCCAGTTCAATCATATTGTTCAATGTTGTCAACAATAATCATATTGTTCAGTGTGGCAAATTGTTGACTGTCCCATCCAATTTGTTAAATTACAGAAGCTTTCTGAGAACTGCACCATAGGCCCTGAAGACCTGGAGAAGGAACAGATGGGGGTTAGATCTGATGGCACCGGGACCCCGTGAAACAATCCAAAGACTTAACGGTCCATTGGGTTCTACTGTGTGAAATGCCCCTTGATCTGATAACTTGTCATAAATTAGCTCTCTGGGCATAGCCCGGAAACTAAGTGTGGCATATCGAGTCATGTTAACAAATGCCAGGGTCTTGTGTTGGATAATGTATTCCTATGTTGCAGTGAATGCACTTGTAACACTTGCAATTCAGACATTGCAACATTGTATCAGAATAGAAGTTGCAATGATTAGATGAACATGTCATTTGTTTGTGTTCTTGAAAACCCAGTGTTGTAAAAATCGGCCTTGGCGGCCGATATGGCGACGCCTAGGCGGTTGGCGGCGGTCCAACGCCACGATTTTTGGCATATCGGTCTAATTTGGCGTTTGGTCAAATCGGTCAGAAATCGGTCAAAATCGGAGCTTGGCGGTCAAAATCGGCCTTGGCGGCGGTTTAGTCAACGCCGGTCAACGCCGGTCAACGGTGGTAAACGCCGGTCAACTTCAGATCTGTGTTTTTTTCAAATTCACGCAATCCCGATTTTATTGATTTTATTCTAATTTAAGCTAGTTTTTATAATTAATCTTGCTAATATTTATTTCTTTAATAAATGTAATTTAGGTCATCGGGGCGTGATAGCTATGTCGCATGGCGTCATACATTTTACAACCTTGAAACCGATATCCAAACTCCGTATATATTGGTGTCAGGTGAGTAGCATTTTGTTCGAATCTTGGCGGGTGATAATCTGGTCTAAGACAGTGGCCAAGTCTAACATGTGCAATCTTGGCGGGTGATAATCTAGCCTTAAGACAATGGCCAAGTCTAACATGTGCCGACGTTCCAATTTACGTACTCAACTGAGACACATAGATCAAGTTTACAGCTACATATGAATTCAGTTTCATCAAACATTAATGTTTTATTTAAATCCAACAGGTGCTACTTTGGTGAAGACAGGTAAATCAAGTGCACAGCTTCATTTGTATCTAGTTATATCAAAACATCAATGAGGTTAATATTGTGAAATATCAATGGCTCAGGTTGCATACCTCCTACAAATGTACTCTCAATTACAATGTCATTGAGATCCATGTAAATCCAGTTTCAGGAATGTTTGGATGTCATCATTCCGAGTGAAAATATATATAGGCAAAGTTATTTTCACATTTATCTTAATAATCAGTTTTCATAGGGGTGTTCGGCTGTTCGCAATTGCTTATATAAGAGCCAATCTTTTTGTTGGGTCTTATATTAGGGGTCTGGGAGGAAGGGTGAAAAGAACCCCCATCTTACTAATGCAAATAAGCAGTTTTAAAATAGACAGTACCAGACAATCACGTTAGAATAATAAAAAAATGGACAGTCTCTTATTCAGACACCTAATCCAGATGCCTTAACCTCCTTTCAATGATCTCTATCACAAATTAACTTTAAAGCAGTCATTCGAGGTAAAAGAGAAAAGCTCAAAAAATAATCCCAAACACCCTATTCGAGTAACTTCTATCAGCCATTCCAGATTTCATAAATTTTATCCTAAACAATTAGATGATCAATCATGATATCACTTTTACTAAAACAGGTCAAAAACTGATTATTACAACTTTAAAATTCGAACTAACATAAACAAATGGGGAACATGTAAGGGTCTCCAAGACCTTTCTCATTAGTCTTCGCAAGAACTCAAAAGTGCTTTAACAAATAATTGTCCAAAGCAACTTTGAAACATCCTATCTTGAGTTTATAACATCTCAACCCACTTGAAAAATTATTTCTGATATAAGAACTAGGTCTTCTAATGTATGCAAAACAACAACCAAAACATAGTAAAAAAAACTCAGACGAATATAAGTTCTGTTGCACACCTTCAAAACAATTAGTAAGCCCGCCTTTGTGCTTTCTTTGGCTTCTTAACAAAACTCAACCTGATTTTCTTAAGTCTTCTCCTCTTCCTCGCCATTTTCTCTGGCAACGTCTCCCTCTTCTTCTCCTTCACAACCTTTGGTTTCGTCATAAACCTCGGATCTAGCTTATACGCTTTCACTTCAACTGGCAACCCCTTCTTTTCAGCTTCTTTAAACAAAGCATTCGCCTTTTCAACACGCCCATGGGCACACAACTTCCCCATCAAAAGATCATAAGTCATAACCCCGGGCTCACAATCTCTCTTCATTTTAGCAAAAACCGTCAATGCATGCTCAACCCTCTCAATCCCACACAAAATCGTCAAAAACTCATAATACGCCTTCTTATCTAATTTATCTCCAAATCCACTAGACTTCATCTTATCAATCATTTCATCACCCTCGCCAACCCGCGCCGCCTGATACAAACTCTTGATCAAAACAAGAAACGTCTCCTCATTCGGATGACACCCCCACTCACCCATCCTATCAAACAAACTCATAGCATCTTCCGTCTTCCTAATCTTACACAAATTCCTAATCAAAACATTAAACGTCTCCACATTCCTCGGAACACCCGCCACATCCATATCAATCAAAACCTTCTCCGCCTCAGCCTCCATCCTAAACGGATCCTTCTTCCTACATAACTTACAAACACAATCCAAAATCGCGTTATACCCAATCACCCCAATCTCAAACCCACCCCTATACATTTCTTGACTCAACCTCCTAGCTTCATCCAGCTTCCCGTCCACACACCACCCTTTAACCAAACAATCGCAAATAAACTCATCCGGAAAAAACTCGTTCGCCACACTTTTCACCAACTTTTCCGCATTACTCGCGTAACCATACTCACACAGCTTCTCCACCACAAATTTCAACTTATCCATACTCCTGACAAACCCATACTCCACTTCCATTTTCTCAAACAACCCAACAGCCATATTCGCCCTCCCGGCCCGTACCAAACGCTCCGTAACTTTTTCGAAACATTTCTCACCTGCTAAACCCTTATACTCAACCAAAACCTCATGGGCAGCCTTGAAATCATGCCTACGGCCTAAATAGTCGATGAAAAGAGCTAAAACTTGGTCAGTGAGTTCAAAACCAGGTTTAGAAGAAACCCATTTGAGGAAATGGAGTGAGGTGCGGCCAGCAAGTGGGGAGAGGTTTAGGGTTTGGTGGATGATGGTGGGTGTTAAGGTGATGTGTGTGAATGAAAGATCAAGGTTTTGGGTTAATGGGATTGTTTGATCATCTGGGTTGTGTTTGGTGAGTTCAGTGGAGAGGGATTGAGCTATTTGGAGGGTGTTTGGATCTGGGGTTTGGGTTTGGGTTTGGGTAAATGATGAAAAGAATCTTGAAAATGGGATTATGGGGTGGAAATGGTGGTGGTGGTATGACGGTGGTGGGAGGCGGCGGAGGAGGAGGGACCGAAGCATTTTCTTTTTGGTTGAGTTTGTAAATGGAGATGGAGTGAATCAAAACCTAAAATGAGTTGCCCCTCGGGTGTAAATGAAACGACCCGAGTTATATTTGACCCGACTTTGGTATAAAATCTGGATCTAGGGTGTTTGTTTCTGCTATCCGGCTTATTACTTATTTGGTTTTGGGCTTATCTTATTTGGTTTCGAGCTCATTTGTGTAGCTTATTTTAAAATTTTTTGACTTATTTAAGCTTATTACAATATAAAAAACTTATATATGACGGCTATATAAGCAAAACAAGTGTATCAAACTCACAACTTTCACTTACATGTAAAAAAAGTGAAATACGGAGTATTACGTTTTGGAGGATCTATAACTTATAACGTTTACCTTCTTTGTACTTCTCTAAAAACAAAGAAGATTTGTAAACACGATCCTATTAGACATGATCTAAATATGACTAGTGTAACTCATTTATCTAAACAAGTTACAGTAGTTAAATATGCCAACCTATGTAATTAGTACCCAACTCGAACACAAATCGTATATTAAACTAGTTAGTATGTTAATATGTTTTTAGATCTAATCTTGGCTTGCTTATATTCTTGTGGTTTTCAAATTGTGATTTCGTCTTGTACGAAATTAAAACCAAGTCGAGCTTAAGCTCGACTCGTTTATCATTATAAGTCTCGAACTCGGGTCGTTTCAAGCCTTATATTTTTAGCTCGAGTTTAACTCGTAACATATTTCAAAAGCCAAAGATCGATTTGTTTTTACGAGAGGTAAATAATACTCGACTCAAGCTTAATTTGTTAAATACGTTGGGCTTGTTTATTATGCTCTTCATATGTAGATATACATATATACTTATAATTATACGTGATAAACACATATATAAAGCTAAGGCTTGAATTCGTTAATTTAATGACCCCGAAACGAGGCTTGAGCTCGTGCTCGGGATCATTTAAAATACATTTTGGCCATTAATTTGCTGACTGTTACCGTGTAGAAAGACTATAATACCCAGCTCTCAGTTTAGTTATTGCCATATTGTTAGAGGGTAAAATAGTCTTTTGGGAATAAAGGAATATGAGAGGCATATAAGTGGGAAGTGGATAGAATGAGATATATATCATCATACATATGATGTGGTTACCATAAAACCAAACAAAAAACAAAACAAACACACCAACATCTGCAAAATCTTACAAGGTAAGAGCTGTGAACTCGTTTTCTGAATTTTCAACATTCTTATTGTTGTCCGTATATGTATGTGTTCTTGTCTGTTATGCATTTTTAGTTTTAGTGAAGTGAGTAATGATGCAAAATGTATAGGTGCTATTTGTATTAGATAAGAGTTGCAATTATTCAACAACAGAGAGGGCAATACATTGTTGAAAAAACACTTAGTTTTTGCTTATATAAGTCGATGAGAGTTAATTTAGCTTAGCTTTATTGCATTCTGATGTTGATGTGTCATCAACTCGAACTACCTGAAACATTGATGTTATCGTGCTTTTCGATGAATGTCCTTATGAGATAAACTTCATAATTCACATGTTACATATATGAAACCTATATTATGTATATTGATTTATTGATTTTAGCAATCTGGTGACCGCCGTTTACATTTTGGTCATTATGATTTAATACGGAGTATTTACTAATATGTGTACCATCTTTTTTCATCCATAATTTGATAGAATTATCATCTAGGTACAAACATGGCAATGCACAATGATTAAACACGATAGACAAATATAGGTTTTCACTTTTACATTCTAATTGGATAGCTAAGACAATAATATTGTCAGAGTGGTTGCAATTAAGCGTTGCAATTAAGCATTGCATAACTGGTACTCTTGTGCAGAGCAAACCAAAGAAATGTTGTCTTCGCAACAATTTCCTTGTACTCAGGTTAACATCTTTATCCTTTTGGCTCGTTAAGTCAACTCCATTTGCATACTTTTTATGTAAGTTGACTTTGTGCATCAGTTAGGAGTGTGTACCAATGGCCGGTTCCAAAGAAGGGTACCGTTTCTAGTCAGAGCTGAGCAAATATCAGCACCTTCGACCTCTCACCAAGGTAAATGTATTATCCGGATGAAGTTTGTAATTTATGACTTTGTTGCTTATGCTATATTGACATTTGACTGAAGAATTAATCAATGTGACTGATAGATTTTTTATATAATGTAAAACTCACACACCCTAAATCATATAGCTTTGTCCCGAATGGGACTTGAAACATCGACCACTTGGTTTAGAGACACCTTGTTGATACCGCTGAGCCAAAAGCCCATTGGACCCATATCAATGTATGGATCAGTTTAAGTTATGTTATATCCCAAACAGGTTATAAAAAAAAGCTAAAAAGGTTAAGTTTCAAATGGGTCGAAAGTCACGTAGAGTGAATTTGAATAAGCTTAACCTGCTACGTCTTTTTATTAACAAAAATAGATTAGTATTGTAATAGTTTCTGTAATCATAGTTAACTCATCAATGTTATATAAAAATGACAAGTGCGTGTCAACCTAAACCATCCTACCCAAGCTAAAAAATTGCTAATGTCATAACCAATGTTTTTCTTCTACAGATAAAGCCGGGAGGCGCCAAGTGCTTGCCGCTGGTGTAACAATTGCTCCTTGGTTACTGTTGTCATACCAGAAATCACCGGCATGTATGTACCATGCTATTTATAATTATCTAATCTTACTCTATGATAAGCTTCAAATATGGATTTTTTTTTTTTTTTCGTTTTCTAAAGTACAAGAGGCTTTATAATTAGAGTTAGTGGTGCCTCTCGAAAGCAATCAACCTCTCTTTACACTCGCATTGTGTTAACTTATTACGATTTGAAGTTCAACGTCCTTTCAAACTACTAGTAATAGATAGTGCTGTGTAGTTCAAGTTTTACATGTTTCTGTTCTAAGGCTCAAACAGTCAAACTTTTTACTTTTATTTTTGGGCGCTTAAACGTCTGACTCTGTCTGTTACTTGATTCATTAAAGATCATGGATTTCTAAGAGTAAACTTTTGATATGGCTCAGTTGCTGCAGAAAACGCAAAGGGGTATATACCGGTCACTGACAAGACGGATGGATACTCATTTATCTATCCCTTTGGATGGCAGGTATGACTAATGTTTCTGTTTGATTCAATTTCTTTTACTTACACTGTCGGCCTGTCCTATGAAAACTGTAACATATAAGAATGCAAAGTACAATTTACGGGTATTGCTTGACCATTAGCCCAATGTCATAATCACTTATCAGTTAGGACATATTTAACCATGTTGCAATTTCCATGGGACACTGAGAATTATGTGTTTCATTTCCCCCCCTTTTTTTTTTGAGCCAGGAAGTTGCCATCGAAGGGCAAGACAAGGTTTTTAAAGACGTTATTGAGCCTTTAGAAAATGTCAGTGTCACTGTGTTTCCTACAAGTAAAGAAAGCATCCGAGAACTTGGTTCCCCACAAGAGGTTTGCTAAGTATCCCCATAAATTTTCCTGTTACTTATGTTAACTCTTTTCTGAATCTTATTACTCTTGGTTGTAAATACATCTGCCTTACATTTCATTTTTAAAACTTTAAATAGAGGTGGCAAAATGGGTGAAAACGGATCAGGTTAAAACAAGTTATGTTTAGCACTGCTGGACCAGTTAGGTTGCCCCCGAACATACATTTACATTTATTCGTCTGTTTTCTTATATAGTTGATGCGCTAAATTTGATTACAAACACTATATTATCGCAATAGTAAATGAAACTTTTGAAACGAAATATATTATACTCCGTAGGTTGTACGCATTAAAAGCACATTTCGGGAAATTTTCAACCAGTTTCCCTTTCGGCACAATTTTTTATTTGAACCATTTAACCCGTTAGGGGATAACACATAGCTCAAGTCAACCCCGTTAATAAGTACTTGGGTAGAAATTTCCATGTTTGCCTTAACACCTTTATGTCATGAGAATTGCAAATTATTTGTGCAGCAAAATTATATGATCAACTTTGTTGTAACAGCGAAAACAGACAAAAAAATAGTAACTTTGTTTTGAAATCTTTTTAAAGAAGAAGGTTACAGTTTCTTTTAGGAGGAACCAAAAAAGGGTTGCAATTTTCATGGGGTGGAACTGGGACTGAAGTATATGATTTCCTTTTATGTTTTTGGCACTGAACTTTTAGTTTAATGTGGTCAAGAGCTCTTTTTTCTCCATGATATGTGATCAATTTTCATATGGGGCGTCTTCTTTTTCCCATTTGTAGCTACTCTGATGCTAGAATTATGTACCAATCAACCTCAGGTTGCCGGAGCTCTAATAAAAAAGGTTCTTGCTCCCCCTTCACAGAAGACAAAACTACTTAATGCAGCAGAGGTTAGTTTTGTAATTATATATATGTATACAACATTTCTGCCAATGTACAAGATCAAACAGTACTCGTAACTGTAAAATATAACCGGTTTATAAGAAACTTAAATTCCATATCCACCGCAACTTTCCCGAAATGAAATAGTCTTGTTAGCTTTTTATATTTAAATGTATATGGTCAAACATAGTTATCGGATTTTCTTATACTTGATAGTCATATATGAACTCGTTCATCGGAAATAGGTATTTAGGTAGTATCTTTACTTTTCTTACTCTATATATGCCTCAAAAAATTTAGGAGTATTATAATGGCTTACCAGTAGTATGTTATGCAACAACTAATAGTCTAATAGCCTAACGCTAACTAGTACTAGCTGAGTCTCTTCAACCGGAGGTTGTCGCCACCACCACCGCTAATCACTAAACCAATACCATAATACGGAGTAGCAGAAGCATCATTGGAAATTCCAAACCTTCTACAATCTTGAATATGGTCCTGTTAGAAACTTGTACAATTGTTTGTTTAAGCTTGTGGTGGCACTTGGTGGTGGTGATAATGGTTTTGATCTTGTTGTGGTTCATGGTGATGGGCATGGAACAAGAGAACAGAAAGAGCGCATGTGTCTGCATACAACTCATACAACTGATTATTTATCATCCTTTTTTATGTCACAGCATGAAGTTGATGGGAAATCTTATTACACCTTTGAGTTTGTCGCTCAAGCCCCAAATTTCACACGCCATGCTCTCAGTACAATAGCCATTGGCAACGGTATAAACCATATTCAATCATCTGTTTCTCCTAAAGGTCGAAAAACGTACGGGTAGGGTAACAGGTTAAAACGTGTCGCGGCTACCCATCAACTCTCTTCTATTTTATACAAATTATATAGAAATTTTATTTCAAAACTAATTATGTCATGTTTAAAAAAAAAAAAGGATTAAGGATTTAACCATATAAAGGCACTTTTGGTACATTCAACCTGATTTCTAATTAGCTAATTTATAAAATCATACCCATTTGACACGTTGAAGGTAAAATATATCTCAATCGACCCGTTTATAAGCAAATGGGTATAACTGTCAGGTCATCAGTATGCATACTAAGTTTGCTGGCTGAATTATTTTGTTTACGTTTTTCAGGGAAGTTCTACACTTTGACAACAGGAGCAAACGAGAGACGATGGGGCAAGATGAAAGACAAATTAAACACCGTTGTCGATTCCTTCAAAATCTTCACTGTCTACTCAACTTAATAACTAACGCTGCAGGCTATATGATATCAATATATAGTTGAGCATTTTCATACTGAGTGATAAAATTTACGCCGCTTCTTCGCTGCATTCTCATTTAATTTCATGAAACCCCATTTTTATAGTATGTAAATGTTAAAGATTCTTTTGTTATTCCTTTTGTCTGGTATTTTCATAGTATCCGAGACACTCTCTTAAGGGTAAAAACAATGCATACAGCAAGTTCATTGTCTTTGAAGCTTCACCCTTATACCAAAAAGGCGAAAACGCTATGAGATGGCCTCACAGCGATCAACGGAGGAGGCATGATTGAGTTGTTAACAGGTCATAATGGGTCAGCATGCATTTTCTCTATTAAGTTAAAATAGGTCATTTTTTTGGCAAACACTTTTTCGTCCTGTTACGGTATATAATCAATTAACATATTAAATATGATAACTAAAGCTATGCTTTCAACAATTCAGCCTCAAGCTCGATAAATAATCGACATGTTAGCTATCGCTCGATAAGTAAGTAATAATCGCTTCGTATACATATTACTTTAAAAGTTTATTAGTAATGATAAGTAGGTAACTAATTAAATATGTATATAAAAGGGTAAAATTGTAATTTAACTATCGCTCGATAAGGCTCGCGGGCTTCAGGTATTATGAAACTCGAACTCAATTCGATTAGAGTCGAGTCAATTCCGAGTTGGTCACGAATAGCTCACAAGTTGTGTTGTCTCATTTACACCCTTACCAGTTGCACCCTTACCAGTTGCATAGCTTAAAGTCTAAACAACTGAGGTTTATGTCATATGTATTAAAATAAACGTCATGATTCATGATACCAATTGCAATGACTTTCTAAAAATAAATAAATAATGATACTGATTGCAAATATCATAATAGGACTACAACATCATGGTACCAATTGGGTAAGCTTAAGCAATCAAGGACTATTTCAAATCTAGTATAATATGAGTAATAAAGATCATGGTACCAATTGCAATTATGATAATTGGACTAGCACATCATGGTACCAACTGTATACATAAACCAATCAAGGTTTGCCCTTATTTATAGTTTAAGTAAACATCATGGTACCAATTGCATGCCTTAACAAATCTGATAGACTACTGCTAGTGGTTTTAAACTATACAAAAGAATTGGCTTTTAATTAAATATGTTAAGATATATTTATCAGTGAAGATAATGTTAATAAGTTGGTAAAATTGACACTTAACAATTATTTTAACGGAAACCTGCTATCTGATGTACACAACAAATCAATCTCACGATAATATTAATTATTTCATATCATTTGCTAATACTCACACTACAATCGCGACTAAACTTACCAGAAACGTTCTTACTCGCCTATTGCTAACAATCCTACATAAATTCATACTTAGACATAACCAAAAGTATTTAAATGCTTTTTCACAAGGTGAATACTAAATATAAGGGAACAGAGTATTGACAACTTTTGGCTCACAAGCCGTCTTATGAACTAACATGCCTCATATTCATGAGAATATGAGGCATGTCATTCTCCCATAAGACGGGGGAGACTGATGCCCATGTTTACGATTGTGTAGTAAGGTTGATTATCATATTTCATGCGTAAAGACTCAAAGCTCCTGTGGGCTTGTTCAAAACCATTGAACAAATTAACCCAGAGCTCGTATTGAGGAAATAAAAACGATCTGGTTTACTTACATTCTTTACGAAATGCAAAACTTATGTAACAATCATTTCACCAAAAAATTTATAACAAATGTAATAGGGTTACATACTTTCTATATGCTACTAGAAAGTATCTTCAGTGTCATGAAGGGTCGCAAACAACTTTGATACATAATATATATAAGTCATTTTAGATAATATTGTTACTGAATGAGTTGTTACATCTTTTACTTTAGAGCAAGTGGATGCATTAAGTTTAATGGTTCAATCATTTCATCTTTGCCCATTCAAGGTATCTCACATGTTTGAGTCCAATGATGATCTTTGCAATGGCGCAATCATCTTTGTCCTTTTGAATCTTGTACAAAATTTATCTATATCTTCATATTAGAAGGTCCAAAATTCAATTATGCACAAAATCTAAAGCATTTTCCTTTTGTTGTTCAATTTGTAAATGATCAAAGCATTTCAATTCTACATATTGCATGCGCGAACTAGATGTGACATTTTTAACTCTAACGAACGGAAGTTCACAAGACTCTGTAAACAAACAGTAAAATCAAAAGGCCAATGTTAGAATATTATTGTGTAGTAGTTAGGATATAAGTCTAGGGAGCTAGTTGTCGTTTAACTCAAACTTAAAAAGTTAGTCAAGTATTATGAAATCTCCTAACCTCCTCAGTCGTAGATTACTTGTTCACCAAGGATATTCTCCCCCCTCATTTTCTATAAACAGAGATGAGAAGGTGAGAGTTATTTGTACCTTCTTTTTCAACGAGCCTTGAAATGGCATGCTCTGGTTGACTCAAAGTTAGCTGCTTCTTTTTTTTCTATCAATTTATTAAGCATCGTCATATGGACGATAAACATTAATTCAATCAACAATCCAATGTTTAGTCTTGTTCACATTCTAACTTGGGACCAAATTGATAGTATACCGCTAGTTCCGGTATGTTAGGTTTTTAGAGTTTTCGTTGAGCCATATTTTGTACTACCCTTGATAAAAAGTGTAAAATAGTTGGTCAAACAAGTTAAAAATGTGAGGAAAAAAAAAAAAACTCAGATAGTCATGTTAATACATCTATTTAGCAAATAGTTCAAATAACAATCCAAAAATATCATAATCAGTCAACCCGAGCCGATCCATTTTCATAGTTACTTTAAAATTACACATTTTGACCAATCCATCTTAAAGTGTAACTCAATCCATTTCTTCATTTTTAGTTGACTTAAAGTTACAGAATGAAAATATAAACCTTAAAACTCTGATTTTATTAGACTTTAAACATACAAATTATGAGCCAAAAGTTGTCTTTTAAATATTTACAATGTCTATGCAATTTGCCATTTGTTAATTCCATTGTCATTGTACAATGATTGCTCATTTGCTCCCCTGCCACTGAACCAATCTTTCTTTGTGTATTTTGACTCCTAAAAGTGTAAGTAAATGGTTTGTGTCATCTTCACTCCATGACTACTCAATCATCTTCCTTATCTATCATTACACCTTTATACACATGCACTATTCGAAGGTTTGATCATTTCATAATGTAAGGAATACAAAAGATATACAAATTATAAAAAGATAATAACAAAGTATGAAATGCATGTCAAGGAACAGATATCTATTTGGAGCAACCTTTTTTATGTCATGTACCTTTACCATGTGACAAAGTTAACTTCTTCTAGTGATTAACACATGGCTGGACATGGCTAGTGACGACCATATGTAGCCGTGATCTTGCTTTTCTTTCGATAAGAAAGAAGATATATATAGATTGCTGATTCTACGAGTGTTGTCGTATTCGGCCAATTGTTCTAACTTATTTATTACAGTAGTTTAATTATTCACAGCCAGAAAACGATGAAACTAATGAATTCTATAGAGAATCTAAGATTATTGGCAGATAAAAAGTATTAAACTTAGTTATATACTATCATCTAAAACAAAACCGATATGCATTAGGTATGTTGAAAATTTTATAAAATTATGAGGTTTTGTACATGTATGCTGAACTCAGAAGGAAGGCTTAAAGACTGAAACAAATCCGATATATATGCATTAGGTAATTTGCTAGTCAATTAATTTGATTAAACTATATACGTACTAAATTAAATACTGAAATTATCAACTTGATACATAGGCAATGATCTCATCTTACTTGATTCAATAATTGGTCCATAAGATGAATAGTTAAGGCATACTAATTATATATTCATCATTCTTAATTAGTATTTTAAAAAAAGGAAGATCACTTTTGATTCATTATTAATCAATTTTGGCACAAATCATGATTAGGAATCATGTTTATGTGTATTTAATATGGAACTTTTAGGGAATATTTTATGCTGAGTTTTAATAATGTATGCTTATCGCAATCCAACTAATTGCAACAGAGATTATGTAGCTAACTTTCCTAGATAAAGCATAAGTATTTTATTCCTTCTCTTTAATTATCTCAAATCTTTCTTCTTTGTAATCTCATTCGATGTTATGTTAATCCTTGTCATCATTGCTTTCGCTTGAAGCATACGCGCAATCTCACTATAGCACGAATGCAAATGTTGTTACGTCTCAATGAAAATGGCACTTATGAAATAAGGTTTTGGGGTTGTCTTGTTTCGATTATAATCATACAATTGTATTTAGCGCATATGATGCTTGATAAGATCAAAGTACTAAATATCTTTTTTGATAAAGAAGTATTCATGAGAACAATGTTGAAGATAATAATCTTGAAGAAGAATGGTCAAAAGAATTTGTCCCCATAACCATCACCATCTTGATCCACTACTAAAAGAATTCCTTTAAATGCAATACATTTAAAGATTGAATCGGTATCTCATTTCTAGAAAAGATAATGACCCTCTACACGTACTGCACACATGAAATAAAGTTGAGATACTCTTGAAGACGACATAATATGCCTAAGGAGACACTAATGGCCATAAACACGAAAACATAACAAAGACCAGAAAACGACCTGAATCACATATTGTATCAATGGCGGTCGTACGGATCATTAGATTTGTCATGTAACTTTATACACGAAAATGCTGAAATGTGGGAATGAGAATAAGTGTTAGAAATGGGGTTGTGCCTTTGGATATTCAAATTCCAAATGCATCTTTTTTTGTTACAGCAAGGGAACTTTATATTATTTGCGAAAGAAACAAAGCACTTGAAGAAAAAGGATGTGTGTTCAAGATACCTTTGAAACATAGAGTATATATATTAAAAAAAATTATCAATCTCTACTTTACAAACCAACTTAACAAAGAAAGTATTGTACAAAAAATTCACTCATTATCATTCTTTACTCAGCGTGCAAAATACGTGTCGCATTTTAATTGATTGATTAAATATTAAAAAAAAAAAAAAAAAAAAAAAAAAACCCTAAGCGTGCATTTGGTTCGCTCGCTTACTTCACTTTGTACGTATAGATGACTTGGCAACTTAATAATAAAATAAAACTATAAGTCTGTCACCCATTTATTTTACCAGACGCGTTACATCTATAATAAATGAAATTTATAAAAAGAAAAGTAAAGAATGGTTTGAATGGTTTTGCATCTACCTCGTTTACACTCATTCATTGTTACCTTATTTGCGCCCATTCTTCTACTCTTCTTATAACATTAAAACTAGACGTGAAGAGCAGACTGTATTGCACGTAGAGACCACGTGTCACTTTAATAGCGTTCCTTTTAAATAAACTAGATGTGCAATTAAATAATAAGAAGAGCAAACTATTTGCACGCACATCCACATGTCACCTTAATAACCTTTCCTTTTAATTCTTTTAAACTAGACATGCAAATGAGTGTGGCAAGCAAACATATTTACACGTAATGCTACATGTCCATTTATAATTCACTCCTAATTTGATTAAAGTACACGTGTAATCATAAGGTGAGCGCACAAATGACCATGGCGTGCAAAACATATTTGCGACTATAGTAGATTTTGGTAACGCGAGTTTCAATGATTCATTCTTGTAACATGCTTATCTATACGTCTATTCTGGGTATTTCCACGTATATATTTGACCTATGATGTATGAGTTACAATATGAAAATAAACCTAAACCTGACAAGAGTAAGAACTACTCTTAAAATGAGTTTACGGTTAATTCTACATTTATTTCTTACAATAAGTTCTACCTAATGATTCATTCTTGTAACATGCTTATCTATACGTCTATTCTGGGTATTTCCACGTATATATTTGACCTATGATGTATGAGTCACAATATGAAAATAAACCTAAACCTGACAAGAGTAAGAACTACTCTTAAAATGAGTTTACGGTTAATTCTACATTTATTTCTTACAATAAGTTCTACCTAATTGTTAGCCTTAATAGAAAGTGATGGTCATTCACGATTAGGAACTTTGTAACGTGTGTTAGATATTGTAATAGAATAGTCAATGAGCTCGTGAATTGGGCTAAGCTAATAGGTTAGTAGTTATGTATTCTTTTATATATTAAGTAATCCATGTCCAATTCAAGTCCAAAACAAAGCCCATGGCCAAGCCCATTTGGGCATCTCATTTGTAACTATAAATACACCTCAAATATGTCATTTGAGGTATGTGCTTTAGTGTGTAAGTGTGTGTTTTATTTATAAGATTTCTCTTTTCCATCTCTCTACTTTATCTCTCTAAAACATACTTTATCTCAAGTCACCATATCATCGAGCTTCATATACGTGATGTAAGTTGATAAAAACAAGGTCCTAAAAGTGGTATCAGAGCCAAACAATGATTTAGGATTGGTTGTGTTACGTGTTTTGTGAAAAAAGCGTGGTATTTTTTATTTACGTAGTCTCGTATTTATTTCTCTAGCTTTGTTTCTTGCACTTATTCTTAAAGCTTGGAAAGTTTGAAGGATTATATAGTGTTTAGAAGTTTAGTTGGTAGCATAAAGTTCATGACTTTTAGTTTAAAAATCGAGTTTTAAGTAGTTTTCTTCTTTGTACGCTTCATCGAACTTACATATAAGTCTTTAAAAACATTAAAGTTGGAAACTTTCTTGATATTTAAGTGTTTTTAAGGGTTTTTTATAAGAAGAAACTGTTTTAAAGCTTGTAGTTTGTCAAAAATTTAATTTCCTAAAAAACAGGCCATTCCTCGAACTTGGAAGAGGGTTTCATCGAATTTGGCAGATTTTAGGGTTTCATCGAATTTGGTCATCGAACTTCAATAATTTCAATGTTTCTTCACTGATTCAAGGTTACTCAGTACTTCCCTTGCTTGGATAAGCCTGAGGAATACTTCGACTAAGGAAAAATCTTCTAACTTGGACAAGTTAGATAGATTTTCATCGAATTTGATTTGAATCCATCGAATTTGATTTGAATCCATCGAACTTGATTTGAATCCATCGAATTTGTGTTGAATCCATCGAATTTGAGTTGAATTCATCGAATTTGAGTTGAATCCATCGAATTTGAATCCATCGAACTTGGAATTCATAGAACTTGGACGGCAAAACTTCAAACGGCCATAACTTTTAAACCGTAACTCCGTTTTCAGCGATCTACCTATCAAAACGACTGTCAGAACGAGGAGAACGACACGTTGAATCGACTATAGTCCATTCATGTCAACCGTCGAGGCCCAAAATCGCTCCGAACATAAGTTATTGAGGTTTTTAAGTTTTTAGACCAAATTTTCACTACAACAACCGTGCTTAATCTACATCAAACACAACTCCTTTATCGTTGAATCGATCCTACATCAACTTTATCGCAAATACTTTCATCAATGGCAACTCAGCAAGACATTAATGCAGCCGGTGCTGAAAACCGTCCTCCTATGCTGGAAAAAGGTGGATATTTTCAATGAACAAGTCGTGTGCTCCGCTACATCAAAACCAAACCTAATGGAAAACTCATGATACAATCCATTAAGTATAGACCCTTCAAGCCACGACAAATCCAAGACCCTGGAAATCCTGATGCAACACCTCCTGTTCAACCATATTTTCGTGATCAATATGAATCAGAATACAATAAAGAAGATAAGAAGCAGACCGAAGCAGATGACATGGCAATACACATCGTCCAACTGGAATTACCAAAAGACATCTTTGCTGCAGTAGATAGCTGTGAAACTGCTTACGATATGTGGGAATGTGTTAGAAGGTTATGTTATGGAATAGAAATTGGACAACAAGACATGGAGAACAAGCTGCTAACTGAATAGGAGAAGTTTACATCCACTCCAGGAGAATCCATTGAATCCTACTATAGAAGGTTTTGCACTTTGATGAATGAGTTAATCAGAAACAAGTTGACACCTAAAACCATCATGAGTAACATCAAATTCATCAACAATCTTCAAGAAGAATGGGGACGCTATGTCACTATTGTCAACCAAACAAAGGACTTACATCAGGTGAATTTTGATCAACTCTACGATTTTCTGAAACAAAACTAAGCAGAAGCTAAAGAAGTCAGGAAAGAAAGAATGACAAAGAATCATGATCCCTTGGCACTAATTATACAGACACAACCTCCAGTGATCACACAACAACAACCTTCATCATCTTCCACTAACAACAACATGCAACAATATAACCCACAACCACAAACTGGTATCATCCCTCAACAACAATTCTATCCACCAGAACAATAAGTCATTCAACAACAACGGTATCCACAATACCAGGAACCAGGAATCATTTACATTGAAGCTGAACAAACAGAGGTGTTGTATAATGCATTTTCTTATTTGACTAAAGTATTCAAATGATGCTATTCCACACCAACTAACAATAACCAAAGGATTTCATCAAACACTCACAACAGGCAGATTGCTCATCCGGGTTTGAATATGGGTCAAGGAGGAAAAATAGTTGGCATTATTGGGAATCAACAAGAATATGCTATTGGATTTCACATGGGTAATCCGAATACGCAGAATCCAGGTCAATATGCAGGAAATCAGGCGGTTCCGTATCATGGTAATCAGATGGGTCAGAATGTTGGAAATCAGATGGGTCAGAATGTTGGGAACAGAACAGTGGGTAATCCGAATAGAAATGTTGTAGCTCTAGTTGTTGGGAATTATGAAAATATGAATCAGGCTAATCGGGTTACGTGTTACAAATGTCAAGGAGTGGGTCACATTGCAAGGAATTACCCTACTAAGCCGAAAAAGAAGGATTCAACGTATCTTCAGAAAGCATTGTTGTTGGTACAAAAGGCAAAAGCAGGGATGCAGTTAAGTGATGAGGAACATGACTTTATAGTTATTATGGATGAAATGGAAGATCGATAGGATATCAATGAGAACTGCATCTTTATGGCAAATCTTCAGGAGGCTAAGTACGACACTGATTCTGACACACCTCTTGTTTATGACGCCAATGCAGTCTCTGAGGTACCAATCATTAATCCATGCTATAAAAATGTCATATTTGATGTGTTTACTCATGAGGAACAACATTCTGTGTCTCCAGCACCCACTCAGGATACATACCTGGACGATTCGAGTAGTAGCAATATTAACTCTGAAACTCTAGATGTGGATCCTAGTGGAGGCTCTGTGGCACAAAATACTGAGACTGATGAGGAAACATGTTGGAATCACTCCTAAACTAGAATTCAAGTGTTAGTAATTAATATGTAATAGTTAGCTTAATTAGGCCTTTATGTTTGTTATTAAGCTAAGGCTTATGTAGAAGGCCCATAAGCCTTGGCCCAAGTCCAATAAGAAGGGAAGGAGTCTAGATGTGTTGCCCTAGCTTCTTGCCCTATAAATACTCTTGTATAACCCTCACTTGAGGGTTGGTTGTTCATTATCTCATTTCACCTTACGCATAACATTTCTTATTTCATACGTGTGTGTGGGTTTAGTGTTCAACCGATCTCTCTTGTCTCTATTTCTACATATTGATGCTTGTGTTACTAATATGGGAACCTAACAGTGGTATCAATCGCCAAATAGTTGAGTGAAAAGAAGTTGTTTTTGAAGCTTTTGGTTTTACGCGTAAGTCACGGTTCAAAAACTTGTTCACGTTTAAAAACTCATTTTTTACACTTTTCAATCCAAGATTCTTGTACTTTCAACGTTTTTAAGTGTTAAAATTTCAGTTTTAAGCAAAAAGTTTCGAGCTTTACGTGTTTTTCCTTAGTTTTAAACTTGTTTTTATATGCGTGTTCATAGTTACGCATAAGGTATTTTGAAGTTTTGAGTCATCAAGTTTCACACTTTTGTGTTATTTTGGTGATATTGAAGCTATTTCATTCCTAAAATCTGGTTTAGACACATCGGTGGGAAGAAATCAATTTTGGTTGCATTCTACGCGTAAGAAAACCCTATTCTTACGCGTAAGTCATCCTTGGATCGATCTTCAGTTTTCGTGGTTTACTCAGTGTTTTCTTGCTTGGATAAGCCTGAAAACACTTCGACTTTGGATATCCTTTACACTGTGATAGTGTAAAAGATTTTTGGGCAAAACCCTAATCTTACGCGTAAGCTCAAACCTTACGCGTAGAACTCTTTCCGCATAAGATTTTCTTACGCCTAAGCCCTGTCTTACGCATAAGCTAATCCTACGCCTAAGTTTTCTACGCCTAACTTTCAGTTTACGCATAACTTTAGTGTCTCTCAATTCTTACGCGTAAGCTAATCCTACGCGTAAATATCAATTTTACTCGTAAGTATTGGTGTTTTTACGCTTAAGTATTACTTTGCCTTCACTTGGTTTCTACACCTAAGGATACTTCATCAACAACGTTTCATTCGACTACAAAGATCCATTTAACAACACAAGTTTTCAACATGTCACAACCACCATACTCTAGTTATTTCCCTTACACTTATAATCAACAACAACAACTAAGTCCACAACATCAACAATTTAATCATCAACAACAAATTTATCAACAACAATTTAATCAATAACATACTCCACATCTTGCAGCAATTCCACAACCTCAAATGGTTCAACCACCACCAAGTCTTCAAGTACAACCTTACACAAACTTCTACAATCAACATCCATCCAGGAGTACTATGAAGGAACCGACATGGTTTGGTAAGATGTGTGAAGCCTTAAGTAGCCAACAATCAATTCATGAAGCTGGCTCACTTGATAGACCTCCAATGCTCACTCCCGGAAATTATGATCAATGGGTGATAAGGTTCTTTAGGTTTTGTGATCTAAAAAAGCCACATGGAAAGTTCTTAAAGAAGGTCATTATGGAAGGTCCATTTCAGATGCCTACTGTTGTCACACCCGCAGATCCTAATGCCAATCCACCAAGAGATGCTGTCACCAACATTGCAACTGTCTCAGACCTCACAGGTGATGAACTTCTACATTTTGAAGCCGATGAACTAGCAATGCAATACATCCTTTTGGGATTACCCAATCCGATCCTTCGAAGTGTTGATGCTCAAAAGACTGCTAAAGCAATGTGGGAACATATTCATCTTCTTATGGAAGGCACAACACTCAATCAGGAAGACATGGAATCCAAAATATACTTGGCTTATGAACACTTCATGATTGAACCAGGAGAGACATTAGAGTCATATCATCATCGCTTTTCAGACATCATCAATGATTTGGACAAACACAACATCATCATGCCACGAATTGCTGTCAACACTAAGTTCCTAAGTAGTCTTGGTCCGGAATGGGAGAAGTATGTCATTTTTCTCCGTCAAGCTAAGAATCTTCATCATGCTACATACGGATTGTTGTACGACTATTTGAAGCCTCACCAAAAAGAAGTTGACAAAGAAAGGGCTATCCGTGGACTCCCGGCTCCACAGTCACTTCCGGACAATCAACAACTTGCTTTGTGGGCTCAAACTAGTGTTCCTCTTCAACCCGCTCCTTAACCAACTGCAACAATTACACCATATAATCCATCACAGCAACAATCTCAAGAAACTCAATTGGTTCCATACAACAACAACACTGATCAAGCACTTTACAGTGAATCCAATGAGGATACTGAAGCATTTGATGCACTGCAGCAAGGATTTGTCATGATTGCTAGAGCCTTCGGCCGATATTCCAAAAAATCCAACAATCGCATTCGTACCTCATCTAACACAAGGAATCAGGTTGTGGTTAACAATGGAAGAGTTGAAGTTCAAAATCGTGGTAATATTCGTCAGATGGGAGGTGGTCCAGGGTTTAATACTATGGAAAGGAATAACATGGGTGCTCCGCAACAACAAAGGGCTCAAGTGGTTGAACAAGGGAATGCTCAAAATGGAGTTAATGGTCTTCGTTGTTATAACTGTAATGAGAAGGGTCATCTGGCTAATACATGCCCTAAGCCAAGGTCAAGAGGCAGTGCTTATTTCAAAGAGGCTTTGCTCTTGGCTGTCAAGGATGAAGCTGGTGGAACTCTTACCAACAAGGAACATAGCTTTATGGCAGATGCAGATTCTGATGATGATATGGAGGACTTGCAGGCCAATGCAGCAGTGATGTTGATGGCACAAATGCAAGCACTACACATGAGTGACACAGGCCCAGTGTATGACACTGATGGCTTGTCTCAGGTACCCGAACAAACCATATTCATCTCTGATCTAATATCTCCGCCAACATCTGAATCCGGCAAGGCTCCGAATGTTCAAAATGAGTCGTCCACATCTCATTCTGACGATTCTCAACTAGACCCCGTAGTTACATTTGACGATCAAGATGATCTAATGGTTACCTTTGATAATCAAATTGACTCCGTGGTTATACTTGAGGATCTGAATAATGATCATGTTGTGACTCACGTTGAACACGCTGAACCTTTGCCTAATCCAGATATTGATCTGTTACTTAAAGACCAACAATCCCGAATGGAAGAATGTCGTGCATTAAATCAGAACTTACACAGTAAAAATGCACTGTTAACCAGGGATCTTGAATGCTTAAAACGGCAACTCAATTTTTTCAAAACTCAAGAAAACCGTGAAAAAGGTTTTGAAGCCGCTTTTGCTAAATCTCATCAAAACGAACAATCTTTAGAATGACAGATGCGTGATCTAGCCGCTTCGAAGAATGCTTTGTTGTCTCAAATAGAACAACTGAAACATGAACACAAACAACAAATTAACGCTCTTACTTTGGAAACTCAAAAAGCCAAGGCTGAGTTGTTAAATTGTCAAAAATAGTTCTCTGAGTACAAAAAGCATTCCACGAAACGAATAGATAACTATCTTGAAGAAATTGTCGACTTACAAAACAAAATCAAAGAGTTTCGAAATGTTGTTTATAAACATGGTGAATCAATCACAACGATTCAAAAGTTTACTTTCAAACCAAATCCAAATGGATATGGACCGAATCTTGCTGATTACAAACCTAAGTTTTCACATAGAGCATTCAAACCAAATCCTGAAGTTTACAGTGCAGAACATAGAATTGATGATTCAATGATGACTGTTGTTGAATATAATCGCATGGAGGAATTAGATGCTGATGACGAGAGTCGGTCAAAAATGGAAAATGTCGTTTATAACAAACCATTTAACTATTCAAAAGCCGTAACTTTTGTCACACTACAAGATACTTCTAACAAACCTTTGGTTATCATACAAGTTTCTGAATTTAGTCCCCAACACAATGGTGCACAAATTAATGGTCCTTTACCTTCACTTAGTGAAGTAAAAACTAATGCCGAAAGTTGTCGCGTTATCAAATATTTTGACACTTTCTTATATGACCTCAAAATTTTGGAACGTGAGATTGAATTTCATTCTGAAATAAAAGTTCAACATTTTCAATCGCCAATGGCGCGAGAACAAAGAGATATTCTTCAGAAAAGAATTTTACCCCATGTCAAAAATTTGAAAACTTGTGCACTATATTGGGAAAGGAATTTTCACAAGGAACTTGGTCTCATGAAAACAGTCTTCGAGAAAACAGAAACATCGATTTCAAATACTAAACGTAAAAAGAAACTATTGAGAAAAGACGTTGATCGACTCTTGGAAGATGTTATCTGTGCTGATATCAATAATCTTGTGTTATTACAATCTGTTGCATATGCATCTGATTATATCTCTGCTGATACTGTTGATTCTGTTGAAATTGTTGAGAATACTGATAATGTGCTTCAAATAGAGTCTTTAAAAGTTGAAAATGAACGATTATTAAACGAACTTTCAAATGCAAAACGTCGTCTTAATTGGTGTCAAAAAGATATTCACGATCAACAACTTGCTTTTCAAAACAAAATCGCCAAGTTGCATGCAAAAAATCTTAATCCAAAACTTGAGCAACTGGATGATCAAAACGTGTCTTTTAAGTGTCAAATCTCAAAATATGAACATGAACTTGCAAAAGTTAAACAGGAATATGGTGTCATATTTGATTTACTCAAACAGACTCGTGATGAAGCATCAAACGAACTTGATCATTATCTTGCACACACTAAAGAAGTCATGAATTTTGCTGGAAATCTTCGTTCTGAAAATCAAGATTTGGTGCACACTATCATTAAGTTAAGGGAAATGTTAGGAAAGTATGAACAAGTTCAGCCTAGCATCATTAAGAGAATTGCACCTGTAACACTTAGCAAACGTGAACCCAGATTTCCTACTGACAAAACACAAGTTACTAATGTGCTTCCCTCTACTGAAACAGGACTAGTTGCTTCTTTTCCAAACGTCCGCACTTCACAGCCTAGGAGCAATACAAGGAAGAATAGGAAGTTGCGACCTAAGAAAAGAATAATAAGGAATGCTGAAGTAGAAGAACACCCTAGGACTTTGAATAAGACTCACGTTGCACCTACTTTAGCTATTGCGTCTGACAAATGTAATGGAAAAAGTGTTGTAACGAATGCTACACCTTTAAGTACTTTTGATATTCAGTCTAATGCTTCTTGTGTTATTTGTCGTAAAAGTATGCTTTCTGATTGTCATGACAAATGTGTTGCTAGAGCTATCTTGTCTCGTTTAAGGAATCCTAAGAATCGGAATACCTCTAGGCCCACTAATGCTTCTAAGTCTGTGCTTGGTAAACCGCCCTCCTTAGATTCTAAGAAACGCATTGATGTCCCTGTAGTTCCAGTATCACCTCCAAGGAATGTAGTACCACCTAGTGCATTCACTAAGACTAAAGCTAAAACTAGTTGGAGATGGCAGAAATGGATACATAATACACTAGGATTTAAATGGATGTCTAAAATCATTGATGTGTGTATTTCTACTATAACTGCTGAGGAACCCTCTAACTCATCGGGTTCCACATCTACTTCTATTCCATCTGTGTCGTCTGTGTGTAATGCAGGTGATACAGATCATCCTTTGGATTGTTGATAGTGGATGTTCTTGACACATGATAGGCAACCTTAAACTGTTATCAAACTTTATTGCAAAGTTCATTGGCACTGTCAGATATGGGAATGATCACTTCGCAGCTATCATGGGCTACGGAGATTATATCAATGGCAATATTGAAATTAGCAGGGTTTATTATGTGGAAGGCCTCGGTCACAATCTCTTTTCAGTCGGTCAATTCTGTGATGGAGATTTGGAAGTTGCTTTTAGGGAGAAAACTTGTTTCATCCATGATCTACAAGGAAACGATCTTATGTCTGGCTCTCGCAATTCTAGTCTGTACACAATCTCAATGCAAGACATGGTTGCTTCATCTCCTATCTGTCTACTTTCAAAGGCTACATCAACAAAATCCTGGCTATGGCACCGTCGTCTCTCACATCTAAACTTTCAAACCATCACCAACCTTGCTCGACACAAACTTGTTGAAGGTCTCCTGAGATTCCGGTATTCTAAAGATCATCTATGCTCAGCTTGTGAACAAGGGAAAAGCACTCGTGCTCATTTTTCTTCAAAGGTGGAACACAGCTCTCAACATGTGCTTCATCTTCTTCACATGGATTTGTGTGGCCCGATGCGCGTGCAGACGATTAATGGCAAACGCTACATATTGGTAATTGTTGATGACTACTCAAGATGGACTTGGGTTTATTTTCTTCAAAGTAAAGATCAAGCTCCACAGATGATCATCACCTTTCTCACGAAAATTCAAATTCAGCTCCAGAACACCGTCAGACAAATTCGAACAGACAAAGGGACTGAATTTGTGAATCAAACTCTTTGGGAATATTATGAGAAAGTGGGAATTGAGCATCAAACATCCATTGCACGTACCCCAGAACAAAACGGAGTTGTTGAAAGATGAAACCGTACGTTAGTGGAAGCTGCCAGAACGATGTTAATCAATGCTAAACTTCCAGATTACTTATGGGCTGAAGCTGTATCAACTGCATGCTATACTCAAAACCGATCAATGATTACAAAACGCCACAACAAAACACCTTTTGAGCTTATCCACAACAGAAAACCGAATCTCAAACACTTTCATGTATTTGGATCCCTTTGCTACCCAAATAATGATCGTGATGACTTTGGAAAGCTAAAAGCCAAAGCTGACATTGGAGTCTTTATTGGATATTTTGAGAATTCTAAAGGTTACCGGATCTGGAATCGTCGTACAAAGAAGGTTATGGAAATGATTCATGCTAATTTTGATGAGCTTACATACATGGCTTCTGAGCATAACAGCTTGGAACCCGGTCACAACCGCTTAAACTTCTCTCAAACCCCATCATCAGCTGAACCAATCCCCCAGCTTACTCGTCAACAAATGGAAAAGCTCTTTGCTCCGTTGTTTAGTGATGACATTGGTGAACGTACTCCAGGTGTATCCGCTGTTTCCGCTGCTCAACCTGATCACACTCTTATACCTGATACCCCTGCTACAACAAATACTGTTGAAGAAGCACCACCAGTTGACTCTACAACAACAGTTGAACAAACTGCTTCCAATGACGTTGAACCAGCTGATGATATTCTTAATGTAGTACCCCCACCTGCAGATTTTGATCCAAATGCGTTCTTTAACCCGTTTGCTAATGAAACTGCTGCACCTGATGTTGCGGAATCATCTACAAGCCATTTGAATCCTCAAAATCTGCATAATGTATATCAACATCAACCTTCCACACATCGTTGGACGAAAGACCATCCTCTAGAGAACATTATTGGTAACCCGAATCAACCAGTCATAACTAGACAACGTCTTCACACAGATGGTGAACATTGCATTTATGCTCTCACTGTCTGCCAATCTGAACCTAAAAACATTAAAGATGCAATGACAAAAGACAACTGGATTGAATCCATGCAAGAAGAACTCAATCAGTTTAAACGTCTTGAAGTATGGGAATTGGTTGAAAGACCAACAGGGGTTTGGTCTAAAATGGATTTGGAAAAACAAATTGGATGCTGAAGGAATCGTAATTAGAAAAAAGTCACGTCTGGTGGCTAAGGGTTATAGACAGGAAGAGGGTATTGACTTTGAAGAATCATTTGCTCCGGTTGCTCGTCTTGAGGCTGTTCGGATTTTTCTGGCATTTGCGGCTCACATGAACATCACGGTCTTTCAGATGGATGTCAAAACTGCTTTTCTCAATGGACAACTGAAAGAAACGGTCTATGTTAGTCAGCCAGAAGGATTCGTTGATCCAGAGTTCCCCAATCATGTCTACAAACTAAAGAAAGCTCTCTATGGTCTCAAACAAGCCCATCGGGCGTGGTACGATAAGTTATCATCCTTCCTTATTGCCAATAATTTTACCAAAGGTTCGGTCGACCCTACACTCTTTATACAATATCACGGGGCTCACATCTTAATCATTCAAATCTATGTGGATGACATCATTTTTGGGTCAACACATTTAAAATACTCAAATGCTTTTGCAAAACTTATGACAACACATTTTGAAATGTCAATGATGGGTGAACTCACATTCTTCCTTGGAATGCAAGTTCATCAATCACCCCGTGGTATTTTCTTGAGTCAGTCCAAATATGCCCTTGAATTGTTAAACAAATTTGGAATGCAAAACTGTGACACCTATGCCACACCAATGGCTCATACCAAGAAGCTAGACGCTGATTTACATGGGAAATTGGTGGACCCTACCAAATACCGTAGTATCATTGGGTCTCTCATGTATCTAACAGCTAGCAGACCTGATATTGTTTTTGCCGTCTATCTTTGCTCCCGTTATCAGTCGAGACCAACTGAAACCCACCTCTCTGAGGCTAAAAGAATCCTCTGATACATCAAGGGAACCATTAACTTGGGGATCTGGTATCCGAAGGATTCTTGTTTTTAACTAATAGCTTTTTCAGACGCTGACCACGCAGGATGCTTAGATTCACGGAAAAGTACTTCAGGAGCGTTACAATTTCTTGGTGATAAACTGGTGTCATGGCAATCAAAGAAGCAGGATTGTACATAACTGTCCTCAACAGAAGAAGAATATGTAGCCATGTCGGCGTGTTGTGCTCAAGTCATTTGGATGAGAACACAACTCAAAGACTATGGTTATGTATTTGACAGAATCCCGATGTACTGCGACAATCGGAGTGCTATTGCGATCTCGTGCAACTCAGTTCAACATTCGAAATCAAAGCACATCGATCTTCGATATCATTTCATCAAGGACCCCGTGGAACAGGGTACTGTTGAATTATATTTTGTGGGTAACAGGGTATTGTTGAATTATATTTTGTGGGTACAGAATACCAATTGGCAGATCTTCTCACCAAAGCCTTAGCTCCTGCTAGGTTTAATGAGTTGGTCCACCGGATTGGTATGCGGTGTTTGACTCAAGAGGAACTGGATGAACTCTTAAAACATTCTTAAAAACCAGTCAAACACCAAAATCTCTTTTGTAAATATTTTCCAAAAACAAAATACAAAATTATAAAATCTGATAAAACAACAAAAAAATTCTTCTATCTATATTTCTTTTAACATGGCAAGTACAAATCTTCTGTCAACACTCAAATCTTTTAAAATTCAGTATTTTCTCGATCAAGTGTTGAGGGGGAGAAAGCAAATATTTTTTCAGTATCATAAAACCTTGTACTTGCATGTTATTTTATCCCGGTTGTTTCTTTAATAATGGTGGTCACTTTTCTGTTTTACTGACACTCCTCGGACTAAAATTTATAAAATTTCATTATTTCTTAAGTCGAGGGGGAGTGTACTCAAATTGTTTTCCAAATATCCTTCGTTTGGTAACCAAAATGGAAGTTATGGATATGGGATGTAAATGGTAAAGGTGGAGGGACTAATTTTGTCAAAACGTCAAAGTTATTTTTAATAAAACACCTCCGCCAAACTTACACTTCTCATTTATTATTACATTTAATTTTCCACCAACACTAATCTATGCATAAAAATCAACCATCTAATCCGAACTTTTGATCATCAATTTGTAAGTGAAAACATGTTCTTTGTAAACTTCTAAGCATTGGTTTTAAATTGTTTTGAAATCCAACGGCTAGATTTTTATCTAGAAGTGATTTTGTGTTCTACGCATAAGTGTAAGAACACATAATCAAGTTTGTGTGTTTGTGGTGAAAATGATTGTGTCAAAATGTTGTTATAACATCAAGGATTCCATTTTTATCATCAAATCACACCCAGAAATACGAATTGATTGATTCTTGAATTTAGGGTTTATGCGTAAATTTGGGGGTTCTCAAAGGTGAATGTTTTTGGTGAAAAAGATAGTTGTATGATGTTGTTTTCAAGTTGAATTGATCATATCTAGGCCCAGAAATTACCCAGAAACATCAATTGCCTTAAAATTTAAAACTAGGGTTTATGTTCATAAGTATTTAGGTATTTCTGATTTGCTTTGATTCTGATGTTAAAACTTGGATAGAACAACTCATTTAGCTTCTAAGACTTACCAGTTAAAGTTTGGTGTTAATCCTATGGTTAGAACTGTAATGCGTAATTCTTGAACATTAGGGTTTTGACTTTTACGCATAAGTGTTTTACGCGTAAATGTTTAATGAGTGTTTATGATTTGAACTGAAAAATAATTGAATGTATATGTTAAGATTGGTGACATGATGAATTTGTTTCAGGTTTCTACGCTTAAAATTTCAGAATCAATGTTAACTTGAACATATACGCATAAGGATCACCTTACGCGTAGAATGTTATGCGTAAGAGAAATCTTACGTGTAACGATTACGCGTAAGGTTCTACATAAGGGACTACGCGTATCCTGTGAAGGATATGCATAAACAGTGACCTCTACACATAAGGTTGACTCTTACGAGTAAGGCTTACGCATAAGGTTCCATATACGCTTACGCGTAAGCTCTATGTTAGCCTTAATAGTTTTTATTAGAAGTGATGGTCATTCACGTTTAGGAACTTTGTAACGTGTGTTAGATATCGTGATAGAATAGTCAACGGGCTCGTGGATTGGGCTAAGCTAAATGGCTAGGAGTTATGTTAAGCTAGCCTTATATCAATCCATGTCCAATCCAATCCAAACGAGCCCATGCCAAGCCCATTAGGGCATCTTCTACTTGTACTATATAAACCCCTCAAAGTCTCATTTAAGGGGTGTGCTTGAATGTGTGTGTGTGTGTGTGTGTGTTTCCTTTGAAATAAAACATCTATTGTTTTCATCTTTATCCTCTCACATACACGGTTTTGTATAAACATCAAGTCACCAACATCTTAATCTTTCCTTCTTTATTCACGCATAGTTTGTGTTTGGGTTTCACGAGTTCTACGCATAACTGTGGATAACGTGGTATTTGTTTGTGATAAGGTTGATAAAAGTAAGGTCCTACAATTGGTATCTATCGCCAAACAATGGTTTAGGAGTGTTTGTGTTTGTTTTGAAGGGTTACGCGTAAGTTTAATAGTTTACGAGTAGGATATTTGTCACGCTTAAAGCTTTAATTTTTGCACTTAAAAATTCAAGATTCTTGTGGTTTAAGGTTTATTTGGTGCTAAAGTTTCAGTTTTTTGCAAAAAGTTCGAAGCTTTACGTGTTTTTTCTTCATTTTTGAACTCGTACGTATTTGGTTCGTTGGTCATTTCTACTCGTAACTTATCTAAGCACTTTGGGTGAAAAAGGTCAACATTTTTGGGTTATTCGAGTGTTTTTAAGGCTATCTGTGCAAGAGAAATCGTTTGAATCATTGGAAATTTTTTACGAGTAGGTCAAAACCCTAGTTCTACGCGTAAGAAAGTCAAACTACGCATAAGGTTCTACTCATAACTTTTTGGTGCAGATTCTTCGAGCTTCAACGGTGACTCAGTGCTTCCCTCACTTGGATAAGTTTGTGGAACACTTCGACTTTTGGATATCTCTTACACTGTGATAGTGTAAAGGATTTTTGGGCTAAACCCTAATCTTACGCATAAGCTTAGACTTACGCGTAGATTACTTTACGCTTAAGTATTTATCCTACGCCTAAGCCTTGTCTTACGCATAAGCTAAATCTTACGCATAAGTTTTCCTACGCCTAACTTTAAGTCTACGCATAAGATCCTACGCCTACGGAATCCTACGCCTAAGATCCTACGCATAAGATCCTACGCATAAGATCCTACTCATAAGCACCAACTCTACTCGTAACTTCTTCTGTTTCTACGCCTAAGCTCTTTCTACGCATAAAAAAAAAAAAAAAATTCAAATTTTTGAGGAGACTAAACGTTCAATTTTTACGCGAAATTCAAATTTTGGTTTAACTGTGAAAATTTTGGTCAAAAATTCAAAATTTTGGGCCTAAATTCAAATTTTTCGGGTCAAATTTGGCGTCAAAATTGTCATAACTCAAAATTTTCATACGACCTTAGAATTTATTTTTATAGTGAATTTCAAATTTTGGGCGAAATTATTTTAGAACCAAAGTTACGAGTACGACTTTCAGAAACACCTCAACTGAGCTTAATCTTCATCAACCTCAACTCCTCTATCGTTGAATCGATCCTACATCAACTTTATCAGATCATACCTTCATCAATTGCAACTCAACAAGATATTCATGCAGCCGGTGCCGAAAACCGTCCTCCTATGTTGGAAAAAGGTGGTTATCTTCAATGGACAAGTCGAATGCTTCGTTACATCAAGACAAAACCTAATGGAAAATTGATGATCAAATCCATTCAGGATGGACCCTTCATACCTCGACAAGTCCAAGACCCTGGAAATGCTGATGCAACACCTCCCGTCCCACCATTTTTCGTCTTCAAAAAGACACTGAATACTCTGAAGATGATCAGAAACAAGTCGAAGCAGATGACATGGCAATTCATATTATACAACTGGGTTTACCAAGAGACATCTTTGCTGCTGTAGACAGTTGTGAAACTGCTTTCGACATGTGGGAACGTGTTAGACGACTTTGTCATGGAACAGAAATCGGTCAACAAGACACAGAGAACAAGTTGCTAACTGCATGGGAGAAGTTTACATCTACTCCGGGAGAATCCATTGAATCCTACTATGGAAGGTTTTGTACTTTAATGAATGAGCTGATCGGAAACAAGTTGACACCCAGAACTATCGTGAGCAACATCAAGTTCTTGAACAATCTACCAGAAGAATGGGGACGATATGTCACTATTGTCAACCAAACAAAGGACTTACATCAAGTGAACTCTGATCAACTCAACGATTTTCTGAAACAAAACCAAAATGAAGTGAATGAAGTCAGGCAAGAAAGATTAGCAAAGAATCATGATCCATTGGCACTCATTGCAAAGACTCAAACTTCAATGAATACACAACAACAAGCTTCATCATCTTCCACTAACAACAACTTGCAGCAATACATCCCTCAACAACAAAACTATCCACCTGAACAACAACATTACCAGGAACAAGGAATCACTGATCTTGAAATGGAACCAGAAGAAGCTTTGTCACAAGCATTTGTATTCTTGGGTAAAGCATTCAGAGGTCGCTATTCCACACCAACTAACAACAACCAAAGGATTTCATCAAACACTCGCAACAGGAAAATTGCACAGCCGGGTGTGAACATGGGCAATCAAGGTCAAATGGTTGGAGTTATTGGGAATCAGCAGAGATATGCTACTGGATTTCGCATGGGTAATCAGGCGGTTCCAATCGGGTAATCAGATGGGTTAGAATGTTGGAAATAGAGTAGTGGGTAATCAGAATGGGAATGTTGCAGCTCCAGAAGTTGGGAATTATGGAAATGTGAATCAGGGTAATCAGGTTAAGTGTTATAACTGTCAAGGATTGGGTCACATGGCAAGGAATTGTCCAACTAAGCCGAAAAAGAAGGATCTTGCGTATCTTCAGAAAGCTATTCTGTTGGCACAAAAGGAACAATCTGGACTTCAATTGAGTGCTGAGGAACATGACTTCATGGCTATTATGGATGATTTGGAAGACCTCGAGGAACTCAATGCAAACTGCATCTTCATGGAAAATCTTCAGGAGACTAAGTACGACACTGATTCTGACGCACCTCCTGTCTATGACGCCAACGCAGAATCTGAGGTACCAATCACTGATCCATGCTATAACAATGTCATATTTGATGTGTTTACTCATGACGAACAACATTCTGTGACATCAGCACCTACTTATGATACATACATGGACAATCCGAGCTGTAGCAATACTAACTCTGAAACTCCAAATGTGGATCCTAGTGGAGGCTGTGTGGCACGAAATACTGAGACTGATGAGGAAACTCGCGCTTATTTTGAATCATTAATCAACAACTGTGGCATTGAAATTGAGAAAGTTAAAAAGGTCAATCGCGATGTTAAGGCCGCGAATGCCAAATTGACCGCTGAGCTTGAGAGTTACAAGGAGAACGCAAAAGCCTTTGAATTTCAGAAAAACAAAGAATCAGAATTAGAAATTGGTTATTGAAATTTGGTTTCTAAAGAAAAAGAATTGCAAATCAAGTATAACACACTTGATGTGAATTCGAACTTGAAAATTAAATCTTTAAACAAGGAAATTTCAGATCTAAATGACCAACTTTCAAAACAAAAATCATTGTTTTCTGATCTTGAAAAAGAGAAGAAGCAGTTGATTACTGATTTTTCAAAACGAGAAGATTCTCTTCTTGATGAAATTCTTGATAAGAATGAAAAGATAAAAACTTTGGAAAATTTGCTTCTTACAACGGGTCATTCTGCTCAAACAATCAAGATGCTTTCTAATCAAGTAAATCCGCGTTTTCATACTAATCATAGAATGGCACTTGGTAACGACCCTTCCTCGTTCCTCAAGAAAGCTCATAAATCTCAGAATGTGTTAAACAATGGAAATGTTTTGCATGAACCCATTATTGTTCGTAATTCTCTTGAAACGTTAGAACTATCTGAGGAGAGTAGATCAAAAATGAAACAAAAGAATCCGGAAATCAAACCTATTGATTATAACAAATGGAACAAAATTAACGGAATTAATTTTGTCAATCAAAAAGAAAAGTCAAAGTTCTCCATCACACAAAATGTTTCAAACAAAGAGTCAACTCCTGCTTCAAAATCTGTTTCAAAACCAGTCGTTGTCTCCAATTCTCTTTCGAACATTGAACAAATGTCTTCAAACAATCCTTTTAACACAAGTGATGCGAGAAGTATTTTAGAAAATTTAAAAACTAGAATTGTGGATCTTCAAGACACTGTTAAAACTAAAACCACTATTACACCTAACAACTGGTTCTCTAGTTTTGACATTGAACAAAGAAAGTTTTTTGAAACTCAAATTGCCCCTCAGCTGAATGCCATCAGTGCAAGGGTAATTCATTTTGAACAAGCATTTTTGAAAGAAACAGCTGACTTTGTCAAGGACCATAAATCCCTGGTAAAGCAAGCTACTGACTGTGTTGAACAAATCAAAGTTTTGGAAAATTTAAATGACTCTCTCTTCGAAGATGTTCTGACTACTGATATTATGTCCATCATTTTGCAAACATATTCTGTTGAAGATCATGAAAGACTCCAGTCTGAGACCTCCAAAATTGTTTCAAAATATGAAAAAGCACTTGAGAAACTTGAAAAAGAAAATGTCTCATATTTTAAACAACTTGATCGAAAAACTGAGGAATGCAAGTATGACAAATTGTCGTATGAGCGTGCCTACAATGACATGAAAGCGAAAAATGATCTTTTGAGGGCTCAGCTGGAATTTCAAAAAGGAAAGGCAGTGGATACTGTGATTAAAAAACCATTGACTGCGGAGAAAGCAAATGTTCCCAAACCGGTTTTAAAACCAAAAATGTCTGTTTCAATGCCTCCTCCAAAAGTCAATGAGAAAAATGTTTCATCAAAACCAGTAACTCCACCTGCCTTGCCTAAACAAAATGTTGATAAAGGAAAAGCGGTTATCGAGAAACCAACAGTTTTAGCTCCTGGCCTTTTTAAGATGAGTACCACTAATGCGTCTGCCTCCACATCTAAAACATCTGGAACAAACGTCATAAGTTTAGAAAAGCACTCTAAAGAGACTAGGAAAGCTGAAACCACTTCTCTAGATAAGATTGTGAATCCTAATGAGTGTGCCTTACCTTCTACAGGACTAGGAAGCACCTCTAGGAGCAGCAGACTAAAGCCTAAGAGCAATACAAGGAACAATAGAGTCTCGCTGGCCTCTAAGAGTAGTCGCTTGAATAAAGAGAAGAAAGTAGAAGAACACCCTAGGAATTTACCGCTTTGTAATAAGAAAGACATTTCATCTGAATGTAATGAACCTATGAAATCTGCTAAGTTTAATGAATCTGTTGAATCTGTTTGTTTAACTTGCAAGAAATCTTTATCTAATGTTCATGATGATTGTGTTTCTAAGAATGAGATTGTTAAGCCTGTTAAGAAGAATGTTCCCAAAAGAACTTATGCTAATCGAATAGGAAGACTAGTTGCGAGACTTAGGCTTTACACTACTGATAGGGAGCATAATGTTTACTTTAGGGATGACATTTGGAAACCCACAGGTAGAACTTTCACACTCGAGAATGGTAGAATGAGTGATGCACCTGTCTTACATATAGACAACTTCTATGAGTGTGATCAGGATTTTACCTCTAACCCAAAGGAACCAAAATCAAAACGGTTTCCAAAATCTTCTTCTTCTGTGATTGGCAGGTTATCGAAATATGTCTTTGGATCGTCGACTCGGGTTGCTCCAAGCACATGACCGGGAATCTGAAGCTGCTGATCAATTTCGTCTGGAAATTCATGGGAACCGTACATTTTGGAAATGATCATGTAGCAGCTATCATGGGTTATGGAGATCTACCTTTTGGAAATTATTTGATCTCTCGGGTTTACTATGTCCAAGGGTTGGGACACAATTTGTTTTCAGTCGGGCAGTTCTGTGATGCAGATTTAGAGGTTGCTTTTAGGAAAAATGCTTGCTTCGTTAGAAACTTGGATGGCACTGATCTCTTAACCGGGAATCGTGATACAAACTTGTATGCTATCGACATCAATCAAATGGCCTCTTCATCACCAATATGTCTTATGACACGAGCATCTGGAACACAGTCCTGGTTGTGGCACAGACGGTTATCCCATCTCAATTTCGACACCATCAACAACATTGCCTAAGACAACATCGTCAACGGACTTCCAAAGTTCAAATACACCAAGGATCACTTATGTCCATCATGCAAACAAGGAAAAAGCAAAAGAGCATCATATAAACCCAAATCCGTACCTAGTTCGGAAGCAAAGTTGCATATGTTGCACATGGACTTATGTGGCCCAATGAGAGTTGAAAGCTTTAATGGGAAAAAGTATATTCTTGTTATCGTCGATGATTATTCAAGATATACATGGGTTAAGTTCCTGAGGTCAAAAGACGAAGCACCAGGCATCATCATCACCTTTCTAAAACGTATTCAAGTACTTCTTCAAACTCCAGTAAGGGTTGTAAGAACAGACAACGGCACAGAATTCACTAATCAGGAGTTAAGAGCTTATTTTGAAGATGTTGGAATTACTCATCAGACATCAGTTGTTAGAACTCCACAGCAGAATGGGGTAGTTGAAAGAAGAAATAGAACTCTTGTGGAAGCTGCTCGCACAATGCTAATCTATTCTAGTGCACCGTTATTTCTATGGGCTGATGCTGTTGCCACTGCTTGTTTCACTCAGAACCGATCCCTTATCCATCCAAGATTCAATAAAACCCCATATGAGCTTGTGAACAACAGAAAACCGGATATCTCTTACTTTCACGTGTTTGGCGCTTTGTGCTATCCTACGAACGACAGAGAAGATCTTGGAAAACTGAAAGCAAAAGGTGATATTGGAATCTTCATTGGATATTCAGATAACTCGAGGGCATTCAGGGTGTATAACAGAAGAACTAGGAGGATCATGGAGACGATGAATGTGAAGTTTGACGAACTTTCACAAATGGCTTCTGAGAGACTCGCTCTAGAACCCGCACTAAACCAGCAGACTTCTGGACACATCAGTTCAGGACTCGTACCTCAAAGAGCTCAATCAACTTCGTTTGACAATCCTAAAGAACAAGAATGGGAGAATTTCTTCGAGTTAATGTTCGATGAATACTATGGTGGAACTTCGACAAATGCATCAAACCATCATTCCGCTGCACCCGCTCAACATCATCCTCCACCACCAATAGAAGATGCATCTACTACGGTCGAAACCAATGCACCAATTCCGTCTACATCATCTACATCTACTACAGTTATTGCACCCGTTCTACCAGCAGTTGAAAAGCAAAACCAAAACCAGAACGATGCAACGTTAGATGACGACTTATTTGAAAACCCGTTTGCTACGGAATCAGCTGAATCTTCCTCAAGCTTACGAGAACCATCTAATTCGCATACGTATAACCAACGGTATCCTTCTACTCTGAAGTGGACAAAAGACCACCCAATTGAACAAGTTATTGGTGAACCTTCAAGGCCAATTCAGACGAGACGCCAACTTGCCACCGATTGCGACTTATGCATTTACCTTTGCTCAATTAGCAATATCGAGCCAAAGAACATTCGTGAGGCAATGGCAGATCCCGCATGGATAGAAGCGATGCAGGAGGAACTTCTCCAATACCGTCTACATGACTCTTGGGATATGGTTCCAAGACCAATTGACATTCGCGTCATTGATCTCAAATGGTTATGGAAGAACAAAAGGGATGAAGAGATGACTGTAATTCGCAACAAAGCTCGTCTTGTGGCCAAAGGATACAGACAAGAGGAAGGGATAGACTTTGAAGAGTCATTCGCGCCGGTAGCTAGACTAGAAGCGGTCAGGATTTTCTTAGCCTATGCCGCTCACAAAAACATCACGGTTTATCGGATGGACATTAAGACCGCGTTCTTGAATGGAACTCTGAAAGAAGAAGTGTACGTGAGTCAGCCGGAAGGCTTCATAGACATGAATCATCCAGACTACGTCTACAAACTCAAAAAGGAAATCTATGGATTGAAACAAGCTCCGAGAGCGTGGTATGACGAACTGTCCTCTTTCCTTATCCAAAACAATTTCACCAAAGGCACAGTTGATCCTACCTTGTTTACACAAAAATGCAAAACGACATTTTGATTGTTCAGATTTACGTGGACGACATCATCTTTGGGTCCACTAATCCGAATCTTTCAAAACATTTTGAAAATCTCATGAAAAGCAAATTTGAAATGTCCATGATGGGGAACTAAAATTCTTTCTTGGTTTACAAATACATCAATCCCCTCGTGGAATTTTTATAAATCAAGCTAACTATACAACTGAGATTTTGAAAAATCATGGTATGGATAATTGTGACTCGGTCGGAACACCAATGGTAACTTCACCAAAAATTGGAGCCGATTTGTTTGGGAAACCTATTGATCCGAAGAAATATCGGAGCATGATTGGTTCTCTCATGTATCTTACTACTAGTCGACCCGATATTCATTTTGCTATTTGCTTATTAACACGGTTTCAGGCAAAGCCTACCGAACTGCACCTCAAAGAGGTTAAACGGATCTTTCGGTACTTGAAGACATCCATTCACATGGGACTTTGGTATCCGAAGGAATCCGGATTTGATCTAATTGCCTTTTCGGATGCGGACCACGCAGGTGATCAAGTTACAGACAAAAGTACATCGGAGGAGCACAATTTATGGGTGAAAAGTTAGTAAGCTGGTCTTCAAAGAAACAAGATTGCACTGCACTTTCAACCGCTGAAGCTGAGTATGTGTCTCTATCTGCGTGTTGTGCTCAAGTTCTATGGATGAGAACACAACTCACAGATTATGGCTTTACTTTCGATAAAATACCTATGTATTGTGACTCGAAAAGTGCCATAGCCATATCATGCAATCCTGTTCATCACTCAAAGACTAAGCATATCCGTGTCCGCTATCACTTCATCAAAGAGTACGTCGAAAATGGTACTGTTGAATTATTCTTCGTGAAGACAGATTACCAACTCGCCGATCTATTAACTAAAGCCCTTCCAAAAGAAAGGTTTGACTATTTAGTTCGACGAATTGGAATGCGAAGCCTAACCCCTGAGGAGTTAGAAAGTCTTCTCGAATCTTCTTGAAAATGATTTTTCCAAAAAGCTTCGCTGTAAATATTTTTGAAAAACAAAATACAAAATTTGAAAAACCAACAAAAGCAAAATATAAAAATATAAAACTTTCAAAAATACAAAAACAATATAAAATCAAAAATCCAAAAATATTCTTCTCACGACATGTCTCTTGTATAATCGATATTCTGTACGTTTCTAGAAATGTCATTCAACAATGATACGGGTATGTACAGATGCTTGAGCGAGAGTTATTTATATGTTTTCTAAAACATGTCGTTTCTCAAAATTTCTTCATAAAATGGCTTTCGTATACTTCAGTACGAAACCCGGACTAAAATGATGACTTTTGATTATTTTTCAAATCAAAACTCGTGCTTTTATAGAAAAATCAAGTGTACGCTTCAGTGCACTACATTTAAAAATGGTGAGAAATCATCATCATCTTGAGCACCTTTTCAAGATTGTTCAAAACGATTTTCAAAATCTTTCAAAATACTTTGTGCTCAAGATAACTCCCTCTCAAACCCTTTAATTGATTATGATTTATTAAAGGGGGAGTATAAAACTAAAATGTTCCATATTCATGCTTAAATCAAATCCGTTTGTCTCCCCAAAAGATTCTAAAATGTTGTTTAATCCGTTGATATAAAAAATATCACGAATATGCTATTTTTGAGGGGGAGGAGACGTGATTAAAATGTGATCAAAATGTTTAATGATCGGTGGTTGAATCTCACAATGAGCTCGACTCAGACGGAACCAATGAATTGACGGGGAATCAAAGTCAGTATATGTACCATCTCGAGAAACTTGTGATAGATATGCACCTTCATGGGTCTAACCTCCTTTTCAAGGAGTGTTTACAACTTCAAGTTAGTTACTAGAGCTAGTTGTCACCTAAAAACTGACAATGGAACTCTTTAACTAGGCAACGTAACCGTGTCTCGTGGGGAATTGTCTATCATAAGCCGATCAATTCAAAAAGTGCAAACTCTACCCTCTATGTGCAGATTTCTATCAAAACTTATAAGCACATATGAAGGGGGAGTGTTTCTGAAAATATAAAACTCTCAGAGTGTTAAAAACATGTTTTCATCATAAACACTCTGTGAGATTTTCAAGAAAAATGGTTTTATGGCAACAATAGGACAGTCATGGAGTTATAAGGTGACTAAGGATAGGAAAATTCGTCCTATGATCCGCCAGAGCCGGAGGGATCTACCCAAGGACATTACCCATAGTTAGTATTAGAAGTCCTCAGGTATGATTGAAAAAAGGAGTAATGTGAGAAAGGAGAAAGAAGGGGTTGAAGAATTAAAAAGAAAAGTAATGAAAAAGGGTGAAAAGAAATAGCCCTCCATATTCAACCTTAGGGCAGAAACCGGGTTCAATTCATCTTCTACTGGTTGTCACTAGATGACACTGGTATTGAAGACAAAGACGTCATGGACCCAGTGACGCACTGCACCTAACCTTCTAGCCACTCAATTCCTCTTAAAAGGATTTGTTTCATTCTCACTGGGAACCCTACATAATCTATTGACCTTCTCTTAGAGATCGTTGATATTGAAGAAGGAGACCCTCTCCCTAGTCTCCGCTCAGGAAAACCAAAATGCACTAATTGAGTCTAGAGCCACGAGATTCATCAAAAGATCTCATAGGAACACATGACATGACATCGCTTGTTGTTCATCTATAAGGACACAAGTGATATATTCTAGAGTCCTACGCAGATCTTAGCAATCTGCCAGAACATTTATGAGAAGTTTCACATCTGTGATCTTCAATGATTGAATGGAAACTCCTGCCAGGGTCAACATCAAGCGACCGACAGCAGGTCACTTCGGTAATCCTCCGTGGATTACGCTTAGTGTGTCTCAAACGGTCTACAGTCGTTGGGTGATGCTTCGGTGTACCTCAGCGACTCATCTGAACTGTAGATGTACTTCGGTATATCGCGTTATCTCACTTGTGGGACTCCATTTCAGGAACGGCCTTTGTGAGAATTAGAGATGTGTTTTCACACTATGTTGTTAACACCCTCGAAATTCAAACTTGTAAGTGCCGGAATCCGCTTATTACTAACCTGTTTTTATGTTTTCTTCTTATGGAAGCTCCGGAGCGGATGGATCGTGCAGACTCGCCACATGCTCATACCAACAACACATGAAAGTTCTCATCATAATCAAAGGCTACACAAAGTTAAAGATGATTCTTCGTCAATGAATCTAAAGACTCGAGAACTACATCATTGGTAACCAAAAGACAAATAGAAGTGTGAGCATGGTGGAAAAAGACGTGGAGATACCTAACCAACGAAGTTGACAACGGCAGACAACCACATTATCTGATCACAAAGCATGAAGGAACAAAGAATCAAGACTATTCTATATCTACACGCAAAGTTCAAGCTCAAGGAAAGTAAAGATCTTATCAAGTGGAGCATCTTTTGAATGACCACCCCTTAGGGGGAGATTGTTAGCCTTAATAGTTTTTATTAGAAGTGATGGTCATTCACGTTTAGGAACTTTGTAACGTGTGTTAGATATCGTGATAGAATAGTCAACGGGCTCGTGGATTGGGCTAAGCTAAATGGCTAGGAGTTATGTTAAGCTAGCCTTATATCAATCCATGTCCAATCCAATCCAAACGAGCCCATGCCAAGCCCATTAGGGCATCTTCTACTTGTACTATATAAACCCCTCAAAGTCTCATTTGAGGGGTGTGCTTGAAAGTGTATGTGTGTGTGTGTGTATTTTCTCTCTCAAGGAATATACAACTTTATTGTGTTTATCTTTATCCTCTCACATACACGAATATTACATCAAGTCACCATCTTTCTCATCTTATTTCTAAGCTTTGTTTGTGTTTGTGTTTCACGTTTTATACGCGTAACTTGGGTTACGTGTGTTGGGTTTGCTTGGTAAAGTGATAAGGTTGATATAAAACTAAGGTCCTACACTCTACGCATAAGGTCCCCTTTTCCTACGCGTAATATTTCTTACACGTAAGTCAAGAACCTACGCATAAGCTTGCGTTTACGCGTATATCATTCCTGTTTACGCATAAGCTTGCCATTTCTACGCCTAAGCCTAGTTTAACCTTAATTATGAATTGTTACGCGTGCAAACTTGTAAATAAATAAATCATAACGCCACGAAACCAACAATGTCACTATAAGCTTAAATGTTTAAACAAGTTGTGAATAATAAGTGAAAACATGGACTTTAAAACTTAAAGTTAATCAACTCACGAAATTTAGCACGACGTCATTGGACTATTGGACAAACAAGTGACATTGGACTCGTAAAAATCATCGACATATCACATTCAATAATTAGACAATAAAACCATCTATTGACTAACATAATGTCTTTCGATATGTTGGTTCTTTTGGCTAAATATCTTTCAGATCACGACATGGACGCTCAAATGAAGAATGTGGATGCACCAAATGTTCTCACCATTGCTGATATCTTCCCTAATGGCTATCCGATGAAGATTGGAAAGAACAACCTCCGTGTTGATTTTGATACCCTCACATGCTCAGAGTCTTCTTGCTTGATAGCAGTGGACATTCTGAAGAACCATTCTTATCAGAATATGCTCACCAACTCTGCCACAGTTCCGGAGATCTACATACAGCAATTCTGGCACACAATGAAGCAGATCAAAGGGCAAAATGCTGTGACTGTGACTCTCAATCACAAGCAAGTCACCATCACACCAGCAGACTTGCGGGCTATTCTCCTCATTCCTGTCATTGAACCAACTGAGTACAACGCTACACCTTCTGAAGAGGTTGTTCTGCAACTCATGATCAACATCGGTTATGACGAAGCTACAGGGGTAATCACCAAGCACTCTTACGTTGATCTGAAGAATATCCTCAATACCCTGGAGAACCCTCTTCTTCATCATCACAAAATCTGTTTACGGACGGGATAGTGGTTATGAGCATCCCAAGCTCATGGAACTATAGATTTTTTGGGCTTTGGTCAACATGAAACATATCGAAGTTGAAGCTCTGATATGGGATGACATGATGTCTTTCCTCAAAAAGCGAGGCACCAAGATCCCATACATCAGATACACAAAACTGCTGATCCAGAGAGCTCTTGGGTTAAATCCCGATATTCCCTTGAGACTCGACGACCTAAACAATCACTCCATGTTGTATGAACCTACTCTAACAGTCAGATTTAAGGAATCAACAACAAAGAAACAAGGTGCTGTGCTGCCGGATCACCTTCTCTCTGATGCAATCAAACTGCTCTACTTATACAAAAGGTATCTGGTAGCAGTTGATGAAGGCAAAGTTGGTTTTCTCGATGACAAGTCTTCTGGTACACCTACTAGGAAAACCAGAAGAGGCAGTGCAGGAAGTGTTGCAAGCACTGAGAATCAACGAAAGTTCCCTAAGAGGAAACCTCCACTCAAAAAGAAAGTTCCATCTAAGGAAGCTGGTCCTATTCCCATACCCAAGTCTGAACCGCAAAGAAAACTAGTGGATGAAAGCTCTGAGGAAACCGAATCAGAAGAAGAGGTTATTTACTCTGAAACTGCAACCGTTGTCACTCCAACAGTAGCTAAACCTCCCAGTCCAAAAGCTGACCAAGGCAAAGGGAAGACTCCAGTACTTGAGCAAGAAGAAGAAAGCTCTGATGAAGAGCCACTGGATACTGACTACAGGAAGAAGTTCAAAATCATTAGACTCCAACATAAGGCAAAAGAGTTTGAACAGGAACAAATGCGTGGCCCCAGAGGGTCAAGTGGTGGTGTCCTATCTACACCAATTCCTGATGCGGTTAATCAACCCGATAAGGGAATTGGTTCCACCACTCTTGAGCAACAACAAAAGCACCTGGAGGATTCTATCGACTTTGACATAGAGGAACCAGAAAAGGAAAAGTTTGAGAAAGAAAAGACTGATGAAGAGGCTGCAGCTGAAGCCAAAGCAGAGGAAGAGGCCAGGATGCAGGCTGAAGAAAAGGCTAAGACTGCAAAGGATGACGAGGTTGAATATGATAAATTTCTTCTAGATAGTCCAGCACGTTCCAAAGAACAAACCTCTGAACCTCCTAAGGACCCTGAACCTCCTCATGTATCTTCATCATCAGATTCATCCTCTTACTCTTCACCACCACCATCCAGAAGAACAACCAAATCCACATCCAAATCTGTGAAGAAGCCAACGGACTCTTGGATTTCTCGAGCAAAGACAAGGATCGTTAAAGCTGTCAAGCAGGTCAGGAAGAAAGACGTACTTTACAAAAAGCTGAATTTTCTCGCTAACCAGGTTCAGTATCTTAATGACGAGAATGACAAGATGTCAGCTGAAAGGGAGTACATCCAGAAGTTCATGCAACGGGATCTTCAAGGGGAAATGAACGAGATGATCAAAGGTTACACTCACAAGTTCCTTCTTGACATCGTTCCTGGTGTGACAAAAGAAATGTACACTAGACAACTCTATCCGTATCTATTGCATTTGGCCAAGCAAACTATGAGATCAACACCTATGCAAGTGAACATCAATCCAACTGATCCCATAATATTCACAGATGCTGAATTGGTTTCCAGGCTAGTATCTCAAGTGTCTAAACGATCTGCAACATTTACTTCTCACGAAGGTAAATTGTTTGAAGCATTGCTGGAATACCAACTCAAATCAGCATACAGAGAAGAAGCTCAAAGGCCTAAACGTCCAAGAGACGATGAAGACAAGGATAAGGATAAAAATGACGAGCCTAAACGTCCAAATCAGTCTGGAGAACCATCATCTATGCCACCACCACCCCGAAGGACTTCACCACCAAGACGATCTCCTCCTCGCTCTTCTGCTGACAAACCTCAGGACTCTGAGTTACCACCCCAGACAGAGAAAACCGGTGATCACTTTGAGTATAATGGTGGTGACGATGAGGAAGTCCCTGAGCCCCAACAATAACCCACCTCTCCCGCTTCAACAAAGAAACCATCATCCTCATCAAGGCCAAAGAAGAAGAAGAAGTCTCCTAAGGCTAATGTCGTCTCATGGTTAGACGAAGATGACACCAAGTTTGATTGGTTCTCTAAACTTGTTGATGCCACTCCCGCCATAACTGATGATCCAGATATGGTAGAAGGTAGTACGTTGGAGCATGCTAAGTTATTGCAAGAGAAGTTTCATGTGAAGAAGATGACGAAATCAGAGTTGAGACGAATCAAGAATGAAGCCTTTCAACTCCTCAAAGACAGCTCGGAAAGTGCTATTGAAGTCGAATATCACCTTGAAAACATAGCACGAGCCATGTCTACCAACATTGATTGGCTCAACCCTGAAGCAAACATTGACTTCACCAAAAGAGACAACCCTCCATACTACACCGACTGGTCTACACCTCTACCAACAATTGGCCAACCAGATCAACCTAGGATTCCATTTCGCTACTTCTTCAACAAAGATTTGGAATTTCTTCTACACGGTAGCGATGGTTCAAAGAAATACGCTACATCACTTACACTTCCGTTCCCGGCAGCCATATACTCCAACTGCATAGCCATCAAAGAAAAGGCTACCCACATGTTTTCCAACAGCGTGGAACACTATGACATTCATGCAATGTATGGGATTCATCATTGGCCAGAACGCCGACGAATCTACTACAAGAGCTGCCAGGTTCGAAAGTCTCAACATGAAGTGTTCAGTGATAAAGGGATCGTGGCCGTTAAGCATGTCACCCTTTCGTCTAAATGGGATTACACCTTCCTCAAGTCTATCGTGGTTAAAAGACAAGACGAAAGGGACTATGAATTATGTGAAGCGGACTTTCAGAACTTGTCTCTCAACGATATTGAAGATCTGTATCTTGCTAAAGTACAGGGAAGAATGAGACATTTCTCGACTGAAATTCAACGTGAATACATCAAGTCCTTGCTCATCTTCATCAGAAGCATAGTGATCCAGGAACGTGTAGAAGATTTACAACTTGCTGTTGAATCATATCAGACCTGTGTCAACTTCACCAGCCCTCAGCTAGAAATACAAGACATCAACCAGCTTTCACAATACACTCTCATCAGCAAACCATTCGGAGTAGTTTACCGCAGCGAACTACAACGCAACTGCTTGATGGCGTGTAGAGATCTTCACAAGTTTGGGGATCACACATTGAAGATGGTGAGGGATGGCTTGGCTTATAGGTTAAAGGAGATACACGCAGGCATTGGGTCTCCAAAGCGATGGAATTCTCAGGATTGATGGGATGTGAAGAGGATCATCACTCGAATTGATGAAAGGTTGTACAGAAGGGACCAGTTCAGAACTCTAGAGAGCTTTGTAGGTGGTCGTCCCAGGATTACTCTCACAGGATATCAACGCCCTGTTCGCATTCCTGGAAAGATTGATGGACTTCCTGGTACCCCTTAATCTGTTTCATTATCATTATTAATTTGGATGTGTGATTATTTAATGACTATGGCTTGTGCACACATTACAGTGTACAACCCGTTCTTGTATTGAAAGGACCCTGTAGTACGCTTCAGTGCCACAATCCTTATAAAAGGAGCGAAAGCTTCTTACTATTGAGTAAAACCTATCAAACCTTTCATTTTTCAAAAGTTTTGCTCAAAAGAACAAGTACTTCCCCTTATGATTTCCAAAACCTCAAAAGTTAATATCACTTGTTGAAGGGGAGTATTTGACTATAAACTTTGTTCACAAAATGTTCTTAGTGGTAATCTTCCCGCAAAACTCGAAATGGACATATTTGATATCAAAATTTCATCAAAAATAACATTTATATGCCATTTTTTAAGGGGAGAAATATTATGTGATAAGAAATATGTTGTATTTTGCTATTGAATCCTCGTGTGAAAAGACTTCAACCCATGAATTGACGGGATCTGAACAGTCATACATTGAAAAGATTCGTCTTCCAAGACTTATCCAAGTAAATTGTACCCATTCGAGAAGCTCTTGATAGACATGAACTTTGACGGGTTTGATAACCTTTAGAGGATTGTCCACATCTTCAAGGTAGTTATTAGAGCTAGTTGTCACCTAAAAGCTGACAATGTAACTCTTTAACTAGGCAACGTAACCGTGTCTCGCGGGGGATTGTCTATCATGAGTCGATCAATTCAAAAAGTGCGCGCTCTTCTCTCACTGTGCAGATTTTTGTCAAAACTCTTAAGCACACGTGGAGGGGGAGTATTTCTGAAAATCTAAAACTCTTGAAGTGTTCAAACATGTTTTTTTCCCCACAAACACTTCGAGAGATTTTCATGAAAATTGTTTTATGGCAATGGAGTTATAAGGTGATTAAGGTTAGGAATAACCGTCCTATGATCCGCCAGAGCCGGAGAGATCTACCCAAGGACACTACCAATAGTTAGAATTAGAAGTCCTTAGGTATGATTATAAAAAGGAGAAAATGAGAATCGGAGAAAGAAGGAGTTGAAGAATCAAAAAGAAAAGCAAAGAAAAGGGTGAAAAGAAATAGCCCTCCAGATTATTCAACTTAGGGGAGACATAGGGTTCAATTCATATGCTACTAGTTGTCACTTGATGACACCGGTATTGAAGATTAAAAGTCGTCATGGACCCAGTGACGCATGCACTAAACCTTCTTAGCCACTCAAGTTTCTCTCAACAGAAGCTTGTTTCATTCTCACAGGGAACCCTACGTAAACTATCGGCTGTCTCTTAGAGATTTCTGGTATTGAAGAAGGAGACCCTCTCCCTAGTCTCCGCTCAGGAAAACCAAAACGCACTATTGAGTCTAGAACCACGAGATTCATCAAAAGATCTCATAGGTACACTTGACATTTCATCACTTGTTGTTCAACAATAAGAACAACAGTGGTACGTTATCGAGTCCTACACAGATCCTAGCAATCTGTCGAGAACATTTATGAGAGGTTCACAATTGTGATCCTCAGTGATTGAATGGAAACTCCTGCCAAGGTCAACTTCAAACAGCCCTGACAGCAGGTCACTTCGGTAACTCCCTGTGGATTACGCTTAGTGTGTCTCAAACGGTCTACAGTCGTGGGGTGATGCTTCGGTGTACCTCAGCGACTCATCTAAACCGTAGATGTACTTCGGTAAATCGCGTTATCTCACTTGTGGGACTCCGGTTCAGGAACGGCCTTTGTGAGAATTAGAGTTGTGTTTTCACACTATGCTGTTAACACTCTCGAAGTTCGAACTTGTAAGTGCCGGAATCCGCTTATTACTAATCTTTCTTATGTTTTCTTCTTATAGAAGCTCTGGAGCGGACTGATCATGCAGATTCTCCACATGCTCAAACCAACAACAACACTAATTGAAGTTCTCTCAAAAGGCAACACAAAGTCAGAATGATTCTTCGTCAAAGTCACAGAATCTACAAAGTTTAAAGACTAGGAGAACTACATCAGTACTGAAATCCAACGTCA